>CM060937.1:303060796-303660796 GCA_030765085.1 Allium cepa | reverse complement strand
TGATTTCCTATCTTTTAGATAGGTTTATTTTACTTGTTTATGATTAATCTGCATTAGCGTAGAGCCATAATTATGGAGAGGGTCGAATGTGCCTTAGTAGTTCCTATTCTGTTTTGTATATAGTTTTGATATATAGTATTTTAAGATAGTTCCCTTCACATAAAGCTTTATGTCTAATTCATGTTTTGTCTTTTTCTATTTATGTCAGGACAGCTATTGGATACTCGATTGAGTAGTTTGGGAGTTAGTTACTTTTGGGGATATACTATTAGAGTGTTGTAGTTAAAGTTTGGAGGAAAAGACGATAGTTGGATATTTGTATACTTGATATTATTGTAGTACACGGTGGATATCATTTTAATATGAGACTTGCTGTATTAGATGTTTTATTCTGACTCTCTGTATTGATATTTATCAGTTACTTCTACCAGAGTAGTCTCTTATATACTGTTCGTCCAATATTTTTTAACGTATGATCAGTATATTATATGTTATCATTCTGATGTGAGATTGCATCGTTGAGCCTGGATATAGTGATTTGTTTCTTCTTCTTCTTCTTCCTTTCTTTTCCCAACAAGTCGTCTTTCTTGATATCCAAAATTCAGGTGTTGATGTAAGGCGTAGATTTTTGGATGTTACGAAGGGTGGTTGTGTTACCTGGTACCCTGACCCGGCTGTGTTGGACTGGTCGCGTAAGACGGATTTGCCTATTGAAAAGAAGAAAAGCAACAACTACAGGACCCAAAAGAGCCCGAACAATTATATAAATCCTGGATTGAACAGAGTTGATAGACAGACAATGCAGGATGCCAAAAAGATCGAAATTAACGTGGATGGAATAGGGATTGACATGGTATGGATCGGGTCGGCATAATATGTCCATAAGTATGGGGTCGACATGGTATGGATCGGGTCGGCGTAATATGTGTATAAGTATTGGGTCAGCATGGTACGGATCGAGTCGACATCATCTGTTCATAAGGATAGGTCAACATGGCATGGATCTGGTCGACGTAATATGTTCATAAGTATGGGATCGGCATAGTCCAAGAAGGATGGGTCGGCATAGTAGAAGGAAGCATCTTGGATTGGCATTACCTTGACTAAATTGGGGATATAACTGAAACATGATGAGAACCAGAGATTCACAAGTCCAAGTGCTATGATATTTGGAAGAACATCGATGTAGACTGTAAGAAAGCCACCATAGGGGTCACTAGTCCAAACTCAACCCATGCAGGGGTCAGTACTAACCCCTACTCATGGAGAGTTGGACCTAGCCCTTCCTATGTTGGGCCCATATTGTTGAGATAGTCCAGGTGTTGAAGCTTCAAACAGATTGGAGGCGGCCTTTATATATAAATATAAGGGCAGAAGACCATTTTGGGGAACCTCTCTTTTGGATTGGTAAGTGAAACACTGCCATATTTGTAACCAATCTTATTTCATTATTCCTTCATCTCTTGTTATTTCTTGCTGATTGTAAATGTAATCGAGTGATTTGTGAAGCAATAAGGAAAGTATTCAAAGTGGACATAGGCAATTAACGTCAAACCACTATAAACCTTGTTGTTTTGGCTCCCTGTTGCATTTTCCTTTGTATTTAGTGTTATTCCTCAGTTTTCATTTAATTTCGTCATTTATTTCACAACTAAACCTATTCCCGGATGTTTGTGACCAATTTAGTTGCAAACGGGTTGTTACACCATAATTCGGCATTTATCAATCTATGGCTTGCATGGTAGATGGAAAATTGGAGGTCATTGTGTTCTCGAATTAATACTATGCTTACAACTTTGATTGAAAGTTTCATGTATAAGAGTAAATCCTTTTCATAGATTGCTTTGACAAGATAGAGGCTTCTGTAAACGGTCTTTTAATTCTAAAAGACATTTTGCACTAATCTATCCAACTAAAGATCTAAGCAAAGGAATTCAAGATGGTAAGGCGCACCAGATCTACTTGCCATAATGTTGATGCCAACGAAACTGCCAATGTCCAAAAAGGGGCCTAAGCAACCAACCTCTTAATGCAAATGTGAAGACTGCTGCAGTTCAGGACCCTGCTGATTCCGTTAGTAGAGCTGAATTTAATGACTTGATGAGGGAGCTGATGGAGAGCCGTAGGCAGCTAAACGAGCAAATCCAGGCTAATGCCAACCTGATGAACCAGATTTCTTAACAACAGTGCCAAAGCAACGGAGGAGGTCTCGCTGCATAGTCGGCGTCAGATAGCTCAACTTCATCGGACGAGCACCATAGCCATAGGCACCGCATGATTGAAACAACACAAGCTAAAGCGATGGAGCAACATTTGGCAGAACATCATGGTTTGCCAAATTGCGTCGGTGCTGATCCCACCCTAGGAGTTGGTACCGATCTCTCGACCAGGGTTATGGCTCCTCAACTGCAACTGTGGGGTCATATTTGACTTGGAATCGGGAACTTTGATACCAGAGCATGCATGGATGCTGGTCAACAACCTCTCCAAAATGATAATAAGGTGGGTGCTCATGATACGCATCTGGAAGATAATAGGCTAAGGAGGCGTGAGATGCCCTGGAGACACCAGCCAGAACACTCATACGAGATGGAGCATAACCACCACCTGGCGCAACCCATCTAGACACCAGATTTGTCCGCAATGGTCAAACAACTGATGAGGGAAATCCAAGGCCTGACAAACGATGACTGAGGAGTCTCCAGGAGTTATACCCCATTCATCGAGAAGATTTTACAAGAAGAGTATCCTAGGTGGTTTAACAAGCCTACGATGCCCGCTTATAAAGAGAAGACTGACCCCCAGCAACACATCATGAGGTATGAATGGTTGATGGATTTGGGGGGAGCGAATGATGCAACCGAATGTAAGTGCTTCCCTATAACTCTATCTGGGATTTCTATAATGTGATTCATAAGGTTACCCTACGATCAATCTCAAGATTTGATGAGCTGGATACGAAATTCATGGAGCAATTCCAGATACACGCCATACGCCCTAAAAATGTCATGCCGCTATCTAGTGTAATCCATGCTCCAGGGGAATCACTGAAGGATTACTTGTAGAGATTTCATATTGCTACCACTAAAGTTAGTAACTTAAATGACCACGACATACTTATGCCAGTGAGAAGGGGGTTGACCCAGAATCCGAGTTCGATGATTGGCTAAAGGGAAAACTGTTGCCACGCTAGACGTTTCTACACAAAGGAAAACTAGTTCATGAGAAAGAAAGAGGCCAAATTGTTTAGAAGATGCAATGCTATAGGGCCGAGCGAAGAAGCGCTACAAAGCAACATCCCAGTAAAGCAATCTGGCGAAAGCTCTAGAAAGGTTCAGGTTAATGTTCAAAACAAGACGGATCAACAGAAAAGAAGCAGAGAAGGAAATCCCGATCAGAAAAGGGAGTCCAGAAAGTGGAAGTCAAGATTCCTATGTATAATAACTATACACCTCTTAATGCATCTCTAGAGAACATCTATCTGTCGATCTATATTACTTTCCAATATAGGAAGCTGTGCCCAAAAGAATCGATTGAGGAACAAAAGTGAACTGGGAAGTACTGTCAGTTTCATGAATGCTACAGGCACAATACTAACGAATGCAGGCATCTTCACGATGCTATTTAGAAATTGATTTGGTAGAAAAACTTGCAGTAGTTTGTCAAGAACCCACAGGAGGGCGGACAGGGAACGTCTGATCCCAATCGAGGGCAATCTCCACACTGGGCTGAGGAGCCCACTCAAACTGGTGAGATGTTGGTGATAAACATAATAGTTGGTGGACCGCACCCTACGGACCGGTGTTGGTAGGAAATGGAGCGTTATGCTAGTTCAATGAAACATGTAGACTTTGAATGTTATTTAAGTACGGATGAGGAAACTCCGGCCAAGCAACATCGTACAATGGTGGATGATATAGTATTCAGAAGCAGAGACACCAATAAAGTAGAGGCCTCTACTATTGATCCAATGGTCATCTCTGCCATGATTGGACCTACTTTGGTGAGCAGAATTTTGTTTGATTGCAAAAGCTTTGTGAAAAATATCTTTAAGAAGGCATATGATCAAATGAGGATGAAGGCTAAGGATTTAAAACCATCTAAAGCTCGTGTACGTGGTTTCAACAGTGTAGCTACTAAGGCAGTGGGTTATGTTGAATTACCAGCTGAGTTGGGAGAAGGTGACCGTAGGAGGGTGTGGATCCTATCGTTCATTACCTTGGATGTTGACTCACCATATAATGCTTTTCTGGGTCGTCCCGCCCTAGCTGAATTTCATCCAGCCCTTGATCTGTAGTGTTTGACATTGAAATTTCTGACAAATAATGGAGTGGGTATTGTGCATGGTGATCAGGCAACTGGTCATGCCTGTTATGTGGCTAAGTTAAGAGAGGCTTAATGGAAAGGGAAGGGAAAGGGTGTGGACAAGTCTGTTCGCATCTAGGTTACTGAACATTGACAAGTAGCACCTAAGCCTTGGCTTGGGCACCATAGTCGTCCTATAGAGATTTAGATCCGAGGGATGATGTGTAGGAACCCAAAGAGGCCATGGTAGCACCGACTGAACTGATGATTGATATCTTAGTCAGCCATGACGACCCATCACGGGTGTTGAAGAATGGATCACAACTCAGCCCTTCGATGAAGAGAGAACATACCGATTTCCTCCAAGCGAATCTGGATGTATTCGCTTGGATTCATTCTGACATTTGTGGGATCTCACCTACCATCGCGAGCCATGCATTGAATATTGATCTGAAGTATGTCCCTGTGAAGCAGAAAAACGAGGTATGGATTCGAAGAGATCCATGGATCTTAAGGAGGAGGTGGATAAACTTAAGTCCAATGGGTTTATTCGTGACGCCCTATATCCCGAATGGATATCCTACCCCATGCTGGTGAAGGAGGCAAATGGTAAATGGAGAATGTGTATTGACTATTCGGACCTGAACAAGGCATTGAGGATAGCTTTCCCCTGTCTAGAATTTATCAGCTAGTTGATTTGATTGCAGGACATGAATTGTTTACATTTATGGATGCATATTTGGGGTATAACCAAATCCATATGCACGTCCCAAATAAGGAGCACACTAGTTTTGTCATGGACGTTGGGTTATACTGTTATGTAGTAGCGCCCTTAGGATTAAAGAATGCAGGAGCTACCTATCAGCGTTTGGTTAACTGAATGTTTAAAGATCAGATTGGGAGGACGATGGAAGTCTATGTGGATGATATGCTCGTGAAGTCATGGAAATAAAACGACCATATTCGAGACTTAACAGAGATGTTCAATATCCTTCGATTTTATAGCATGAAAGTCAACCCTTTGAAGTATTCATTTGATGTTGCGTTAGGGAAGTTCTTGGGATTTGTTATCAATGTGCGAGGAATTGAAGTGAATCTAGAGAAGATTCAAGCCATTTGGGATATACAAGCACCCTGAATATTAAGCAAGTGCAGAGCCCTGAACGGGAAGGTCGCTGCACTGAGTCGTTTCATCTTCAGAGTGACCAATAAATGCATTCCTTTCTTCGATTTTATAAGGAAGAGGAAGAGAAATTTATAATGGATGCAAGATTGTGAAGGCGCATTCCGAGCTTTGGTGAATCATTTGGAGAGACCCTCTATTTTGTCAAAGCCGGTAGATCATGAGGAGTTGTACATTTACTTAGCAGTAATGCACATGCCATATGTGCCGCACTGATTCATGATGATAACCGGATCTAGAGACCAGTGTACTATGTCAGTAAATGATTAATGAGGGTAGAGAAACTACCCGAAGATAGAGAAATTGGCTTACTGCTTGGTGATCGCGTCGTGCAAACTTCTCTCATACTTCTAGGATTATCCATTCAACGTTTATACCGATCAGCCTTTAGGACAAGTCCTACAACGACCTGAGACATCCAAAGGCTGCTTAAGTGGAACATCGAGCTCAATCAGTTCGACGTCATATATCTGCCTCGAAGAGCTATTTAGGGACAAGCATTAGCCAACTTCATAACAGAGTTTACCATGCAGGTTAAGCCGTTAAATAGCGGTGTAATACCTACTGTACGATGGAAGCAATATACCGATGGAGAATCTAATGATCAGTGTTCCGAAGAAGGCGTCTTTCTTATAACCCTTGAGAACCAGTCAATTTTCTATGCTTTGAAGCTTGATTTCTCTGCTACGGACAACGAGGCCGAGTATGAGGCGTTGATTGCTAAACTTAAGCTTACTAGAGAGCTCAGGGTGAAATCTATCAAAATCTTTTTCGATTCGCAGCTGGTGATGTACCAAGCTAGAGGGGACTACCGGCAAAGGGACAATATCTAGCCCCATATCTCACTTGAGTTCATGAGCTGTTGGCAGATATTGAATACTACAACATTTTGCATATCCCGCGTGAGCTGAATGGAGAAGCTGACTTATTGGCAAAGTTCATGAGCACTGGTGATTCGCAACAGATGGGATTCGTTCTAGTCGAGATACTTCATACCCCGAGTATACATGTGGTGGAAGTTGATCAAATACCCGAAATAGAACCCGGAAGGGAGTCATGGATGACTCCACTTAAAGAATACTTGTTGCATGGAATCTTGCCTAAGAAGAGTAACCAAAAGCGACAAGTCCTTCATAAAGCTTCATGATATATTATGCAAGGAGGAATTGTGTATCGATAGGGATTTCTGTTCCCTTACTTAGGTCTATCGCCCATGATGAGATAAAGTGTAACATCCCACCTTTTTGTACGTTTTAAGCGGACACACGCGCTAACTCAAACCATAAAGAAGGGCGGATTATTATTGGGGTGAATAAGAAAAAAACAAAGAGGAAAAAAACCAGAATCTCACAGTGGAATAACAAAATATAATAATCAAATAACAGTTCATGAAACTGTTCACAAAACATTTGATTATACTTATACAGTACAAAATTAGAGTTACACACATCAGAGATAAATAAATGATAATGCGGCGGATTAGTATGATGCAGTAGAATAATATAGTAAATAGTAGCAGTACACATCTTCATCTTCGTCCTCCAGAATAATTCTTTAAATCCTAAAATGCTCGGGATGACCCGAGAAAATTGAAAGGACAAAACACTCAAATCAGAACTAAAAGTTCTTATGTAAGTTAAATCAATGGTAAATAAATATGAGTGGAACGGCGTCAGAGATGTTTATGGGGTTTGACACCCCTATCCAATGTCTAACGTGAGTGCAGTAACTTAAGAGATGGTCGAGATTCACATCTCCTAAGGATCCGTTAAACTATCTACTATGTAGTACAATACGCTATTATAATATGTCTACAGTAAAGTAAAAGTACTAAAATAGTGTCAAGGCGTTATATTTTCCCCTTAATACATTTTATAATGTCAATAGTCTATACAGTACCGTAACTCCCCGTAAACGGGAGCCGAGGATACCCCATAGGTACGATATAAATCAAACTCATAGAAGGCGCGCTAGGGTAGGTGACACGGCACAACTAGGCAATGCCAGGGTAGATATACCAATTATACTTCCAGACTGTTGGTAACGTATAGCCGCAACTACCGCCTAATTCGAAACACACTCCCGAATAAAAATCGAAGGGTGGCCACCAAATAAATCAAAAGTCAAAATATAGTATCGATGGAGTGTGCTCGATTAAAGGAATGACCTCACTTGGCCTGTCAATTACTCCTATTTTAGCCACCTTATGCCAACTCACGGGATTTGGGTCCACGTATATACCTCATATAGGATCGTCGCCGTCACCCTACGTCATTCTGAAATCTCCACCGCATACACAGTTGTGAAAGTGGTTTTCGGTATTGGCGAAGAGTATGAAAATATATGATCCCGGTCTCTTTAACAACCAATCGCTTATTACACACCGGATGGTTCTTTTACATTTCCAAAATCATTTCATAATTGATATCAAAATATCATATTCGATTCAAACCATATCACTTTCGAAATCATTACTTACTTTCGACCTTTGAAATTCATGTCATATTTGAAATCATAGTTCGATAATTATATTTCCATTCAAATTCAAATTGACAATTTATACCAAAATATCATATTCTCAAAACTATGTCACTTTCCAAACCATATCGTTTCCAAAATTATGATTTCTTCCAAAATCATATTTCCAAAACAGGTTAGCTCCTTACCTCAAATTCATCGTTTCAATTTATTAAAACTTTTAAATTCCAACTTAGGTTATAACATCATTTAACCTTATTCTCTTTTTAAACCAATTGAATTGAATTTAAACACTTCCATTTTACTAAATCTGGAAATTTAGAAATAGTTTAAATAATTATAAATAGTTAAAATACTCCAAATAGTTTAATTAAAGGTAAAGTACTTTTAATTTGATTTAAGATAGTTAAATAGATTAAATTTGGATTAAATATAATTAAAATATATTACATAACTTTAAAATAGATTAATTATATTTAAAATAAATAAAAATTGTTTAATTAGTTAAAAATAAATCAAATGGGTTTCAAAATAGATCAAAATAATTTATATAGTTAATATTAGTTAAATAGTTTAATAAATTTGAAAATCTTAATAATTAGAAAATTTAAAATAATATATTTTTAAAACAGTTTACTTAAAAAAACAAGTTTGAAATTAATACCAAATTAAACTATTCATTTCATTTCAACATATTTGGGCCATTTCAAATTTCCAAATCCACAAACAAAATTTCAATAAACTATCGAATTTCATATCATTTCAGTCCATGTTCAAATATCAAATTTCGGATTATTCCAATTTCAAAATATTTCAAGCTATACTTTGAACAAATTCAATAGACCAATTCCGATCGAGTTTCATTTCAACTTAAAGATTTTTTTTTGCTACAATTTCATTTCTTAAAGCAATTCCTTTAAACCAATTCACATTTCAACATAAAACTCGATCTTTCCAAAATACTTCAGTTTATATAAATCAAATTTCATTTCAAAATATCATTTAATTAAATTCAAAAATTTAAGGATTCTAAAAATCATTTAATCTAACCAATCCGGTGTCCGTATATAATTTTCTACCCTATGGTCAAGTGATACAGATGTTTATCATTTCAATCCGCAAATTTAAATTTTATGGTTATATATCATTTCAAACCATAATCCCAAATTAATAATAAAAATCCATAATGAACTTGCAGTTTATAATGATATAAAATAAAACATCCATTCAACCAACATCAACAATTGACATCCATCACAATCATCATCCAAATCAATCAATAAATGTCGATATAGAACTGATAATCAATAACAGGTATTTAACTGGAAGTTTATATTCAATAAGAAATTAAACAACGATTCAATTCAAATAAATTCAAGTTAACTGAGATGATAATTTAAAATATACCAAATAGTCATAAATAAATTTCTAATCATATCATAAATTAAATTTAAAAAACATAAGAAATTTTAGAAGTTGTGAGTGGGTTAAAACACTCATCTTTGAACTTTAATCGAATTAGAATTCAATTTAGGCCAAATTTCATACATTCTTCGAATTCATCCAAACCAGCGCCAAAAGGTCCAAAATTTCAATACAATCCCAATGCAAAAAACTACGCATGAATTGGACCGCGTATGCAAAAGTTATGGCTATACGAACATTGAATTTCAAATTTTAAATTAACAAAAATAAAAAATAATAAAAAAATACCACGTCATCTCTTTCGTTCGTTCACTAAACCCTACCGAGCTTCTAGATCAAGCACGTGAACCAGAAGCCGCCGCCTACATCGTGTCATCACTGCGCCACCTTCCACCAAAGCGCCGCCTTGCCGCAACATCACACGGTGCCCCTTGCGCCTTACGCAGCTGCGCTCCGACCACAGGAAGCCAGCCGCCGCGAAAATAGCCTGACCTAAATGAATTTTACCGACTGTCAAATCGTCGATTCCTCAAAACACCACTGATGCACTCTCCACTGCCCTCTCTACGGCCCCGTATCCTCGATTTGACAATCAGTCGAGGTTCATCGACGAGCGATAAATGGTCGAAACAAATCAAAAATTTCTGGCCACACCGAAACCCACATCGAAAAATGAATAACAGAATTGACTTGCGCTCGTCGAGAGCTTCAAATTGATATATAATTCGATATTGTTTGAGGAGTTTGATTTTCAACTTGATTTTTTTGATTTGGATTTGAAATCTGGAAATTAGGTTTTGTCTGCCATTGGAATGAGGAGTTGATAAGAAATATACGTACAAACAAATGAGAATGAGGAGTGGCTAGGGTTTATAAGAGGTATTTATCGGTAGGTCAGAAATAGAATAAATGGATACGATTGATTTACCCCTTGAACGATAAATGGCCCGAAAAGCCCGTTCTGCCTCCGTAACGCAAATGGTCAACCCATATATCAAAATAGATGTTTTCAAATATTTTAAACTCAATGGAACGGGTTTCAAGTCCTAATTCCATCATATGAAGAAGTTACGTTAAAATCCGCTTATTTCAAATTGATTTCAATTGATTTCAATTAAATTGATTTCTAAGCTTTTCGAACCCGTACAATCAAAGGACAAGTCCAATTGTTACAAAACTTGAAATCCAGCAATAATTCACCGTTGGGGATTCAATGAAACTAGTTTCGTCGAAATCTGCAACAGCTGCCAAAATGGCTATATTTCAGTTAATTAAATAAATTAATATTAAATTAATTAAATCACTTTCAATTCAAATTTTTAATTATTTACAACTTCTATCATTTTGGCTTACTTAGTAATTTATAACTCTTTATAACAAATCTCCATATAAATTCAATGTTGCATATTTCACCAATTTCAAAGTTTTAAATTTCAATTTCAATATATTTAGAGATTCTAAATTAAATTTCCAATAATTCAATTTAATTTGCTTTCTATTTATTATTCAATCAATTTCATCTTTTGTGATAATTATCAAGGTTTATATCTTAGTGCATTAGTAAATTTCCAGTTTCATCTAAATTCAATTAACGTAGTGTTTTAATTTTATTTACTTACAATAAATCCATTTATTACAAATTGAATTCCAATAAATTGATTAATTAAATTGTTGACAACAACAATTGTCACCATTATACATTTTATAATATTTGTAAGTTTATTTTTACAACAATTATTATAACAACTCTTGTTACACTGAATTTATTTCATTTCCATTCGTTACAAATTACTTTATTAATAAGTCAGCATTTTAAATTATCAATTACCTTTTATATCCCATTATAAATTAATGCACACATTAATACAACATATATTATAATTCCTTACATAATACTGACTTTATTCAATTACCATTAGTTATATTTTGTCTCCATAACTAGTTCATATTTACATTTATTTCCTTGCATTGAATTTATACCCAATTTATACCATTCACATTATTTTAATCAATTAGAGTTCCATAGGAATTATTAAAAATTAACTTACACTAATATTGTTACAATTCATTCTAGTTATAATTTCATTGTTAAATTACAAATTCTTATTTCTTTCAACTCTAATTACCAAAATCTTATTGAATTAACAATTTAAATCATTGAAAATTTACGGGTTGTTACACTCTCCTACTCTCTAAACTTTTCGTCCCCGAAAAGGAAAAAGAAGGAATTAAGAAATCCATATATTTTATTCAAAGTATTAAATTAATAAACAATAAATTTACTAAATAAAATAATTTAGAAAATATATAAATTTATAAACAATTAAATCTTTTATTTTCAAGTCAAAGGAAGTTTGAAAAACATTTCAGAAAAAATTTCTAAGTCTAAAATTCACGAAAAATTTCGGCAGAGTCTCCTTTTTGCGGAAAGGCTCGGGAGAAATAATAATATCAATAAAACAGTATCTCATATATTTTTCAAAATAATAAATCTGAACAAAGGAAAAATAATATAATATCCCTAGAAAACCGTAATCTAAGAACGTTCCTACTTGTCGGGCAAATAACACTTATTTTTATGGGGAAAAAAGCAGTAGCAATTGCTTCCATAATCTACATTTCACTTATATAATCCATATTTCACTTATATAATCCAAAGTGGTTAATAATTATATAAAATGAAATGTTTTAGTTGTTTCAGTTTATAACCAACAAATCAATATAACATAAAACAATACTTGCAAAAAAGCATACAATCATTACAAAGAATCAAGGAAATTAACCATTCGTTCATAGAAATCAACAAATAGTTTGTTTGGATTCAGACACCTTAAGTCGTATAGAATGACAAATAACTACTAAGTATACCATATACTCAACAGCCTTAGATAAAACTCAATAGATTATGCATACATCCTAAATGATTTAGAAGCATCTTTACCCCCAAACAACTATAAGCCAAAACAAACAACCAATGTCAAACACTGTTTAAGTTTATTCTTATTAATTTCATTTCACATCATTTACCTAACTTTAGTTTCCTTCATTACTTTTAAATTTTTTTTCTTCTCATTCATTCATATAATGAAAATTGCTTTTCTTTACTTTACATTTACTACTTACATAAATTGTATCCATACAATTGTTTATAATTTATGAATTTATTATTCAAGTATTACATACATTTTATTGCGGATTAGTTTATATCAATTAATTTATACACTTGATTTCATTAGATATTAACACCCATTGGTGTATAAGTTCATACTCGAGTTATTACTTTTGATTTACATTCATTTTATTATTTACTTTAATTATAAATAGTTTCAACATTGACTTAAATTCGAAATCCTTTACTTACCGTACTCATTTTATATTACCTTCTATTTAGTAGAATTTCAATTATCACTTAAGTTTATAACACAATAGCATCAAATTCTTATTTATAAACATGATTTATTGAACACTTTCATTACATAAATTTTACTTGTAAATTTTCCATTACATATTCTTTTAAAATTTTAACTTTTATAACTGGTAAGCTATATATATGTCTTAAGAATGCAACTGAAAGTTGCATAAATTTATCTTATTTCATAAATGTTCAATGGTTATTATTTCTCATTTTCATGTCCTTTTTTATTACAGATTACAAATTTCAAATTTCTTATATACTTTAGTTATAACTTAGCATATAATTTCTTATTTTCATTTAGAATTTTCAATTATTAAATAGTTAAAAAAAATTATTCCACTACAATGATTGAAATCTCTAATTTATAGAAATTTAAGAACTAAATTCCAGGTTCCATTTTAAATCATTTAAAATAATATATACATATATCTATACTCATAACTTTTACATCCAACCATATTTAAAATTTAAAATTTTTATTTGTTTATCAGAATAGATCTATAGTAAAACTACTATAATGGCCTTCCCACTTTGATACTCGAAAATGAATGTCGATGATGCGTGCACTCATCACCGAAGTTATTTTCCAACGACAGACTGGGGAGTACAGAATTTGTTTCTTTCCAAAATTCCTTTAAAACAATTCTTTCAAATTATGTTGAAATATTTATATCATAAAATACTTCTAAATAATATTATTATTATATTCCAAAAATTGTTTGAAAGAAATTTTCAAAAAACCACAGACCTTATGTTCTAAAATTTTCAATTTATTCTATTTTTATTTGTAATTTTATTTTACAACTGATATTTATAAAAATTTACTACCTAACAACAAATATATTACAACCAAATACATATCGTTTATAAAATTTGCTATTTTATACACAAAATATAACAGGCAAAATTACGTCATTCACCTATATTCAAAATAATATTATGTCGG
Source organism: Allium cepa (assembly GCA_030765085.1). Classification (NCBI taxonomy): domain Eukaryota; kingdom Viridiplantae; phylum Streptophyta; class Magnoliopsida; order Asparagales; family Amaryllidaceae; genus Allium; species Allium cepa. Next base: position 303,647,044 of record CM060937.1, on the reverse strand, counting down.
TCTATCCTATTAAGTCTTTAGAAATCTCTATCGATGTCATAGCGTCCTATGCATCAACCAGAATTTGTAAATACAAAACGGAACGGATTAACACAATATAAAAACCTTTTATAACACTAACAAATACGCTCTCTTATATATACACTCAGCGACACATTATAGGGTATTACTACCCTATTAATAAAGAGTCAGACCCCACAAAGCTAAGGTTTTCGCTAAATTTGGCTCTGATACCAATTGTAACATCCCTCATTTTTGTATGTTTTAAGAAGACACACGTGACAACTCAAACCATACAGAAGGGTGGATTGTTATTGGGGTGAATATGAAAAAAACAAAGAGAGAACAAGAAAAAATAGAATCTCACAATGGAATGACAAAGTATAATAATCAAATAACAGTTCATGAAGCTGTTTACAATACATTTCATTATACTTATACAACACAGAATCAGAGTTACACATATGAAAGATAAATAAATGATAATGCAACGGAATAGTATGATGAAGTGGAATAATGTAGTAAATAGTAGTAGTAGTATACATCTTCGTCTTCATCCTCGAGAATAAGGCTTCAAATCCTGAAATATCGGGCTGACCCGAGCGAATTGAAAGGACAAAACACTCAAGTCAGAACTTAAAGGTCTTATGTAAGTTAAATCAACGGTAAATAAATATGAGTGGAATGACATTAGAGATGTTTACGGGGTTTGACATCTCCTATCCAATGTCTAACGTGAGTGCAGTAACTTAAGAGATGCTCGGAATTCACATCTCCTAAGGATCCGTTAAACTATCTACTATGTAGTACAATACGCTATTATAATATGTCTACAGTAAAGTAAAAGATTAAAATAGCGTTAAGCGTTACATTTTTCCCTTTAACACATTTTATAATGTCATTAGTCTATATAGTACCGTAACTCCCCGTAAACTGGAGCCGCCAGAGGATACTCCGTAGGTACAACATAAAACAAACTCGTAGAAGGCACGCTAGGGCAGGTGACACGGCACAACTAGGCAATGCCAGGGTAGATATACCAATTACACTTCTGGACTATTGCTAACACATAGCCGCAACTACCGTCCAATTCGAAACACACTCCAGAGTAAAAATCGAAGGGTGGCCCCCAAATAAATCAAAAGTCAGAATATTGTATCGATGGAGTGTGCCCGATAGGAGAAATGACCTCACTTAGCCCGTCAATCGCTCCTATTTTAGCCACCTTATGCCAACTCCCGGGAGTCGGGTCCACGTTTATACCTCATATAGGATCGTGGATACCATCCTACTTCATTTTGGAATCTCCACTGCATACACACTTGTTGGTAGAGAGTATGACAATATCTGATCCCGGTCTCTTCAACAATCAATCGCTTATTACACACCGGATGGTTCTTTTACATTTCCAAAATCATTTCATAATTGATATCAAAATATTATATTCAATTCAAACCATTTCACTTTCTAAATCATTACTGACTTTCGAAATCATATTCACCTTTGAAATTCATGTCACATTTGAAATCATAGTTCGATAATTATATTTCTTTTCAAAGTCAAATTCACTTTTTATATTAAAATATCGTATTCTCAAAACCATGTCACTTTCCAGATCATATCGTTTCCAAAATCATAATTTCTTCCAAAATCATATTTCAAAAACAGGTTAAGTCCTTACCTCAAATTCATCATTTCAATATATTAAAACATTTAAATTCCAACTTAGGTTAAAATATCATTTAACCTTATTTTCTTTTTAAACCAATTGAATTGAATTTAAACACTTCCACTTTACTAAATCTAGAAATTTAGAAATAGTTTAAATAATTATAAATAGTTAAAATACTCCAAAATAGTTTAATTATAAGTAAAGTACTTTTAATTCGATTTAAGATAGTTAAATAGATTAAATTTGGATTAAATATAATTAAAATAGATTACATAACTTTAAAATAGATTAATTATATTTAAAATAAATTAAAAATGTTTAATTACTTTAAAAACAAGTCAAATTGGTTTTAAAATGGATCATAATAATTTATATAGTTAATATTAGTTAAATAGTTTAATAAATTTGAAAATCTTAATAATTAAAAATTTAAAATAATATATTTAAAAACAATTTACTTAAAAATACGAGTTTGAAATTAGTACCAAATTAAACTTTTCATTTCAACATATTTGGACCATTTCAAATTTCCAAATCGACAAACAAAATTTCAACAAACTACCGAATTTCATATCGTTTCAGTCCATGTTCAAATATCAAATTTTGGATTATTCCAATTTCAAAATATTTCAAGTTATACTTCGAACAAATTCAATAGCCCAATTCCAATCAAATTTCATTTTAACTTAAAGATTTTATTTTTTTTGCTACAATTTCATTTCTTAAAGCAATTCCTTTAAACCAATTCACATTTCAACACAAAACTTGATTTTTCGAAAATTCTTCCATTTATAAAAATCAAATTTCATTTCAAAATATCATTTAATTAAATTTAAAATTCAAGGATTTTAAAAATTGTTTAATTTAATCAATCAGGTATCCGTATATAATTTTCTACCCAAGGGTCAAGTGATACGGATGTTTATCATTTCAATCCACAATTTAAATTTTTACAGTTATGTATCATTTCAAACTGGAATCGTGAATTAATAATAAAAATCCATAATGAACATGCATTTTATAACGATAAAAAATAAAACATCCATTCAACCAGCATCAACAATTGACTCCCATCACAATCATCATCCAAATAAATTAATAAATATCGATATAGAACTGATAATCAATAACAGGTATTTAACTGGCATTTTATACTCAATAATAAATTAAACAATGATTCATTTCGAATAAATTCAAATTAACTGAGATGATAATTTAAAATATCCAAACAGTCATAAATAAATTCCTAATCACATCATAAATCAATTTTAACAAACATAAGAAATTTTAGAAGTTATGAGTGGGTTAAAATATTCACCTTTGAATTTAAATCAAATTAGAATTCAATTTAAGCCCAAAATTCAAACAGTCTCTGAATTCGTCCAAACCAGCGCCAAAATTTCAAAACAATTCCAACATAAGAAATCACGCATGAATTAGGCCTCGTATGCAAAAGTTATTTCTATAAGAACATTGAATTTCAAAATTTAAATTAAAAATAAAATAAAATAAACAATACCACGTCATCTCTTTCATTTGTTCACTAAACCCTACCGATCTTCCAGATCAAGCAAGTGAACCAGAAGCCGTTGCCTACATCATGTAGTCGTTGCGCCACCTTCCACCGAAGCGCCGCCTTGCCGCAACACCACGCGGATCCCCCGTGCCTCGCGCGACTCTGCGCCGACCACAGGAAGCCAGCCGCCACAAAAAATGGCTTGACCTGGATGAATTTTACCGATCGATCGAACCGTCGATTACCCTAAAGAATACCACTGATGCACTCCCCACCGGCCTCTCCACGGCCCCATATCCTCAATTTGACGATCAGTCGAGATTCATCGACGAGCGATGAACGATCGAAAACAAATCAAAAAATTTCTGGCCACATCGAAAACCCAAATCAAAAAACGAACAGCAGAATTGACTTGCGCTCATCGAGAGCTTCAAATCGATATAGAATTCGATATTGTTTGAGGAGTTTGACTTTCAACTTGATTTTTGATTTGGATTTGAAATTTGGAAATTAGTTTTTGTCTGCCATTGGAATAAGGAATTGATAAGAAATGTACATACAAACAAATGAAAATGAGGAGTGGTTAGGTTTATAACGAGGTATTTATAAGTACGTCAGAAATAGAATAAATGGATACGATTGATTTCCCCGTTGAACGATAAATGGGTCGAAAAGCCCGTTCTGCCTCCGAAACGCAAATGGGTCAACCTATATATCAAAATAGATGTTTTTTCAAATATTTTAAATTCAATGGAACAGGTTTCAAGTCCTAATTCCATCGTACGAAGAAGTTACGTTAAAATTAGCTTATTTCAAATTGATTTCAGTTGATTTCAATTAAATTAATTTCTACGCTTTTCGAGCCCGTACGATCAAACGACAAGTCCAATCATTACAAAACTTGAAATCCTGAAATAATTCACCATTACGGATTCAATGAAACTAATTACGTCGAAATCTGCGACAGTTGCCAAAATGGCTATATTTCAGTTAATTAAATAAATTAATATTAAATTAATTAAATCACTTTCAGTTCAAATTTTTAATTATTTTGGAACTTCTATCATTTTGGCTTACTTCGTAATTTATAACTCTTTATAACAAATCTGCATATAAATTTAATGTTGCATATTTCACCAATTTCAAACTTCTAAATTTAAATTTATTTAAAGATTCTAAATTAAATTTCCAATAATTCAATTTAATCTACTTTCCATTTATTATTCAATCAATTTCATCTTATGGTATAATTATCATTGTTTATATCTTAGTGCATTAATAAATTTCTAGTTTCGTCTAAATTCAATTAGCATAGTATTTTAATTTCATTTACTTACAATAAATCCATTTACTACAAATTGAATTCCAATAAATTGATTAATTAAATAGATGACAACAACAATTGTCACCATTATACATTTTATATGATTTGTAAGTTTATTCTTTACAACAATTATTATAACAACTATGGTTACACTAAATTTATTTCATTTCCATTCCTTACACATTATTTTATTAATAAGTAAACATTTAAAATTATCAATTACTTTTTATATCCTATTATAAATTAATGCACATATTAATACAACATATATTATGATTCCTTACATAAAACTGACTTTATTCAATTACCATTAATTATATTTTATCTTCATAATTAATTCATATTTACATTTATTTCCTTATATTGAATTTATACCCAAGTTATATCATTCATATTGTTTTAATCAATTGGAATTCCATAGGAATTATTAAATACTAACTTACACTAATGTTGTTACAATTCATTCTAGTTATTATTTCATTGTTAAATTACAAATTTTTATTTCTTTCAACTTTAATTACCAAAATCTTATCGAATTAACTATTTAAATCATCGAAAATTTACGGGTTATTACATAAAGTGTGTCTTTAAGGAAGTCCATGAGGGAGAATTTTGGTGATCACACTGGAGGGTAAATGTTAGCAAAAAAATGTTCGTTATGGGTACCACTGGTCGACCGTGAACTGGGATGCCGCAGATCATGTGAGACGATGCGACAAATGCCAGATATATGCAAAAGTCCCAAGAGTACCATTGACGTAGATCATGAAAATGGTTAATCCATGGCCATTTGTTGTTTGGTGAATCGATATTACAGGCTCTTTGTCGATTTCCAAAGGTGGCGCGAGATATGCAACCGTTACAGTCGACTACTTCACTAAATAGGCCATAGCGGAGCCAATAGCTATGATCACAACCAAGATGGTCATTAACTTCGTTATTCCAAACATTGGTGTTGTTTCGGTCTTCCATGAACTATCATAACTAATTACGGGACTCAATTTAATAGTGCCGAGTTTAAGGAGTTTTGCTGAAGGTATCACATTGAGAAAAGATTTACGACGGTCGTTCATCCTTAGGCGAGTGGACAAGCTGAAGAAGTAAACAAGATTATAAAATCTATCTTGAAGAAGCATCTGGAAAAGGCCAAAGTCAAGTGGGTGGATGAACTTCCCATGACACTTTGGGCCTACAGGACCACTCACAGGTCTGCGACCGGCTACACTCCATTCACTCTGGCTTACGGAGCTGAAGTAGTCATTTCTGTAGAACTCGAAGTCCCTTCATATCGATTAATTTACTACGATCCCAAAACAAACCAAAATTTTTATTGGATTCATTAGACTTTATTGATTAGAAGCGTGAGGAGGCCGATTTGAGAGCGGCTACACATCGACACCAAGTCGCCCACTACTATAATGCTAGAGTTCGACCAAGAACCTTTGAAATTGGAGACCTTGTCCTAAAACGAATTTTTATGGTCCCATCGCACATGAACCCAACATGGGAAGAGCCATACGTCATTGAATAGAGACTTGGAGAAGGAGCTTTCAACTAGCGACTGTCGATGGCATGACGCTTCCAAGAGCGTGGAATAGCATGCATTTACGACGCTATTTCACCTAGACTATTTTTTTCGCATTTCAATAGTATTTTCTTTCAATATTTTCTTTGGTATTTGACTTTTTTGATATATAATAAGACAGTTTAATGTGCCCCTATTTTTATGATATATAAAAGCTTAAAGCTTCCTTTGCATAAATTGCTATTATTGCGTGTTATGCTCAGTTTGTGTTGGAATTGATTGATATCGGCATCTACGATGTATGAACTGATGCGTAAGGTTAAAAATCGATCAGTTACATTGGTTCTCATTGAAAATGAACAAGTGGGGTGTTGTAAGTTTGCTCGGTTAATCGATCGATTTTTGTAGATGAATCAAAAGGCAATTTTCACAACGAGGAACAAAGGTCGCGGACGGTGGGAGAATGACGAAAATCTCAAAGTTCCTAAAGCGGACTAGAGTACTCTATGTCCCCGAAGTGGAATAGAGTATAAATGACTTGATAAAAATCTCTAAGTCCCTGAAGCGGACTAGATTACTCTAGGTCCATGAAGCGGACTAGAGTATCAACGACTTGACAAAAATCTCTAAGTCCCTGAAGCAGACTAGATTATTCTAATTCCCTGAAGCGGACTAGAGTATATATGACTTGACAAAAATCTCTGACCCTGAAGAAGACTAGGGTACTCTAAGTCCTCGAAGCAGATTAGATTATAAATGACTTGACGAAAATCTCTAAGTCCCTGAAGCGGTCTAGAGTATTCTAAGTCCCTGTAGTGGACTAGAGTACTCTAAGTCCCAAAAGTGTACTAGAGTATAAACGACTTGACCAAAATCTCTAAGTCTCTGAAGTGGACTAAAGTACTCTAAGTCCCTGAAGCGGACTGGAGTATAAACGATTTGACAAAAATCTCCAAGTCCCAGAAGTGGACTGGAGTACTCTAAGTCCCTGAAGTGGACTAGAGTGTAATGATTTGATGAAAAATCTTACGTCCCATACCATGGAATAAATAAAACTCTAAGTCCCTAAACCACAGGTTAACTCGAAAAATCAATGGGTGGACAGACGAACTTCAGTTGTTCGCTCCCTACGAGTACCGGTCTCAAATCAATGAGGAAGGCTTGAATTGTTAGCAGTGAAAGACAATCTTTAGTTACGGTTCTGACTTGACACCACTTACGACTTAAGATGGCGCCTACGGAGAGGCTTCGATATCGAGATAGTGAATTATCAATAAGATGAATGGGAATTATTACAAGTAGACGGAATGAGAGGAAATTACTCTACTACTGAAGTAATAGTGCACACGATGATTAATCAAAGAAAGTAAAAAACTTTTATTTACAACCTAAAAACTCCTTACAAATTATTCGAAAGTTCAAATTCCATGCCCATACATCTACTATCAAAAAGGAAAAAGAGAAATGAACACACATCTAACTTATCCAGACTACGTACTTTGACACAAGATGCAAACTATTTCATCTATTTCTTTTCCTTTAATTTTTCAAGAGTTGGATCGATCGAGCGCCTTCTTCGGGATCCTTTGCCACCTTTAGTGGAAGCCCTTAAGGAGGGAGGAGGAACCTTAATAGGAGTTGTCTCGCCAGGTGGGATGAATTGCAAGGGCTTAATGAGAGGATCTTCGGCCGCCACCACATCAAGTTCAACCTTGGCATCGCGTTTCGACTTTTCCTCCTCTTTCGTTTTGCACTTTCATGTCGACTTTAGTGGTATGCTCAAAAGCACCCGTGATCACATCATCAAGCTCTTCAGTAAAAGATAAGTCGTCGGGCTTGTCCTCATCAAGTGCCCCAATCACTTGAGCATCAGGCCCCAAAGTATCTGTAACTGCAGGAGCCTTGGCCATTTTACTTGGTGATCCGTGGCGACATCGCTCCTAAGGGTTAATTCAGAGCTGGGCTGACCTTGAAAAATTTATCAAAGCTCTGGAATTTGTTTACAGTCATTGTGTTCCACAAACAGTAACTTTTCTGAAGAAGTTTGGTACGGTACCAGCCTCCATTTGGCTCTCGGTAGTCATCTGGGTACTCCTTTCGATGATGGAAGACAGCATGTGGGGGCCAAGTCGGGGCTTGTCTGGATCATAATCAACATGTTCCTCTGTGAGATGAGAGGATGAAGTTTCATCCAGCTGTGTAGGAGGAGAACCCTTGGGTTCGGTTTTGGAAGACCCTATGACATCTTCTTTTTCTTTGGTCGGTGCAGGAGTCTTGTCGAATTGAAGATTTGCGACAGCTAAATCAGATGGCTTATTTCCACAGAGCACTTCTTGCACAAGAGCCCTATCATCAAGCTCAGCCACTCCCAACTCCTCTTTCTTGATCCTTGTAATGATCTCCTATGCTTTGGCGAGCGAATCGAGATAGCCCTCGCATAGGAAAGTTAAATTGCGGCGAATGAGAACTTCTGCATTATATTCGACGATGAGTGGATCGAATAAGCATTTAATCTCTTCCCTGCCGGATTTAATCGTTGCCTCAACACGGGAGTTGGCTTCTGCGAGAACCTCTTTCCTGCCCTCTTCATGGGTGGCTTCTTTCAAGACTTCACTTTAGGTAGTTGTTCATCGAGTTTCATCTCCAAGCTCCTTGTTTCGACAATCTCCTTGTAGTCCTGTGCTTTGACTTTTTCTTCCTTCTACTTGAATAGTAATTTTTCTAACTCCTCAATATGGCGGGCTAAGACATCTTTCTCCTTTTGTAAGGAGTCTTTCTCTAAAGCCAAGGTGCTGCTACATTGAAGTGCAACATCCATTTCCTTCTAATGTGAAGTCTCTAGGCGACTAACTGCCTCAGCCGTCTCTTTTGCATTTTTGTTTGCCTCATCAAGTTGAGCCTTAAATTCGAGCAGCTTAGCATCTGGATGTTGGATGATATCTTTGTCGTGGATGGCCTCTATCTTAAGGCGATTAATCTCATGCTGGCGCTCAATAGAAACTTCGGATATTTTTTGACTAAGTGAATGAATGCTTCATGCTGAACGTACACATCATTCATACATGCTAATGAGCTCTCCTTGGCAGTTCTTGGAATGATGTTTATGGAGGGAAGGAATTTGAGTCTGTTAAAGTAGATTTTCGAGAAAATAGCCTTGAGCTCGCTAGTTTCTCCGCTGTGGTAGGATCTTGGGCAGGAATCAGAGGTATTTGTTTGGACATAACCAGTGTATGTTTACGATGCTCACGAGAGTGCATGGTAGTTGATGATCCAGAGTGTTGGTCATGGGGAGCGGTTGATTGGGAACCCTAATGCGCAGACTTGTCTTCGCTATGTGTAGGAGGGTTGGATGGATCGCCTTGGCATGGAGCATTTGCTTGAGACTTCCTTTTGGATGAAGAGGAAGATTGAGAGTGATAGTCTCTATCTCGTCCTTCTTCTTTGTCACGGTGCCTTCCAGATTCAAAATCCCGACTTGAGTGATAGTAAGTGGAAGAGCCACGGAGGCAGTCGAAGGCATGTGAAGGGGACATTACACCAGTAGAAGAACCAAACGGGAACATATTAGGGGTTGTTGTATGAAGAGTTAATCACGAGTGAATGGTGGGGTGCAAGTGCTTGTGTGTGTCCTAGTGTCCCCCCCCCGACAGACCAATAACATTTGCTTTACTTATGGGAGTTTCTTCTCCTTTATTGGAAGGTTGCATGCCTTCACCACTTCTCACGGGGGAGTTAAGCCCTTCAACGTTAATATTGGTGAAGTTGTAATTCAATAAATCATCCGGGGTCGAAATGTCGGAAAGTTTCTTCAACACGCTCTCCATCTATTGGGAACATAAGTCGTTTTCAACCGGAGTTACGAAAATTTTCGGGGTTGCCTCGATTTTCATATTTTGAATCTTGTATGCCAAACTTTTTACCTTTTTCGAGGGAGGTTACGGTTGGCTAGTGTGTGGTGCATCAACTGTCGGTGTTTTTCCAAGGCTCGCTTCTTCGTTTCTTGGACCTGCATCCTCTAATTCCTTTATTCCTCCCTCTTTGGTGTCTTCTTGGGTTCCCTCGGCAGAGGCACCATAGGGTCGTTTAATTCTCCCATTCTCTCGAAGACAGACTTCGAAATTGCTCTGCCTCTAGGGAGACCAATTCTCCAGCCGTCTTCTAGCAGCCCAAGCAGCAAGAGCAATTCATCGATGACGAGGAGTTTGATGTCTCGGTCCTCCACCAGAGTAGGCGAATAGCCGCAACATCCTTGGAGTATCTGACGCTTTCGGTCCAAGGGTGAACACCTGAAAGAGTTGAAGGAGTTCGTACATCTAAGGAAGAAGCTGCGATTTGAGTCTTCAGGCTAAAGGCAAAGGCATCCTTCCAACCATCTTCTTACAGAGCCGGGAGGACATCATATGTAGAACCATTCATGTTTGAGTTAGGAGAGTTTATTCCATGCTCCCATTAAGACCTGACATTTGGGCAAGGGTTCGAGGAAGACGTACGATGGACTAATTGGCTCGTCTTTTGAAGTTGTAAATGAATCGGATGTCTTTGGGAGTTGGTGGACAAAACAAGACGTTCATGAAGAGAAGGAAGGTGCCATGGATAAAAGCGTAGCTGAGGATGTAGTTGAGTAGGAGCGATTCCCATGTACCTCGGCATCTCGCGAACAAAAGAGTTGAACGATGACACACATCTGGCCCAGCACATGAATTTATTGCATGTGGTATATCCAGCTGGTGGCAAGTGAGTTCTATCTTGCCTTGACGGAACCAAAACATCTTCAAAATGGAATCCCATGGATTAACACAATCGACAAAGAGCAGCTTTGCAATTTTGGAACCTTGTGAGTCAGCCGGTTATTCAAATGATGGCATCCTTCACGGTATCGGAAGTTGGTTCAATAACTTCCGTAAAAAGGAATGGGATATCGGAAAAGAGATTTGCTTGTGGGTCAGATCCCCCTGCTTGATCTATCTGCTGACTTGGTGCATGCTTGTCAGACAAGGTAGCGGTACTTGATCTCATAACTGATTCAGAAGACATTGTGGTTGAACGCTTCGTATAACTTAGGATCTGTGTCAGCTATACACAATAGGCAATCAATATTAGAAATAATAACTTGTCCCTCCATGTTATGTGTGAACTAGTGCAGTGTAGCATGAAATGAATGTAAGTAGTTTGAAATCAGAAAAGCAAAAGTAAAACATCGAAGCTTAGAGGTTTCGTCCAAAGAGACCGTCATTGCTGACCGTCTAAAATGACGTAAAAGGTGATCGGCAACAAGAGCTCAAGGATCTATTATCAACATATTGAGTTATGAAGTTTATTATACAAGTTTATTGGCCAGTTCCTTATTTAGTTCATATTGAGAAGTCCGGAAATTTTTCCATTTAAGATTAAGTTCAACGGTCCGATTGTACAAGTTGCATTATCCGTATTCATCTTTTATTCAGGCAAGGCGGTATGGAGTTAAGTGTTCAAAGGGTTTAGGTTAGATTAGTCTTTAGTGTCAATGCCGATCCTTATGCTCCATGCCAACCCAAATAGTTTTACATCGATCCTTACGCCTAAGTTAAAACACTGATCCCTCATCAGTACTACAACATACTGAACCATTTACCATGAATAAGACCTACCGATCCCTTCCTTTAAATCTTCCTCACTGAACCCTCACCCAACTGCATCATACGAAACTTTCATCACTTCACTCAAACCCATACCAAACCCTCTCCAACTTAATCCAAAGCTTAACCATCTTCTATGCCACCTCATCTGAACCTTTTTTCTCTACCTTCTTTCTTCTCTTTCTCCTATTCCTTTATCTTCTTCTCCTCTCTTATGTATCTTAATGAATCCCATCAACTAACACACCTAAACAGCACTCAAACATGTCCAAGCTCGAAGCTTATGGCCCAATAACACAAGTAAAGGAAGAATTCATTCATATATGTATGTATCAAGTTAAGTTAGAGGGCGAACATTTGGGCTTTGGAATCAAAGATTAACGGGGAGAAACTGTGAGGGAATAGCTTGAATTCATGTTTGAGTTTAAGATTTGAAATCGAAGGAACTATGTTTGTAAGAAAGAGAGGTCTCATGATGATGGGGGTTCTGTAGAAAGGAAGCTTGAAAGTGCAAAGTAAAACATGGAGAAGTAAAAATAAAAAAGGAAGTGAATGGGAAGTACATTTATATATGGCCAAGGGTATAAGCAGGAACCGGTTGACCAAGTTTGGAGAAAATAAGGATTGGCATTGGCTTGTATCTATCAAGGGATCGGCATGTCAGATGTCGATCCTCCACAAGAAATTCAAAAAAAGGGAAGAAAGAAAAAAGAGAGAGAAAAATAGAAGGGGAGAAATGATGGATAACTAAAGAATGTTAGACGATTATTAGCATGAAGTTCGATTGCAAACACGAGCATACACAATGCTATGAAATTGGCAACGAACTGCATATGTTCGAACACGTTTAGGAGCCAACAATGTAAACGTTTATGTGAATATGCTAATGGAATACGACATCAGACTTGTATTATTGAAGGACGATAAAGGAATATAAAACAATCAGGAAGTTAGATGGACTTCTTTTCAACAACTCAAACTTTTTTCAATATAAAGCACGTCATGTTACTCACAGGACGTACTTTGGGGGGCAAGTGTTACCTAGTACCATGATCCGGCTATGTTGGACTGGTAGCGTAAGACTGATTCGGCTATTAAAAAGAAGGATGCCCATGAGGCAATGACTATAGGACCTAGAAATAGAGCCTGAAAAATTATACAGAGCCTGGATTAAACAGAGTTGATAGATAGACAGCGCAGTATGCAAAAAGATGGAAATTAACTTGGATGGAATAGGGATTGACATGGAACAGGTCGGCATAATATATCCATAAGTATGGGGTCGACATGGTATGGATCGGGTCAGCATAATATGTCCATAAGTATAGGGTCGGCACGGTATGGATCGGGTCGGCGTAATATGTTCATAAGTATGGGGTCAGCATGGTATGGACCGGGTCGGCATAATATGTTCATAAGTATGGGGTTGGCATGGTATGGCTCGGGTCGGCTTTATATGTTCATAAGTATGGGGCCGGCATGGTATGGATCGAGTCGGCGTTATATGTTCATAAGTATGGGGTCAGCATAGTCCAAGAAGGATGGGTCAGCATAGTAGAAGGAAGCATCTTGGATCGGCATTACCTTGACCAGATTGGGGCTATAACTGAACCGTGATGAGAACTAGTGATTCATAAGTCCAAGTGTTATGATATTTGGAACAACATCAATGTAGACTGTAAGAAAGCCATCATAGGGGTCACTAGTCCAAACTCAACCCATGAAGGGGTCGGTACCGACCCCTACTCATGGAGAGTTGGGCCTAGCCCTCCTTATGGTGGGCGCATATTGTTGAGGCGGTCCAGGTACCTAAGTTTCAATCAAATTGGAGGCTTCTTTCACTATAAATACAGAGGTGGGGGCCATTTTGGGGGACCTCTATTTTGGCCGATAAGTGAAACTTTGCCGTATTTGCACCCAATCTTATTTCATTCTTTCTTGATCTCTTGTTATTTCTTGTTGATTGTAAGTGCAATCGAGTGATTTGTGAAGCAATAAAGAAAGTATTCGAAGCGAATATAGGCAATCAACGCCGAATCACTATAAACCTTGTTGTTTTTGCTCTCTATTGGATTTTTATTTGCATTCGGTGTTATTCCTTAGTTTTCATCTAATTTATTCATTTATTTTACTACTAAAACCTATTCTCGGGTGTTTATGACCAATTTTGTTGCAAACATGTTTTTACACCATAATTATGCATTTATCAATCTATGGCTTGTGTAGTAAATGGAAAATTGGATGTCATTGTATTCTCGAATTAGTACTATGCTTACAACTTTGATTGAAAGTTTCATGTATAAGAGTAAAACCACTTCGTAGATTGCTTTGACAAGATAGGAGGCTTCTCTAAATGGTCTTTCAATTATAAAAGCCTTCTTGCACTCATCCATCCAATTAAAGACCTAAAATTTTATATCACATTGAAGAATGTGATGCACTTTTCTATAACTCCTGATATTAGTCCACTTAAAGTAACTAGTTTATTATTTAAATTCATAACATCTTTAGTAGTTTTTGGTTCCTTAATATTCCTTATTGCCTCAGTTTTCTTAAGATTATCTTTTACGTCGGGAAGTAACAATGTACCTTAAGAAATTACCAATATGAACTAAGAATGAACATTTTTGAGAGTTTGATTTCATGTTATAGTGGCATAGTAATTTAAAATGTTCTTGAAGGTTTGTGATATTTTCTACTTCTTTATTTGACTTTACTAACATATTCTCAACAAAGACATCCATGTTATGTCCAGTTTATTTTCTAAACATTTTATTAATGAGTAAATGATACGCTATACCTACATGTTCAAACAAAATGGCATTATTTTGTAATAATACGTTCCTATTCGATTATGAAGCATGTGTCACCTCATATGGCTTGTACACTAGTGTTTGATTATACTTAGAATAAGCATCCATGAATGGTAATATCTCTTATCAACTTATGGAATCAAATAACTAATCAATTGGAGGAATGCATAGATATTGTGGGTAGGCATTATTAAAATTAGTATACATGTTCCCTAATTGCCATTTGGCTTTTCATAAACACATGATCATCTAAGCATTTTGGATAATATGCCTCTCCAATAAAATCACTCTAGTAGTCTCTTTACTTCCTATAAAGTGGCTACTCGTACCCTATCTAATTGCCTTTTTCTAATGTCATGAAGTGAACTTTCGATCTATGTTTAATGTAGGGAGATTCAGGTGAATGGATTTTGTGGTCATCGACGCAGAAAGCCCGGAGAGATGATTATCAGATTAGAAGATCGGTTATAAGCAAGATTGTGGATGACAGTCAAGCGGATTCACGTGAATGGCATCCCGGAATTGGCAAAGTATGGATTAGAGCTTCCTCTAGACAGGGGATCAGATCGAATCACTATGCCTATGGATCACTCGAATTGGAAGTTTTACTGAATGATGATCGGTTAATATCTCAACAAACACCGAGGAACAAAGCAAACAACTATGAAAACACGAAGAGAAAGTGGAGGGTGATTGACATAACCTATCGCATGGCGTCACGTAGCCCCCACCACCAATCGGTGCCAATCCTTGTAGAAGCCTGAGTGGGCCCTAAACTTTCTGGATTGATTTGCCTTGGTCTTGGGCTTCTGTACGTGGATTTTCAACTGGTTATTTGGGACTCTTCTCCTATAAATAGAAGATCGTTATCTCATTGCAAGTGATCTTCTTTTGGTTCTTCTTCATCGTTTCTCTTTCTTTCCACCATTAATTTTCTAAGGCTAACAAACTATATTGTAATCCGACAATATAAAAGAATTATTGGAGTGGATGTAGGCCAGAGTTTTACCGAACCACTATAAAATTCGTATTTTCATGTACTTTTTTGTTGTTGAATCTGTGATTTGAGGGTTTAATTCTCTATTTTGAAGTAGTGAATGGATTGGCATGATTTCATATTGTTTCGGTGTTGGTGGACACTTTTGGCACCAATGTTTTGGTGCTTCCACTGAGAAGGGCTTGCACCCACAGATTTAGAAGTTTGGATCTCTGATTTGGAAGCTTGGATACTTGGACCTTGGAATCAATGGTGGGACAATCGGCAAGAAGACCGTTGGCAAGTAGTAGTCACCAAGGAGGAAGTCAGGAGGCATCCTTTAGAGTTGGAACTAATCAACCCTCCATCTACATCATTAGAAACGAGATGGAGATTATGACGTGTATTATGCATAAGCGGATGATGAAGAGACAAGAGGAGATGATGCAAAATTTTCTCAAGCGATTGGACAAGTTGGAGAAGCTGGCAATTTGGATCAAGGAATTGGAGCACTAGGAGCTACAAGAAATCAAAACCAGGAGTATGGAGTCAAAGACAATGGGTAGGAGAATGGAGCGGGCGGGTATATCCTCGACCAATAAGGAGGGATCGGCACCAGATCGACTATGACAAGGGGGTATACTACTGGTTTGGGATAGATTAGTTTAGGTAGGCCAATGGTCAATGCTATGCGGTTTGGTGTGGATCAGAATGCGGACATGCATTCAGAGGAGTATGTTTCGGGATTCCCTCGCAAAGATGGAGGGCAGGCAGGAAATGGTTATTGGAGGCTACCTTTGGATAGCGATGATAGGTTTGGTGAGATGATCAGACAATCTATGAGAGGAGGATTGGTGAAAAGGGATCTAGAAGATGTGAATAGGAGTCCATTTACTCCTAATATTAGGCATGCTACGAATCCATCGGAGTTCTAGTTACCGACACTAGGGGAATATGATGAAAAATCAAACCTTGTTGTTCATCTAATGAGGCATATGAGGCATAAAGAGGTCCTGGGGGCATCGAAGAAAAGTGATAGTGTGGTGTTTTCCCTTGTACTTGGCCGTTATAGCTACAATGTGGTTTGGGCAATTAGGGAACGATTCTATTGGTACTTTAACGAAGTTGGTTGATAAATTCATAAGGCAATTTCGGGTCCACATCACAAGAACCAAGAGCGTAATGACGTTGAAAACACTGAATTAAAAGACAGGAGAGTCCATGAGGAATTTCTTAACAAGGTTTAGTGCCGGAGGTAGCTTCAGTAGATCGGTCGAATCCATCAATGGTCTTAATGGCAGTGGTATCAAGCATAGCTGACGACACTAACTTCAAGGTTGCACTGGAACAGGATCCACTAGTGGATCTCGGGAAATTTTAACACGAGACTGAAAGGTTCCAACGGTAGGAGGATGCAAAGGCAGGTAGAGAAGAGGTAAATGTAGTGAGGCATGGAGGACCGTTTAGGAAAGGTTCAGGCAAAGACATAGGAAAACAAAAGCAGATGATAGCTTCGATAGATCGAAGCAGTAAAAGAGAGAACCGAAATACCCTTCTTATACCGATTTTAACGTGAATTTGAAAAGGATTAATTTTAGATATTTGATGATGCCTTCCATACCAAAGGCCGGCAAGGAGAGTGCCCATCGAGCGTGAGCGGGCATTTGGAAAATACTGCCTATTCCATGATCTGGATGGGCACACTACCAACGATTGCAGGCACTTAAAGGATATGGATGACGAACACATTAGGGATAGCAGGCTACAACAATATATAACGACTAGGACTACGGTAGTGGAACAGTAGTAGCCACCATCTGCATCAAATGGAAATGGCCTTGGATCGAGGTCATAGATCATCATCTCTTGATCGGGATAGCATGAAATAAATAAATAATAAACTCTACAATAAAATGGCTAAGTCATTTATACATGTGAAGGATTAAGGTTGGTACTTAGGCATGCTCTGAGATGATGATGAACCTCTGATACCCTAAGAGGCAATAATTGGTTTTTCTTGATTTTTGGTTGTAACAACGTAAATTTAATAATTTAGTAAATGGATTTTGGAATGCTCAAATCTAAATTAAAATTAATAAACGAAACAGGCCATGGTTTTCTCAATTGGATGGACTGGCAATAATCGCAAGGTGCGATTCCCTTTAACGAAGAGTGACAGGATGGCCTTATACATGGATTAAGTCCTCGATTGGGCAGTCGAGGACAGAGAATAATAACCCATAGATCGGATTATGTTCCGAATGGAGAGACGGAACCAGAGAAGCAAGAATTAGGTCGCTTCATCGAAGAGAAACATGATCGGCTTGCTTATCATTGTGCCCTTCTCGTCGGAGAGTGAGTAGGGTCAACAAGGGCTTGGAGCGATCATGATCGGCTTAGGAAGTCCATAACGTCACTTTATGTTCAAGGACACTGAACTGAAGTGCAGGAAGTAATGTGGCTTCGTCGGAGAGTGACAGGTTGGCTTACTTATCGATGTTCCCTCATTCATCAGAGAGTGACTGGATAGGGTCCAACAAGAGATCGAAGAGGCTATGACCTGTCTAGAGAGACTATGAATCCAAGCTATTGGTCCACTGAGACCTTGGAATTAGCAAATGATCTGGTGAGATCGTGGATTCGATTACTGGCTTTGGATGGCCATGGATTAGGCTATTTGTATGGTTTCAAAATTGGCTATCAACTCGGGAGAATCATGAATTATGGTGATTCAACTTGGCAAAGGATTGGATTCTAGAATGGAATATGCCGATATCCATGGATTGTGGACTTCTGACTTATGGTAATTCAAAATGCACCTTAATATCACAAGGCATGTTTTGGGAGGCATATTTTATCCTGCCTTTTGGCAAGGCATACACCATGGAGTTAGCTAAATGGATTTCGTTGACATCTAGGCAGCAAGCCGAGAGAGATGATTATCAGGTTCATAGATCAGTTATAAGCAACGCTATGGATGATAGCCAAGTAGATTCAGGCAAATGGCATCTCGGAATTGGCAAAGTATGGATTGGAGCTTCATCTAGGCAGAGGATTGGATCAGATAACTATGGCTATGGATCACTCGGATTGGCGTTTCAACTCAATGATGATCGGTCAATATCTCTCCGAAACTAGGGGAACTAGGCAAACAACTATGGAAACGCGAAGAAGAAGTGGAGGGGGCCACCATAATCGATCGCACGGCGCCACATGGCCCTCACCAACGATCTGTGTTAATCCCTATAGAAGGCCCAGGTGAGCCCCAAACTTTTTGGATCGATTTATCTTTTTTTTGGGCTTCTACACATGGATTTTAAACTGGATAATTTGGCGAATTCTCCTATAAATATAGGATCATTGGCTCATTGCAGGGGATTTTCTTTTGGCACTTCTTCATTGTTTCTTTTGTCTCCCACCATTAATTTTTTAAGGCTAAAACAAGCAGTATTTGTAATCCTATAGTATAATAAAAAGATTATTGGAGCGGATGTAGGCCAAAGTTTCGAAACCACTATAAAATTCGCGTGTTCATTTACTTTTTCGCTGTAGAATGTGTGATCTGCGTAATTAATTCTCTGTTTGGAAATTGTGATTAGGCTGGTAGTGCTTTTATACTATTTAGGTGTTGGTGGCCATTTTTGATGCCAACAGCATCATTAGTTGGGTAAAGATTTCTAAAAGAGTCTTTAATAGCATACATAACTTTAGGAGAGCAGGTAGGGTTTGTAGTGGAATGGAAGAAAGAAGAGTTTCTATCAGATAGAAGATCATAAGCAGAACATGAGTTTTGTAATTTAGTTTTCCTTTCAAGTTTTAAAGCAACAAATAAATCAGTAGTTAGAGAGTGATCTAAATTAGGAATAGCTTGACTAAAGGGGTTTCATTCAAAGTGGACTGAATGGCATGCAACTGAGGATGAAGTTGATTGGAAAGCATAAAGCCAGTGCCAAATTTTTAGAAGACCAAATTTTGAGTGCATTCTTTGTGTACTTAAGATTTTGTTAATGAATATACATAGGGTTTCCTCTCACCTGAAAACACCAAGCTTGAGAAACAACATCGAAAAAATCAAAGTGAGAAGTCCATGAGTTAAAAATTTTAAAATTTGAAGTTTTCTAATGGTTGACTTCCCCATTTTATGATATAAGACCGTGGTCGAAAAGGCCAAAGGCAAGAATTAAAAGGGATGAGGTTAGGCTAGATGGATTTAGTAGAAAGGTTGAAGAAGGAATGATCAAGTTTACATAAAGTCCTGGCCTAACTTTATAAAAGTAATTAGATATTTAAATACTTAATTAACCTTACAGAAAGGTAAGGCCGGATTGTTTTTAACCTTTATTACTTATACTTATAATTAGATATTTAATAATGAATACTATAAAGGTAAACAGTTTGGGGTTTGTTATAATAATGTTTAGGCAACACTTGTCTTAAACCCTTATAAAAGTAATAAGATCTTTAAAACAGAGTTATAAAGATAATGATTAAGTGGAAAGCAATTTTTGGTTTTTCGTAAATAATGTTCTAGTAACATTTGTTTTAAACCCTAGATTTGTATTTTAAAGTGGAAAAATATTGTTAAATGATTATGAATATACTTAGGTCTTTTATAATAAAAATTTTAAGATAATAACAAGCATGGGATCTTTAGGAATAAACATAAAAAAAAGTTGCATGTTTAAAATATAAAAGAAAGAAGGGGTTTATAGTAACAATATTTAAGTAACATTTGTTTTTAACCTCTTTGATTATATTTAAAGTAAGTAAATTTTGTTAAATAGTTTGCGAATATACTTATACCATCGAGATAAGTAAAGTATATAAAGGAGTATAAATGAATGGTAAATACGTGAGTAGCAAATACGTGGATTGTAAATATGTGAATAACAAATATGTGAATAGTAAAATACGTGCATATATCTTTTATAAAAGGGAAATTAAATTTGTATACAAGTTTAACAAGTTAAGTTTTAAGTAATAAGAAGTTTAATAAATGATTTAAGTTTTAATTAAGAAAGAAGTTTTAATGGATGAGGGAAGTTTAATTAAATATGGAAGTTTAATCAAAATGAAGTTTAATGAATAAAGGAAGCTTAATTAAGAAAGTTTAATTAAAAGAAGTTTAATGAAGAAAGGAAGTTTAAGAAGTTTAATTAAATAATTTTAGTTTTAATTAATAAAGGAAGTTTTACTAGATAAAAGATAAGAGGATTTTTACTCATGAAAGAGGTTTTGATAAAAACAGATTAAAAGTCATTTATGTGACTTGATCGTGCTCTGCATGTGATAGTTATGTTTTATGTGGTTACTTGTTTATGGAAATTACTTAGTCATGTACTTAACACTAACGCCAATGAAGTAGACTTGTTTATATTTATGATACATAAGAAAGATTATTTGAGTAGGGTGTAGAAGCAATAGTACTCTTAACCTACTGGGCTTTATTTTTGACCGAGAGAGAGCATGAGTTGAGATAGTTGGAAATGTGATAGGTATATGAGACTTGGTTTCCATATGTGATAGTTATCACTGTTGTTGAATATGACCAAATTTACTTGGGAAATTCGTCGCTTCAATCTTGAAGAGACCGTGATTGTTAAGTGTTTTATTATTGAAAACCACTTCAAGACTGAGAAACATGTTTTATCTCTTATAAGTGGATCTACTAGAGATGCTGGAATCTATATGGAGATTCGAGATCTGTCTGAGATGATTGAATCCATTTAGAGGCTTGTGATCTATTCAAGATGCGGGAATCCATTCAGGGATTCATGATTTGTTCAAGTGATGATAGCTTATGTGCTAAGACGTTGAACGTGACTTTACCATCGATATATGAATAAAGACAGAGTTGGTTGCATGATCTCTTGTTTAACTAACCCTAGAGGGTATATCAACTCCGTATCTAGATTATGCTTTTGATATGTTGAGCGTTGGGGAGCTGGTGATACTTGGTTCTACATGGTTTGGGTTCGCTCACTCGGGTGTGGGCCTATTATGTTTACCTTATGGTATCTTTTATCTAAGGATATACAATGCTCGTAAGGTATTTTCTAATCCTTGTCATCGAGATCGGCCTTAGTTTTTAAGCTAGAGGCTTCTTCATGGAAAATTCGTCATGTGAGTACACTGTAGTTGTTTTGATTGTACTTCAATATTGTTGTGTCGTGAGATGCAAGCAGCATAGCTATTTTTTGATTTATTTCTTTACCCTAGACATTATCTGTTATATAGCAATATGTACTTAATAGATGGTTTGGCTCTTTTGAGGGGATAACTGTTACAATGATCACAAAAGGTGTTTTTATATAATGTTCACATATTTCTGGAGTTTCTCACACCAGACATGTCGTTTGACGCATGGCTATTTTTCCTAAATTCCTCATGTCCTCTTTCGAGCAGTCTGAGAAAGGTAAGTTTTCATTGATGTTCATTAAGCTCTTGGGGAGGAGCTGGATGTTTATCTACCATAGTATTTTTATTTTCACTGCATTACTTTATGTACCAGCAATTGTAAGGATAGGTTGTTATAACTACCCAAGCTGACGATAGTACTCTAATTAGTATCCATGAAATGCTAAGTATATTAGAGTAACACTTTTTACTACCTTTTAATATCATATGTTATCTATCTACATGTGAGAATATGATGTTTTTGTTTTCATCTTTCTTGTTCATTTTCTATTCTTCTTTATCTTTACCCAAATGTTCTATCCTTCCAACACTTAGATGCTCGGCATGTAAATACCATGGACATAATTAATGTCGACATTTGAGGGTCAAGAAGGCATTCGTTACATCATGGTATCAGAGCTGATGGTTAATCGAGAACCCTGTCCTTGGTTGGGTATAACTCATTAAGAGATAGGGAATGGAATGCCCTAACATGAGTTGAGTGTATTATATATATATAAGAGCGTATATGTATTTGATGTACATTAGTAATATATAAGTAAAGGTTGATAGTGTAGTAGATCAATGTTGTTCATATAGCCCTCATTGATTAGCATACTTATGCTTGACCAATTTATAAGCATTTAATATTGCTTGTTATTTTATAAGTAATTTACCTTTTTACATCTTAGGTTAGGTAGAAAGTAATTTATGGGAAAATTAAAATGAACACCTTGTGAATTAAGGTTTATAGTTTGACTATAAGGCATTCGATGATGATGTTGGGTTAGAAGTTAACTTTAATGAAAGTTGTGTATTATAAAATAAATAAAAGAAAGATATTTCGGATAAATATTTGTGAAATGATTTTATATAAGAAAGTGACTTTATATAGGTATGGTACATAAATATGGTTTATAAATATAGTATGTAAATATGGTTTATAAGTACGGTATATAAATATGGTTTATATATGTTTTTTGTAAAATATGTTTTATAAATTTAAAAGGTCTAAATTGGGAATCTGAGAACTTAAATACCAATGCTTTAAAAATTATTTTCAAAGGTTTTGGAGAGAATAATAATATTATTTGGAAGTATTTACAAATAGAAATATTTCAAAAAGGATTTTAAAGGAGATAGAACGTACCGAACTCACTTTTGTCGCTGGAAAATAATTTCAACGATGACTGCGGCATAATCAACATCCATTTTTTAGAATCTAAGTAGGGATGCTACTATGGTAGTTTTCTACAAGTTGTTTTCGTAAAACAAATTTTGATTTAATGTCAAAAGCATGGTTCGATACATAAAAGTTATAATTATGTAATATTATTTCAAAATTGATTTGAAATGAAATGTGATGTTTAGTTCTAAAGTTTTCTTGTTAAGTTATTTTTATGGATGCATGTATCCTATGCAATAGGGTAGTTTAGCTTGTGCAGCATGTTATGATAGGTTGTCTGGTTTCCATTTATTGAGATAAAATAGGATTTTTAGAAATTTTGGATGGTCTCAAACTTTCGGCTTGATACAGAAAAAATTGAAGCTAAGTGTTTTTGTGAAAATATAAAAAGATAAGTTTTTATAACTTTTAAATTTGAGAAGATAGTAAGTTAAAGCAATTTTAATATATAATATCCTTGTTCAATAAAATAATATGAACGTAGTGATATACTCTTAGAATGTAGTGTAGTATTATTCAAGTAATGAACTTAAGTCTTGAAATGTTTTAAAAAAAATTGTTCTAATGAAATGTTTTATAAATAAGATAACTTTATAAGATGTTTAAAAACTTAAGTAACATTTTATGAAATGGTTAAATATTAAATAAGAAATATTATTTGTAAAAATGAATGTAAGCTAAAATGTAGTTTGTGTAATTAAGAAACTAATGGAAGAAAATACGTAAGTTGTACGTGGATCATTTTATTCGCATGACAGTTCTTGATCTAGGATTCAAGTACATGATCTTGAGGTGATTTACACCTGTCCGAATGAGGATTATTCACTCGATTCTTGATAGCGAACACTTGATACAGATTCTTGATATGATTCTAAAGTTTTATATCATAGTTTATGACTATGTAAGGAGAACGGAGGTCTTTAATCAACGAACCTGATTGGAGTCAGCACTGAAGAGGTAAAGTAATCTATACTTGTTTGAAAGTGGAATTTATATGATCGAGCAAGTAATTAGATTGATACTGCATATGGAAGAAATATGTACATCGTATGCAGTTTAGTATAATTGAATACTTTATTTGTTGGCTTATATGGAGTTTAGACGACAATCCTTTGAATTATTTGAGGTAGTATGAATAATCGACTTAGTAATAATCTAAGGCAGTTGAGCGGAAGGCATCTTAGTAGATTATTTATCATCCTTATGTGATGAGATGGTTTGTAAACTTGGGCAAACTATGAGCCATGTTTGCTAATGATTGTGAATGTTGTTAAGTGTTAATGTGTGATTGTTTCTTTGGTTGCTTGTGTTGGAATTTCGAGGATGAAATATTCAAAGTGAGGGAGAATGTAATGACCCGAAATTTCAGACACTTTGTATTAAGTATCTGAATTATTTAAATTCATTGATTTAATGTGATTAAATTGATTTAATAACCTTGCCAACCCATTTCTAAAATAATAACAAATATAAGAAATTTGTTTTCGAAATTTATTTACAAAAATAAATGGTTCGAAGAAATATCGATAATGTGACCGAAAATCATTTTATTGATAAATATTCATGAAGCATGTGAAATTATCGTTCGCGGGCACTGTCTCAGATTTTGGCGAAACCAATCACTTGGACCGAAATAACAAAGTGATGTATGCTGATGATTTTCTAGTGATTCGACATCTCACGGGATCATGCGAGCTTGAAATGTTAAACGATTTGTTTAAGAAATTAAATATAATATATATTTTATTATTTGAACATCACCACACCCTTCCCACTCCTTTCTCTCTTACTCACTTTTTCCCTTTTGTTCTTTCTTCATGTTCTGTAAACCAGAAAAGTGAGCCCACACATTTAATTAATTAAATCCAGAGCTACAATCAGTGAAATTTAGCAACGTTAGATCTGTTGGGATCGTGGTTACGAGGTCTTCAAATTACTATGGATGTTGATGGGGGCGGTAGTGATCGACCATGTATGACTATTGGAGGATGAACTAGGGTTAAGGATTATTGGAGATAGAGAAAGGGTTTCGTCAAGGCGATGGTGGAATTTTGTAGCTCATGTCTAGGTAAGCTTATGGTGGTCATTTTGTATGGTGCGACTATGCACGGTGAAATGCTACCTTCATTTGTCATGAGGTGATCTTTATGTCGCTACGAGGTAGGGGGCTAGAGGTGAAATCTAATGCATAGTTGAACTCGGGGCGGCATGAGAATTTGACTGAAGGTGGTCAGATGTGCTTCGATGGGCGAGAGCAGGTGTGACTTTGTAAAGGGGCAGTGCGTGCTATAGGTCATGATGTGAAAGGGTGTTAGCTTCATGTTGTTGTGTCTGGGGTGGAGGGAACCCAAAAGTGAAGCCCGTAGGAACTAACGGCATGTGAATTCATTGATTGTAGAGGGAGAATCGATGAAGAGGTGCATTGTAGTGGGTATCACAGTATCTTTGCTCACGGCCTGATTTAGGGAAGATAGTTAACTAAGGTAATAAGGGTAATTAATGTGTTAATTAGTTAATTAATTAAGTAAATTAATCTCAATTCTTATAAATCAATAACTTTTGAATACGAGGTCCAATCAAGACGGCGTCTTCATTATTGCACTCGTAGGGAGATTATCTACGTCTTGGTTTGGCTTGGGTTTAGATGAGTTAAATCACCATTTAATTTGAATAACGTTGTGTATATAATTGTTGCATAAAATATAAGTTAAAATAGATAACAATGCATGCTATTACTTTTGGACCTCTCCATACTTTGGAATGCAAGTGACAATATTATTATGTAGTATAATCTTCTTATAACCCTTTAAAACAAGTAACGTAGCCAAGACTTGTTTTATTAATGTTCTAGAGTGTGTTGTAAATGGTTGAAGTAAAATATTTGCTATAAATGCATTTTAAAATCCCTTGTATTTTGTGATGACTTGGAATTTCTAGCAGTTTAAATTTGAATAGTTAATTGGTTTTAAATATTTAAAAGTTAATTTTAATTTGAATTTAAGATATCAATATTTACTTGATAATGAAATCATTGAATTGTATAGCTTAAATATTGAATTTTATAATTGAAATTGGGTAAATTGTTGAATTTGAGATTCTAAGCCTGTTTAGAATAATTTGAAGGCTTATAAAATTTATAATGATGATACTGAAGATAATAGAATGGTTGAAATTTAATTTAAAGATAATTTGTTCAATTTTAATAATATATCGTTTAAATTGGAATTTAAAAATAGCTTTCCGAGGCACAGTCTCGGAATTCGACGAAATGAGTTCCATTGAATCCGTAATAGTTAGTTATTATCGGATTTTAATTTTCGTAGCAATCGGAGTTGTCGTTTGACCCTGGCAGTCAAAAACGCTTCGAACTATTTTAATCGATTTAATTTAAAATCGATCGTTTATTTCCGTAACTCGCGCATATGATCGAATTAGCTCGCGAAACCTGTTCCATTGTGTTTGGAATGCGGGTAAAACCTTATAAATGCCTGATGGCATATCTGATTCGGAGTTCGAGATTTTGAGAACGCTAAACGAAATATTTTCAATATTCGATTATATAAACTTAATTAAAGTAAATTGCATCACTCCACTCACGTGATTTCGCTCCGGCTTGCACCCGAAGCCACTTTTAGGAATATCTTCCCCGTTGTTTTCAGAGGAAGGGAACTAACAATAAAAAAGAATCATAATTAATGCCCGAGCTCAGATTTTCTTCAAATCCCTTCTCCTCAATTCGAAACCATAACTGTTCACATAAAAAAAAAATGGTGTCCCGGTCGAAATCGAGTTCGAACTCGAAGGGGGGGACGAAGCGCAGTCGCGATTGATTGAAGGAATAGGGTTCGGTTGTCTTGAGTGAATCACCGCGTGCAGTGGTTGATTTGGGCGAAGCGATCTCGAGGAGGGAGGTATTGGCGCTCGCGTTTGTTTGGTGAGGGGGCGAGCTCGTGCACGAAGTAGGGTCACAGCAATCTTCGGTCGGCGACGCAAGGAAGGGCGGAGACTCGCGAGGCTGCGGCGACCTGGGGTTCGCAGTTAGGGCGATGTAGGGTTTTGGTCGATCTAGAGATGGTGATCGGCGACGATGCGAGCTAGCAGGTGAGGTTTTGTTGTTTCCAAATTTATCAGTTTTATATATATGTCTTAATAAATATTCGAAAAAAAAAGAAAAAATATATAATTAAAATGTCAGTAAGGAGGGGAAGATTCTGTTTAAGTAAATGCTATGTATTTATAAAAGTTATTTTAGCATTTGTAGTTTCAAAGTAAAATGAATATGTATATACACATTTCGAATATGCTAGTGGATTTTTTTTAAAGTGTTAAGGTGTTTAATTAACTATTAGTTTAAATTTTATTTAAAATCAAATAATAAATTAAATTAAATAAATTAATGGTAGTAAACTATTGATTTAAAATTCAAGTGTTATTTACTTTATATGGTATTTATTTAAGGTCTTAACCGAGAAGACAAAATCGATTTGGAATGGATTGCAAACAGCAAAATCAAAGGTGAGTAATCTCATGCCCTGGATTTTATTTAAATTTAAATGGTTAAACTTAAATAGTTGGATGAACGATTGAAATGTTTAGATGTGTACTGATAATCTATTGATTTTAGATTTGGTTGTTTCTCGTGTTAATTGTGGTTTGACTCGAGGTGCTTGAATTTTAATAGTTTTGAACTTGAGTCATAAATAAGTAAATGGTTCTGTTTAAAATCAAATGGGGTTTAATGTTCGGTGATTCATTAAATAGGCATGATAATTTTAAATGGAAAATTTATTAATTAAATTATTTAATGATTTGGGTTAATTAATTAAGTTTATATTAATTTGGAATGATCATTTGAAAGTTTAATAAGTAATTACTTAATGTAATTAATAAAATAAAACTACTGGAATCATAAAATGAGAGATAAATAAAGATGATTCAATTAAGGAGAATTGATTCATTAAATGAAGTAAATGAAAGGATAGATAATCACAGTTTGAGATAAATCAAGAGAAAAAAAATTATGTTTGTGGTTCAATTTATGATTAATTATTAGATATAATTAATTTAGCCGAGGATGGATCGAAATACAATTGGTAATCATAAGCTTATAAAATTTATGTTGTAATTAAAGATTGGTAAATTGGAATTTGTTAATCCATAACAAGTGATGTATGAAGACTTAATTAATATAAGTACTTAAGAATTAATTTAATTAATGTAGTTAATAGATTCATGAAGAAAATTGAGATTTCTTATTGGTCTTGGTTAAGTATAATTAATATTGGTAAGTTGATTAAGGATCGATGCTTGAAAGGGAATTGAAGGAAAATTTATTCGGGTTGATTAATTAAGATGAATATTGCAAGGATGATTGAATTATTTGATTTGAATTAAGTAATTGATAGTGTAAAGAATCTAAGTGATTGGAGGTTAGAAATTCAATTAGAATCAATTGAATTAATTTGGAAGCAATAAATTTATTTATAAATGATTTATTGGTATTGGATGCTTGAATGAGTTGATTTCTCTGATATGAAGTGTTGTGTTTATCACGTGGATAACTTGTGATAGGATGGTATGAGACTCGGGGCCGGGATCGGGTATTGGGAGATACCCGAAACCACTTCGAATTTTTATAAATTGATTTGTGAAATCAATAGGATGGAATGAATTGATTTAACTGAATTGGATTATTTTATCTAAGTTTGGTACTTAGAAATCTATTTGTGAAATAAGCATTGTCTATAGTAAATTGTGAATTGGTTAAATTGATAGAAGATACCCCGGGTTCTATATAGGTTGTTTTGCTTAGTATTCCATGTTTGTTGGGTTTACTCACGTTGGTTTCCAGCCTGACCCGGGTGTTACTTTGGTGTAATGCTCGGGTCAGACCGAGTATTACACATTTTCAGGTTAGGACGTTCAGGAGCTCAGGAGGCGAGCTGGTGGCAATATCGTATGGAGTGTATCCACTATATTTATATTATTATTTATCTGAGTCATGATAATTGTAAATATTCAGTGACTGTATATTATGTGAAACTCTTATGTATATTAAATTTAATCGACAGTTATAATATCCTTTTGTAAACTGTTATGATTTATTATTATTTATTATATTTTATCCGCTGCGAATGTGAGATGTTTGGTGTTTCTGTTCTTCTTCTATCTCTTCCTTCTTTTTCATAACTATCTGGAATTTTCGGGTTCGAAAATTTCGGGTCGTTACATTTGGTATCAGAGCTGAAAGGTTAAGCGAGAACCTTGAAACTGGTGGGGATTACTCATTAAATAGAGTTCGTAGAACTCTAGAATGAGTTGAGTGTATATATATATATATATAAGCGCGTACTTGTTATTTTCTTATATAAAGGTTTTAAATGGTTTTATATAAAAGTATATTTTGATATATAAAGCAATATTCTCTTCTAATGAAATATTTAGGTGATTGGTTGTTAAATTATTGGAATTAAGTTACGAAGTAATATAAGATACAACCAAATTAAAATTAAATTAATTAAAAGTGAAATTCTAGAATTAGAACTCAGAAATCAGAATTGTTTGAAACTTTAAATAAACAAAGGTAATTTGGTTTAAAAAGGTTAAATCAATCCTTGAGAATTTAACTCGAATTTATATAATTCGAGGTGATTTAAATTTGAAGTTGGAATTGAATTCATTCAAATTGAACCCGAATTGAATTAATTGAATTTGGATTGAAGATGTATAAGTTCAAAATTTTAAATGGAAGATTTGGATAGAATTGTAATGATTGAAATTGAAGTGGATTCAATTGAATGGATATTAGTCCAAAGTAATTAGAATAACTTTGGAATTGTAATTAAAGTGGAATTGGTTTAAAATCAAAAAGGAATTTGAAATATAGATTGTAAATGTAATTTATAAATTGAAATAAACTTCATAAATAAATGAGATTATGTTTTGGAATAGAATTCCAGAGAATATTTGAAAATAAAGTAGGATGAAAATTCCAGAGTAATGTTTAATTATGAATGGGATGGATTGGGAATTTGAAATTTTTGGGAGAATCTAAAATTCCTTTGGGTTGGAAGTCGTTTCCAAAGGTTTTGGAGAAATAATAGCATTATTTCAAAAATATTGGAAGTGTTTTTAGAGAGATAAAAGCATTGAACTCTTTCGGTCACTGGAAAATAACGTCGGTGATGATTGCAGCATCATTGATGTTTATTTTCGAGTTTCTAAAAGAGAAATTGCTACCAAAATGTTTTTAATTGGAATTGTTTGTGAACTGGGTTTGGGTTTGAATTCAAAGGGATAAATGAATTTGCCAAAGAAATTTTGGATATAGTTGAATACTAAGGTGATATTGAAATTTTGGAAATTTGTTTAAATTCTGGAATCTTGATAAAATGTTTATGGAATAATAAAAAAAATATAAGTAGAGATAAGTTGAAATGAAGAATTGGACTCAGAAATTTGAGATTGTTTAAAAACTTTAAATAAAAGTTAATTTGGTTTAAAAAGTTAAATCAACCTTTGAGAATTTAACTCGAATTTATATAATTCGAGGTAGTTTAAAATTCAAGATTGAAATTGAATTAGTTCAAAATTTAATTTGGTTTGAAGTAATTGGATTAGTGATTGACGAAGTCTAAGTTTAAAAAAAAAAAAAATGGGAAATTGGATTGGATTAAATTGAAGTGATTTGGATTCTGAAATTAAATTGATAATAATTCAAATTGATTGGAATAATATGAACTTACAATTAAAATTGAACAGGATTAAAATCAACTAGAATTTGATTTGAATTTGGGAAGGAATCAAGATTGATTCAACTTGAATCGGGAATTAATCAAGTCCAATGGAATTTGGAGTTATTTGAATTGGAATTGGGTCAATTTAAATGGAGATTTAAATTGAATTGTTGGGGAAGTGAACAGTTGGCTCTTGACTATTTTCAATATAAAATTGTTTTGATATAAACTTATTTTTCTAAGCTATTAAATATATACAATCTTTCTTTCTTAAAGCCAAATTATTTTATATACTTGTTTTACGATTATTTTTGAAGCTATTTAACCATTTTTCAACTATTTTCTAAACTAATTACTATTTTTCAACTATGTTACAAATTAATTACTATTTTACAACTATTTTACAATTATCTAAAATTCCTGAAATTATTTAACTATTTTCCAACTAACTTACTATTAGTTAACTAGTTTACAGCTATTTTGCAAACTAATAATTATTTTTCAACTAATTATCTATTTTTAAAATTCTCAAACTATTTTCTAAATATAAACTGGTCAGAGTTCCAACTGTTATTAATTTAAATACCCAACTGAGATAAGAATTGAAGTGATAATCCGAATGGGGATTAAGGCAATTGTAAATAAGTGAATGGAAATTTAAGGAAGTGTGAATAGAAAGGAAATTGATATTGGAAAGAGAAGTCAAATTTGAATATTTGGTTTTGAATAAACAAAGTTGTATATCTTTGTTATATGAGATAAATTTCACCTTGTTGAATTTATTGCTAGAAGAAAAATGATTTTGAAGATGTTTGAAGTATAAAAAGGGGTTTTATAAAAGTTTGAAATGATCCAAAGTTTTAAAAATTATATATATCTGTATATATATATAAAGGATTTTATGAGGATTTTGAAAAAGGTTTTGAGAACCTTTGGATTTGGAAAGGCTTTTGAGTTTTGGGTAAAATCAATATGAGAATTTGGAAAGCATAGTTTGGGAATTATCGATTTTGGAATAATCGATTTTGTATAAATGAGCTTTGTATGAGATCATACTAGGTGTATGATTTGAAGATACTATATGTGTATAGTATAAAATGTTTTGATGATGGCTCTGGGGAAAAAGGCGCTCCCTTGAAATGAACTTCTCAGGAGTGCCACCGGGTGGTGCTGCCTTGAGCCCAGGGGGTTCTAAAGTTGATCCTGTGAGGAGTCCGGACAAAACTAGTTCCTGAGGATTATGAGTAGTGTATACCATAGTGAGAGTCGTATGTGCCGCTGAGAGCCAACAGTCTGCGTTTGATTTTATATCGGTAGACTGCGACCTATGGTATAACATAGCGGAAGTTGTGTGTGCCGCTGAGAGCCAACAGTCTGTGTTTGATTTTATATCGGCAGACTGTGACCTATGTAGGAGTGGAGAGGTTTCATTTCGATAGCGAAATCAGAGGCCGCGGAGAGCCTGCAGTTACATGGACTTTTGCTGTGACAGCAACGTAACCCTGGATGTAACTGTGATCTGTTGTGTGGGATCCATGGCGTAATCGAGAGGCCGCGGAGAGCCTGCGGTTACATGGACTTTTGCTACGACTGCAACGTAACCCTGGGATGTAACTGTGACCATGGATGGGGGTGATGATTTCCAGAGCATCCTCGGCAAAGATATTTCCTCTATTTTCAAAAACTGTTTTCTATATTTTCAATAAAATTATTTTCCAAGTATTTTCACTAGATGTTGAAAATGAGTTTGCCAAGTACATACAGATTTTCGTTCCTACGCCTGACCAACGTATGATTGAATTTCTGTGAGAACAAGGATGGACTGGTTGAGACATCGAGTTATTTAAAAAGTATTGTTATAAAGAGTTATTTTAATAGTATTATGTGGCTTTAAAGGTTTTTCTAAAATTTTGAAATTAAGGTGTTTGGATTTTGGAAAATCAAAGGAAATCCGAACTGAAATTATAAAATTAAAACTCGGGAAAATTTAATGAAGTGATTCTTTACAATTAAAGGAAATCGAATATTAAATTAAAAGTAAAAATAAACCAATCAGCTAAATAAATTATTTATAGTGTATGTTAATAAAATTTAAGTTGGGTAAACAAATAGATTGTAAATTAATAACATTTGGTAATGAATTCGAATTGTAAGTAGAATTCGACCTGGATTTGATAATGAATTAAATAAGAAGAGATGTTGTAAAATAAAAATAAAATAGAGTTGGATTGAAAATGTGATGGTTTGAACTACAAATAAAATTCAAGTGTAATTTGAATAATGTTTAATAAAATTTGCAAGAAAAAATTGGATATAAGAAAAGTGATTATAATAGCAATGTTTTGAGTTGCAAAACAAAACCCAAGTGAATAGAAATAAACTGAGAAGATAAATTAAAAATTAAGATTTAAATGGATGGGCTTACCGAATTTAATGGAATTTGATTAAATGAGAATCAAATAGAAGTAAACTTAAGTTTGGTGTTGGAATAAACTAAAGTAAATTCACGTAAGTTTAAATTTTATGGAACTTTGGCTTCGAATAAGAGTGAAAGCCCATTAAATAGAAGCTTGGGTTAAATTAATTTGGAAATGGTCATTAATTTATAAGTTTGAATGTGCCAAGCTTAATAAATTGTTTTGCATGAATTTAATGCGGAAATTAAATGAAATGCAATGAATGGTTGGTAGATAGTTTAGAAATGAAATAGAATTAAATTCAGAATGAGTTGAAATTAATTTGAAGTAGTTATAAACTAAAATAGATACTCTATCAAGCGAATATCGTCGAGATTGCATAACAATAATTGTTGTTTGGCGTAAACCAAAGTAATTAAAATACTATGAGTTGATAGAGATTTAATGAAATTTATTTTGAATCATTTGAAGTGAATATGAGCTTGTTTGGGTTAAAAATCAATGGAATGTAAGAAATTGAGTTGCAAACCATTGAAATTGAATAAAATGGTTTATAGATTGGATGAACGCAATTGAATTAGCTTTAAGATCATATAAATCGCTTATGGAAAGGTTTTGGTGCTTGTTGCTTATGATATTCATGCGTAGCTATTGAAAATAAGTGATATGCTAATAGATTTTATTTATATGGCACTTACATATTTAAATTGAGTAAGTACAGGTACCTGAAGGCCGTTTGGCTGGATTTGGATTGCATTATTTGCTAGAATAAATAAGCCGCTTGCTTAAAATGCTAAATAAGGTACGCCTACGCAATAAAAATAGGAAATATGAACTATTTTTGCTTTTTCCGACCGGGTGGGTCGATGTATATATATTTATATCTCTTGTCAAATTGCAAAAGCTCCTCCGTACAAAGGAGACTCTGCCAAAATTTTCTGAAAATTTTGGGAGTTAGAAAATTTTTGTAAAATTTTATTAACGACAAAAAAATTTCAAATTTGAAACCAAAGTAAATTAGTAAATGAAACTAATATGAATCAGTTATAAATGGAAAATAAAATTTAATATTCATAATTGAAGACGTATTAAATTCGCATGAAACAAGGAAAACTAATTTGCATAGAAGTATATGTGAAAACTCCTGTAAGAAAAAGTATAAATGATTTGAAAGGTTACGATTGAATATTGTTGCTAAGTAAAATATGCAGGTATAAAAAGGTAAAAAGAAAGTTGGATTTGATTTCCAAAAGATAAATATGAATTGCCCGATAAAAAGGTATGTATTTAAAATTCTGTATGAAATTGGATTGGGTTTTTGATGTAGCCACTTGGCTTTTATTTTCTTTTTGGTATTTGGGAGCCCGTAGAGGCCTTTGTAGTACTACCGAGCTAGCCGCGCAAAGGAGACGCTGGCAAAAAATTTCGGAAATTTAGAGAGTTGGAAAAATTTTGAGAAAATTTTGATAATTCAAAATTTGGTTTTAAATTGAAACTTAATTGATTGAGCAGAAGAGTACTGATTGAAACTATAGAAGGTTTTGGGAAAGTTGGATAAGGTGATAGTGGGCCTTTAATAAAAGATAATTGGTAGGATGTTGAATTGTGAATTTTGGAAAAGGTAAACGGGTATTGGTCAATTCTTCCTAATTAGTAATTTCGGGGACGAAATTCTTTTAAGGGGCGAGGAATGTGATGACCCGGAATTTCTAGCAGTTTAAATTTGAATAGTTAATTGGTTTTAAATATTTAAAAGTTAATTTTAATTTGAATTTAAGATATCAATATTTACTTGATAATGAAATCATTGAATTGTATAGCTTAAATATTGAATTTTATAATTGAAATTGGGTAAATTGTTGAATTTGAGATTCTAAGCCTGTTTAGAATAATTTGAAGGCTTATAAAATTTATAATGATGATATGATAATAGAATGGTTGACATTTAATTTAAAGATAATTTGTTCAGTTTTAATAATATATCGTTTAAATTGGAATTTAAAAATAGCTTTCCGAGGCACAGTCTCGGAATTCGACGAAATGAGTTCCATTGAATCCGTAATAGTTAGTTATTATCGGATTTCAATTTTCGTAGCAATCGGAGTTGTCGTTTGACCCTGGCAGTCAAAAACGCTTCGAACTATTTTAATCGATTTAATTTAAAATCGATCGTTTATTTCCGTAACTCGTGCATACGATCGAATTAGCTCGCGAAACCTGTTCCATTGTGTTTGGAATGCAGGTAAAACCTTATAAATGCCTGACGACATATCTGATTCGGAGTTCGAGATTTTGAGAACGCTAAACGAAATATTTTCAATATTCGATTATATAAACTTAATTAAAGTAAATTGCATCACTCCACTCACGTGATTTCGCTCCGGCTTGCACCCGAAGCCACTTTTAGGAACATCTTCCCCGTTGCTTTCAGAGGAAGGGAACTAACAATCAAAAAGAATCATAATTAATGCCCGAGCTCAGATTTTCTTCAAATCCCTTCTCCTCAATTCGAAACCATAGCTGTTCACATAATAAAAAAAATGGTGACCTGGTCGAAATCGAGTTCGAACTCGAAGGGGGGGGGGGGGGGACGAAGCGCAGTCGCGATTGATTGAAGGAATAGGGTTCGGTTGTCTTGAGTGAATCACCGCGTGCAGTGGTTGATTTGGGCGAAGCGATCTCGAGGAGGGAGGTATTGGCGCTCGCGTTTGTTTGGTGAGGGGGCGAGCTCGTGCGCGAAGTAGGGTCACGACAATCTTCGGTCAGCGACGCAAGGAAGGGCGGAGACTCGCGAGGCTGCGGCGACCTGGGGTTCGTAGTTAGGGCGATGTAGGGTTTTGGTCGATCTAGAGATGGTGATCGGCGACGATGCGAGCTAGCGAGGTGAGGTTTTGTTGTTTCCAAATTTATCAGTTTTATATATATGCCTTAATAAATAT
The DNA here is from genome assembly GCA_030765085.1 of Allium cepa. NCBI lineage: Eukaryota > Viridiplantae > Streptophyta > Magnoliopsida > Asparagales > Amaryllidaceae > Allium > Allium cepa. The sequence continues at coordinate 303,610,929 of CM060937.1, read as the reverse complement.
TCGAAAAAAAAAGAAAAAAATATATAATTAAAATGTCAGTAAGGAGGGGAAGATTCTGTTTAAGTAAATGCTATGTATTTATAAAAGTTATTTTAGCATTTGTAGTTTCAAAGTAAAATGAATATGTATATACACATTTCGAATATGCTAGTGGATTTTTTTTAAAGTGTTAAGGGGTTTAATTAACTATTAGTTTAAATTTTATTTAAAATCAAATAATAAATTAAATTAAATAAATTAATGATAGTAAACTATTGATTTAAAATTCAAGTGTTATTTACTTTATATGGTATTTATTTAAGGTCTTAACCGAGAAGACAAAATCGATTTGGAATGGATTGCAAACAGCAAAATCAAAGGTGAGTAATCTCATGCCCTGGATTTTATTTAAATTTAAATGGTTAAACTTAAATAGTTGGATGAACGATTGAAACGTTTAGATGTGTACTGATAATCTTGTGATTTTAGATTTGGTTGTTTCTCGTGTTAATTGTGGTTTGACTCGAGGTGCTTGAATTTTAATAGTTTTGAACTTGAGTCATAAATAAGTAAATGGTTCTGTTTAAAATCAAATGGGGTTTAATGTTCGGTGATTCATTAAATAGGCATGATAATTTTAAATGGAAAATTTATTAATTAAATTAATTAATGATTTGGGTTAATTAATTAAGTTTATATTAATTTGGAATGATCATTTGATAGTTTAATAAGTAATTACTTAATGTAATTAATAAAATAAAACTACTGGAATCATAAAATGAGAGATAAATAAAGATAATTCAATTAAGGAGAATTGATTCATTAAATGAAGTAAATGAAAGGATAGATAATCACAGTTTGAGATAAATCAAGAGAAAACAAATTATGTTTGTGGTTCAATTTATGATTAATTATTAGATATAATTAATTTAGCCGAGGATGGATCGAAACACAATTGGTAATCATAAGCTTATAAAATTTATGTTGTAATTAAAGATTGGTAATTGGAATTTGTTAATCCATAACAAGTGATGTATGAAGACTTAATTTATATAAGTACTTAAGAATTAATTTAATTAATATAGTTAATAGATTCATGAAGAAAATTGAGATTTCTTATCGATCTTGGTTTAGTATAATTAATATTGGTAAGTTGATTAAGGATCGATGCTTGAAAGGGAATTGAAGGAAAATTTATTCGAGTTGATTAATTAAGATGAATATTGCAAGGATGATTGAATTATTTGATTTGAATTAAGTAATTGACAGTGTAAAGTATCTAAGTGATTGGAGGTTAGAAATTCAATTAGAATCAATTGAATTAATTTGGAAGCAATAAATTTACTTATAAATGATTTATTGGTATTGGATGCTTGAATGAGTTGATTTCTCTTATATGAAGTGTTGTGTTTATCACGTGGATAACTTGTGATAGGATGGTATGAGACTTGGGGAGGCCGGGATCGGGTATTGGGAGATACCCGAAACCACTTCGAATTTTTATAAATTGATTTGTGAAATCAATAGGATGGAATTAATTGATTTAAGTGAATTGGACTATTTTATCTAAGTTTGGTACTTAGAAATCTATTTGTGAAATAAGCATTGTCTATAGTAAATTGTGAATTGGTTAAATTGATAGAAGATACCCCGGGTTCTATATAGGTTGTTTTGCTTAGTATTCCATGTTTGTTGGGTTTACTCACGCTGGTTTCCAGCCTGACCCGGGTGTTACTTTGGTGTAATGCTCGGGTCAGACCGAGTATTACAGATTTTCAGGTTAGGACGTTCAGGAGCTTAGGAGGCGAGCTGGTGGCAATATCGTATGGAGTATATCCGCTATATTTATATTATTATTTATCTGTGGCATGATAATTGTAAATATTCAGTGACTGTATATTATGTGAAACTCTGATGTATATTAAATGTAATCGACAGTTATAATATCCTTTTATAAACTGTTATGATTTATTATTATTTATTATATTTTATCCGCTGCGAATGTGAGATGTTTGGTGTTTCTGTTCTTCTTCTATCTCTTCCTTCTTTTTCATAACTATCTGGAATTTTCGGGTTCGAAAATTTTGAGTCGTTACATATTTGGCATATGTTAAATTGGTTAAATTGTAATTATATTAGGAAAAATATATATTTGCTTGTTCCCTACACACATTTTGTACGTTTGACATAAAGGGATTGGTTTAGGATAGCTATAAAATTGTGATAGTTAGAAGCGAAAGGTTGTTATGGATGCGCTTTGAAAATGCCATGTATTCAGTGATTTTTAAAGTTAAATTTGAAAGACATTATAAGGGCTTCTTTGAATTTTTAATAAATACTATAGGTGTATTTATAGCTAGAAAAATGTAAAAGTTTAAATATACTTTTAATAATTATTTTTGAATTTTTAATGTAAAAGGTTTTAAGTTATACAATATGTTTTTATGGTTTTTAAATAAATTACATAACGATTATTGTTAAGTAATATTTAAAATAAATATTTTAAACCATGGTATAAGCATTTTTAAAGTATTTCTAATTTATAAAATTAGTTAAAGGCTTTATTAATGTATTAAAAAGCTTATTTAAGATAATATCTTTTAAATTATTTTAGAACTTTATTAATTATATTAGCTTATAATTAAATTTTTTGCAGGAAAAATAAAGCATTGTTATTTTGCATGGGCAAGCTAGTTTTATAGTGGCCATACCATTATATTGGATTTTATAGGTATGAAGCACAGATGCCTCGACAGCTATAAAAAATCACTAACCATACATCACAAGCCTAAATCACTAAGCTCATAAAATCCTACTAAAGAAGACAACTAGATTGTCTAAATACAAAGGGAGGAAATCAACAATCAGGTAGGAGCAGCTGTCATAGGGACAAGCGTAGTCTGGTGCAAGTTATACTTAATGCCTATGTCGAGGTTAGAAGTATCCGAGAGGACAATATCTGGAGTGGAAGGTGAGGGAATCTTTGGAACCTTAATCACTTGCGCATAAGGCGTAGCATGAGAGGCCTGGATCGAGGCCTCTGAAAATGAATTTGGTGAAGATCTGGGAGGGCGACAGGGGCTTTGACACACCATTCTCTGGCTATAACTTTACGCAAAGTAGATAACCATGGGATCAGAATCTCTGGAACAGACTCATCAGTCGGTAAAGAATGGATACAAGTGGAATCATTATGCCTAAAAGAACAGCTTATGGAGCAAATTAGGGGTTTCTAGAGGAAAAACACATATAGTTGACATATAACTTACTTAGATAGAAAAATAGGAATAGTAGAAGGAATCTCTTTCTTAGGAAAAATCTCTATCAGAGCACGCACATAAGTCAACCTAGAACGACGCTCAGTGGCTTCATCAAAACAAATTAGTTTCCCCATATGGCTAAAAATCTAGTCTAGGACTTTTATTGTTTGGTACAGCGATGGAATATTAGTGAGTTTAGCACAACTCTAATTGATTCAACCTGTTCACAAGCTCTATCCATGGCAAGAGTCCATTAAGTGATGATGAGAACTTTGTCAAAAATAATGAATGGTCTGATTCTAGTATTCTAGCTCTATCATCCAAACAAGAGAAATCAAAGTAAAACATATCCATATCATATATAACTTTTACCTTTCCTTTGAGTTTCCAAACATTGAGGGGGTGATTAATAACAATGTGATATGGTAACTTTAAGAAAAAACCGATAAGGTAATTCTCCCAAAATGACTTTCCAATGTCAATTACTTCAATAGGGGAAACAATACTATCTTCGGTTTTAAAATTATTGGTGACATACTTGCCTGCACTACTCGACTTGCTAGAGAATAAGGAGACCCAATTCCCTTTTTCATGAGATGAATTCCATATAGGCACAGGATCAATAGTAAATGCTTTTCAAGTTCATTTGAATCACATAATTTTGAATTGCCAGAAATATGACTAGTGACATTGCTTGCAATAGGAATACTATCGTCTTTGGCGAACAAAGAACTCATTGTAACTAGTGAATTTTGTCTAGCAGCAAGCTTGACTGCATTGATAGGCCTAGCAGATTCATTATTAGGTACTGAAATGCCATAACGAGGTAAAACAACATCTTGGAGAGGATTACAAGTATTAATGATTACGTGAACAACATTAGGGATTTGGGAATTATATGGGCTAATAGGGCAGCTTCCGGCAGTCAAAGCTCCAGGATTATTCTTAGATGTTGATGTGGACGTAGACCCTTTTTGATTCACGTAGAGCTTGGGAAACTGGTCGTCGTCGAGATTCAGAGATAAGGATATTGCCGGAATATGCAGTCAATGGGAAGGCTTCGTCAGATCTGAGAAAACCCTACTTCATAGTAGAGGAGGTTTCATACTTACATAGTTTGATCAAAAGAATCCAAAAATAATGGTGACCTAATTCGTCTCTTTCATTCGAATTCGTCACTCCGCCCCTCTTTTCCCGTTCGCCTTGGCTCCGTCCTTTCACCTCAACCTAGCTCATAAATAAATTAGCATATATATATATATACACATCATTTTAAAAAGGTTTTTAGTAATATATATATAAGTTCTGAAAAGTAAGTTAAGTATTTTATATATGTAGTAAATGGAGTTTGGATTTTAACACTTAAGTTAAAATAAATTATTTTTAGAAGTTAAATAAAAGTATATTACCTTAATAAATAAGTGTGGATATGCTTAGATCTTTAAATGAACATCTTAAAGTTAATGATAAGTAAAAAAAATGATTTTGGGTTGTAGTAAACGATGTTTAAGTAAAAATTGTTTTTAACCCTTACTATTTATACCTAAGAATATAATTAGATATTTAATAATGAATACTCTAAATAAAGTTATAATGAATAGTTTTGGGTTTGTTGTGATAATGTTTAAGTATCACTTGTCTTAAACCCTTACAAAAGTAATTAGATCTTTGAATGAGAGTTTAAAGATAATGATTAACTGGAAAGTGATTTGGATTTTTCGTAAATAATGTTTTAGTAATGTTTGTTTTTAAAACCTGGAATTATATTTTAAAGTGGAAAAATATTGCTAAATGATTATGAATATACTTAGAACTTTAATAATGGAATTTTAAAGATAACAACGAGTATGAGATCTTTTGGAATAAATATAGAAAAGTTATATGTTTAAAATATAAAAGAGAGAAGGTGTTTATAGTAACAATGTTCAAGTAACATTTGTTTTTAACCTCTTTGATTGTATATTAAACTAAGCAAATTTTGTTAATTGATTAATGAACATACTTATGCCATCAAGATAATTATATGAATACTTTCATAGTATAACAAAGAGTACAAATGAATAGTAAATACGTGAGTAGTAAATACGTGAATAGTAAATATGTGAATAAGACATACATGAATAGTAAAATACATGTATATGTCTTTTATAAAAGGGAAATCAAATCTATATACAAGTTTACCAAGTTAAGTTTTAATTAATGATAAATTTAATTAAATGAATTAATTTTTAATTAAAAAGGATGTTTTAATTAATAAATAAAATTGAATTAAATAAGGAAGTTTAATTAAAAGAAGTCTAATGAATAAATGAAGCTTAATTAAATAAGGAAGTTAATTAAAAAAAAGTTTAATGAATAAAGGAAGCTTAATAAATGATGGAAGTTAATTAGAAAGAATTATAACGAACAAAGGAAGTTTATTTAATAAGTTAAGTTTTAATTAATAAAGTAAGTTTACGAGATAAAAAAGAGTTTTACTAATAAAAGATGTTTTATAAAAAGGCGTTAATTAAATAAAATGGGGATAAAAAGTCGTTTATGTAACTTGATCGTGCACCACGTGTGATAATCTTACTTTGTGTGTTTACCTTTTCATGAAAGTATTTAGTTGTGTACTAAGCACCAAAGCCGATGGAGTAGACTTGTTTCTTTCTGTGAGAGTTAAGAATGATGATTCAGTTAGGGTGTACAAGCAATAGTGCTATAACCTACCAGGCTTCACCCTTGACCTAAAGATAGCGGAAGTTCAAATAGTTAGGGACATGATAAATATATGAGACATGGTTTCCATGTGCGATCATCCTCATTATTGTTGAATATGACTAAATTAACTTAGGAAATTCATCGATTCAGTCTTATAGAGACTGGGCGGTATGTATTTTACTTATCGAAAACCACTTTAAGATGGAGATACGTGTTCTATCTCTTAGAAGTGGATCCTCTCGAGATGATGGAATCTAACTGCAGATTCAAGATTTGCTCAAGATGCTCGAATCCATGTAGAGGTTCATGGTTTATTCGAGATGCAGGAATCCTTTTGGAGATTCATGAACTGTTTGAGTGATGATAGCTCATAAGTTGAAATATTGAACGTGACTTCACCATCACTATATGACTAAAGATAGAGTAAGCTACTTAATATGGGTTTAGCTTCCCTTAAGGCGTATATCAACTCCATATCTAGAGTATGCTTTCCATATATTACGCATGGGGAGTTGACGATATTTGGTTCTACGTGGTTCGGGTTTGCTCGTTCGGGTGTGGGCCTGATCTGTTTACCTTGTGATGTATTTTATCTAGAGATATACGATGCTCAGAAGGTATTTTTTGATCCTTGTTCTGGATTTCCGCTTTGGTTCAAGATGGAGGCATCTCCATGGGAAATTCATTTTGCGAACATGCCTTAGCCATTTTGATTATACTTCATTATCGTTGTGTCGTTTGATGCAAGCGACACTGCTATTTTCTGATCTATATTATTCAATGTAGACGTTATCTATGATGTTGCATTACTTACTTATAAGACGGGTTGGCTCTTTTGAAGGGCTGACCATCACAATGGTCTAGAAAGGTGCTGTTATATGTTGTACACATATTTCTTGAGTTTCTCACACCAGATTTATGACTGACACGTGGCTTTTGTTTTTCCTAATTCTTCATGTTCTCTTTCGAGTAGTCTGAGAAAAGAAGGTTTTCGTTGATGTTCATTATGCTCTTAGAGAGGAGACGAATGTTTACCTACTGTAGTATTCTTATTTCTGCTGCATTACTTAATGTGTATATATGAGCAATTGGAAGGATAGGTTATTATAACTGCCTAAATTTCAACCCAGAAAAGGCTAATCAAAACTCGGATCCATTCAAAAGCTAGTTGTTGTTTGGAAATAGAAATAACGGTGAAGAATAATAACTATTCTTTCAGAACTCATAGCGAATGGAATAAAATGTAATATTAAATTGTACCCATTTATTTAAAAATATATTTGAAATGTCATAATACAAAACATCATAAAACTGTTAATAAGATTCGCTACATCATTTGTTAAAATACATGGGTACAACATAACAATATCATAAAAGATAATAATAACTACCGCAAGCTTAAGCTACTCCACCTTTGAGCTTGTCACTGTCATCACTCCGTCCTTAACCTATATTGTAATGAGGAGGGAGCCAGAACAAAAAAATAACCTGTGAATAAAAACCTTGACTCTTACCATTTCAGTATTTAGGAAGTATATTTCAAAATAAGAATATCTCTAGCATACATAAAACCACTAAATACTTCTTATAAGGAAAAAAGGCGGGTCCATGATCAACCACTTAATACCTTCCATTCCCGAAGCAGTTTCTAAATCCCATTACCCAAATCCCACATCATAAATATCTAACAATGCGAAAGATAGTACCCAAGTCATGTAATACCTTTTATTAGAAGATATGAAAACGATGGCTATTTAATATCTCAGTTGAGATAGAACCCATCATTTAATTTCTATTCCAAAGGTGGACCCTCAATTGTAACTATCGAGCTGACATCATATGGAATCTGTTAGGTGACTTGATACTTATTTATGGAAAGGCAGATCCTCATTCAGTCGCTTAATACCTTATCCCAAAGTGGACCCCTATCGAGACACCACCTGACGTGCCTAATATCTAGCCCCTTAGCCATTTAATACTTCATTTAGGGAATACAGGTGGACCCTCAAACAACCACTTAAAACCTCAAGACCCTAAAGCAGGCCCCAGTATTATAACCCATACTCATAATGACATCTCACATTAGTCCGACTATTCATAGAAACTGGCAGCCAGATTAGCTCGGCAGATTAACCCTACAGAATTGGGGATTAACCTCGCATCAACACAAATATTTATCATAGGAGATGTATCGCATCAATAAGAATTATACACAACTGCTGATAGTTGTTAGTTCCTGAGATGTTGTTTTTGATGACAACAACCTTAGGACTTGTTATAAAATATTAATACTGACATTCTTATCTAAATATATATGTCTATGCAGGATATATATGCAGGTATTTAGAACGAAGACTGTACGGTATAGAGATTCAAGACTGGCGAATTCAAGATTGAAGAAACCAAGACCGAAGATTTCAAGATATCAAGATAAGTAATAGTGTCTAGAATTATGTTAAAACTTCATAATAACACTAAAATCTTTATTCGGATTTTAAGTGTGGAATGGAACCACCTTTTCCTTTAATAATGGGATGGAACCCACGACCTCTTTAGTGGGATGCGATCCACAACCTTCTTTAGTGGAATAGAATCTATGAAATTTTCAAAATGATTTATTTTAATTATTTTTCCAAAAACGTTTTAAAAGTCATCTCTCTTAGTTTAAATATTTTATCCTTAAACTATTTTTATTATCTTTTATATTTTGATTTCAAAATCATCTCTTGTTTTCTAAACTATCTCTTGGTTTTAATACTATAATCTTTAAATCTCAAAAATATATTCTATACTTAGTTTCTATATTACTGTTATATTATAGATTATATATTTTTAAGATTTCTTTTTAAATCTCTTTTATAAGTTTAAACTATATTCAAAATGGTTTATAAACTTCAAAAATTGTTTTGACTAGTTTTAGAAAGAAAATCTCTTTTAAAAGCAATAATCAATTTTCAAAGTTTACTAGGGCATGTCGACATACCCCATCCCCGCATGTCGATATGGTGATCGTAGAAATTAAAATTTCAAATTTCAAAAGAAATGTCTATTCGTCATAACCTTTCAAGAATGGACATGACTGTTGTTCTTCTATAAATACCAGTTGTTTTCAATGAATTTTAAGTTAATTTTTCTTCATTTCTTCACTCCTTCTTCTCTACTCAAATATTCTCTTATATTTTAACAAAACCTTGCTGAAATCCTAAGTGAATCAAACTTGATCATATCTAGTTTGATTCTCTTCCACTCTCTCTCAAAAATATCAGTGTAATTCAAAGTTATAGGATCATTTGTAATCAAAGAAGTGTATTGAGTCTCTCTATTTATCAAATTGATATTGCAAACGGTGTGAATGTGGCCTGTAAATCGATTTAGTCCGTAAATCAATTAGGTGACCTTGTAGCCTGGTTAAATCAAGAGAGTTTTCCCTAGTCTCCAAGATAGGAGGGTGTGTCTCGTGGCCCTGAAATCAAGGTTGTAATATCCACATTATATATGAAAAAAATCCGCATAAGAGATTGTGTGGGACTGGATGTAGGGTAACTCCGAACCAGCATAAAATTTTCGGTGTGTTCTTTCCTTTACTACTTTATATTCACTATTTGCATCTGTGTCTGATTCTATAATTGCCTCCATGTTTGTGAATTGCACATGTTCGTGTTTAATTTCAAAAGATTTCAAAATTTTCATAAAAATCCATTAAACACTATTCACCCCCCTCTAGTGTTAATCCAGCCTTAAAATCCGTAATCCGCATTTCCAACATTTGGTATCAGAGCATTGGTTTTCAGCGTTTTCATAATCTTATTTCTGAAAAAATTTCAAATGGCTGCAACACTGGTAATGTCAACACTATCACTAGTTCATTTATAGAGGATCAGTCTACTGCCAGACCACCACTTTCTAATGGCAGTAACTACGCATATTGGGCATGTAGGATGAAAATCTATTTACAATCAATAGGATTAGATACTTGGAATATCACACAAACTAAGTACATTGAACCCACAACAAATTTTGCACAGTGGACCACTGAGCAAAAGACTGTTGCACAAAACAATTCCAAAGCCATGAATATTCTATTCTATTCACTTGATATGAAAGAATTTAATATAGGGTCTGTCTGTAAGTCTACATATGAGATTTGGAAAACTTTGCAAGTTACTCATGAAGGAATAAGCAAAGTTAAACAGACCAAAATTTCCATCTTGACCAATCAGTTTCAATTATTCAAGATGAATCCAAATGAGTCCATTTCAGATGTATACAGTTGGTTTCAAGACATTGTGTACTCACTAATTGCATTAGGAAAAAACATCTCTGAAGAAGATCAAGTTAGAAAAATTCTAAATTCACTCACTCCGGAATGGGATCAGAAGACACTAGCAATTGAAGAGGCTAATGATATCAGTATGTTGAAAATTGAAGAATTAATTGGGAATTTGATGTCGTTTGAAGTACAAATGCAAGGGAGAAGAGAAAGCAAGCCCTTAGAGAAGAATTCAATAGCATTCAATGTAATAATAGATGGTTCAGACTCAAACAGCGATGACGATCATGAAATAGCCTTGATGACAAGAAATCCTAGAAAGATTCTTAAATACAGAAAGATAAACAACTACAAGAGAAATGATCATAAGAATTCTAAAAATAATAATGACACTCTCAACAATGTCAGATGCTACAATTGCGATGAGCCAGGCCACTTAAAAAGAGATTGTTTGCATCCGGATAAGAAAAAATTTCCTCCAAGTAATGATTCATCAAAGAAAAAGAAGAGAGCGTATACCACTACACAAGACGAGTAGAATCATCCTCCAGTGATGAAGATCAAGAGACAGAAAATGCAAATATGTGCTTTACATCTATTCATGAATCCGATGATCTCAGAAATATGGATCTAAAAATAGGTAGGCATTTAAATTATATTGGTTGAAATTGTTTGTTTGAATGTTTGATTGTTTGTGTGTTTCGAAATTGCTTGCTATTTGAATTTAAAATTTTTATTTTCAAAATAATATTATTTTAATAATATTTTTAATATTAAAATATGAATAACTAAGTTTTGTTATATTTATATTATTTCAAATAAACTATAAATTAGATTATTGTAACGACTCGTAATTTTCGATAATTAAAAATAGTTAATGTAATAAATATTTTGTGATTTGATGATGGAAGGAATAAAAATTCATGATATTAATGAAATAATAAATAGAATGAAATGTAACAATGTTAATTTAAGTTAATTATTGACAAGTTTAATGGAATTCCAATTAACTGAAGTGATTGAAAGATTATACTTGGTCATAAATTGAATATAAGAAAACAAATATAAAAATTGTATAAATTAATGAAATAAGTTGTAATTAATTGTAATTGATAAAAGTAGTGTTGTATAAGTTGTTATAACAATTGGTGGTAAATAATAAACTTACAAATATTCGTGTAGGAATGGTGACAACTGTTGTTTGTTACCAGTTTAATTAATCAATTACAAACAAATGTGAATAAATGTTACATTAATATGATTTAGGACAATAACTATAAATTGTGAATGTAATAAATGAAATAGAAATGTTAATTATATTCTTAATATAACAATTGATTTAATAAAGGACTGAAACTAAGATAAATTAATTAATTGGGATTTCAAATTTTAATTAATGTGAAAAATTAACAAAAAAATTCAAAAAAATTGAAACATAGTAGTTAATACAAATAAAAAGTGGAAATTGTAGTATAGTAGGGAAATAAGATATCAAAAGATATTAACTATGTTGTTCGAGTAATAATTGATTTAATATAATGATGGAAATCAAACTAAACCAAATTTTTGGAATTTAAATTATAATAATTGGATTTATTGCAATTAAATGTAATTAAATATTACGTTAATGGGAATTAAAATAAAGTAGGAAAATACTTAAGTACTAAGACATAAACTACTGTTAATTATACCCATAAGATAATAACTGATTGAATAACAAAATTGAAAATCAAATATGGATTTATTAGGAGTTAAATTTTATAATTACTGAATTTATTGAAATTGAAATTTAACATGGTAATTAGTGAAATGATTAACACTGAGTTAACATGAATTTATTTTTTAAATTGTTACAAATGTCTAAGTAATCAAAAGTGATAAAATTTGTTAATTTTAGAATTGGAAAAAAAAGTGATTTAATTAATTTAATATTAGTTTATTTAACTAACGTGAAAATAGCCATTTTGGCCACTATCTCGGATTTTGACGTAACTAGTTTTATCGGATCCTTAACGGTGCATTGTTATAGGATTTCAAGTTTCGTAGTGATCAGACTTGTCGTTTAATCGTATGGACTCGAAATGCCTAAAAATCAATATAATTGAAATTAGTCTCAAATAAGCTGATTTTAAGCTAGCTTCTTCATACAATGGTATTAGGACTTGAAACCTGTTCCGTTGAGTTTAAAATTATCGAAAACATTTATTTTGATATATGGGATGGCCAGTTTTCATTTTGGAGGCAGAATGGGTTTTTGGGTCGCATAGTCGTTTCAAGTCAATCGATCTGGTCCATTTATTCTATTTTTCAACTTTGCCTATTTATAGCCCGTTGTAACAACCCATATTTTTTATAGTTAAAAATATTAAATTTAATAAGGTTTTGGACTTTAATATTGTCAGAAATTTAAATTTATGATTTATTAAATTGAATCTTATTAGATTAGAAATTTTGACCTTAAGATAAATCCTAAAACAACTAATTTTAATGAGATAAAAGATGGTAACACGTATTAACATATAATTTGCTAATATTGATTGAATGTAATTGACTACTGTACTATGTTAATATAGTTTCAATCAATTTAAATAATAAAGGTTAATAATGAATAGAATAAATGATGTAATCATATGTTATTAATTGCAATTTGTTTTAACATAGAGTATGGAATCAATTATTTTGTACGTAAAAACAATAAGTTAATAGATTTGGATTATTAACGTATAACCATTGTTTTATTTATTATCTTGTTGTTAAATTCGTTAGAAATTCATTTGGCAATTAATGGAGAATTAATGTAATTGAAATATTACAATTGACATAAGAAGAAACATTAACTGTTGAGTGGTGAGTGTAATAAAATGAAAAGTTATGTTAATCAATTGCAAAAGGGAATAGTTGATTTGATAACAAGAATGTAAATCAAAATAAAAGGATTTGTTTGGAATTTAAATATATAATGAACGGTTGTTATTATAGTTGAAACTATATGTTGGAATTAATTTAGTATATAGATATTTGCTTTAACATGGAAAATTGGAATTTCAAAGGAAACAATGGGTTTAATTATCTTCCCTGTATTAGGGTATGTTTTGAGATTTAATTATTGCAATTAACAGTAATTATATCTTGCCATTAATAAGAGATAAAAGAAAATGATAATTAATTAATGATATGTGCCACATATGTTTTTTGTTAAAAATATAACGAGAATTTCAATGAGAAATATTACGTTCAAATTCAATTTGTGAGTACTTAAATTTGTTACAAATATAATGATAATAGGAAATTAATTGATAAAGAAACAACGTGGTTGTACGAAGTATTATCTCTGTTACTCTTTAATGGGATAATCTTTAAATATAAGTTGATTTTTAAAGAGGGAGGTATTAATTGTAAATTAATGTGTAATAAAAAGAAATATGTTTCGAATAAAAATAAAAGGAAAAGATGGTTTCTTGAAAAGAATATTCTTATCAAATAAAGTGAATATTTCATTTGTGAATGTAAATTTAATTTCATTAAAACAAAGAATTGAATTTTGTTGTACGTTTCTAGTTGGAATATTTGATTTATTTAAATATTTAAACTTGATTTGAATTTAATTTATAAAAAAATAACAATAATAAAATGGTAAGAAAACAAGTTGAAGGTTTGGTTAAATTTTTGATTCGGAATAGTTAGCATATTTACATAGGAGATTTATTTCGTTTAAAATTTTACTTTGGAGTCTCGGTTTATCTTTTAATGTGTGAGGTGGCGGTCCTCGTTATGTTAATTATAGTGTTTAATTTTATTCACTGTGTACTAAATAAAAATACATATATGTGTGTAAATTTGAGCGTATTAGGGTTAATAAAATATGTTAAAACGAACTGTTTTTTTATTATATTAGATTTGTGATTTCTGCGTACGGTCTACATTCCCAAATTTAAATTGTCGCTTTCATTTATTTTATTTTATTATTACTTTCTTTTATTAATGCATGCCTCTTTTGGTTTTTCGATAAGATTTATTTATTTACACACGAGCCTTGCCTTGAAATGTTTCATGTGTGTTGATGAAATTAATTGAGGTAGCACATGTTTTGAAATTTTATACCAAAAGATTTGCTTGCCATTTAATCATGTCTTATCAAATTCCAACGTGTATCTTTCATCTTTTGTTAATTACCTCCATGCTAGGCTCTTTTTATTTTGCAAATTTACATCTTCTTGTATCCTTTCCTTTCATATTCCAATTTCCAAGCATGATTTGCCCTTATTCGTTTCCTATTTCATAAATCTCTTCCTCTAACTTTCCATTTCCAAAACGTGCTTCCATTATTTCTTTTGCCTAAAGTTTTCTTTCTCCTCTAAAAAAACAAACAAATGTGAGCAACTTATTTTCATGAAGCCAATCTTTTCCATTTGCTTACAAATCCATTTCCTAAAGCCTCCTTTCTCCTTGTGTGAGCCATCGTCTCCTATTTTTCATTGATTCTCCAGAATTCAGAAACACGAGCAGGCTTCAAAATTCTTAATGTGAGTAACAAAGTTTTTTTATTTTATTACTAAAATATGTGTACATGGTTTTCTATTTCATTTCCATAATATTCTTATAACTTGAATATCTTCCGCATATGAACTCCAATTAATGCGCGGTTTCTTCCTTTGGGTTTGTATCAAAATTCCAGACAACATGAAACTAGTATGGTTGAATTTGGAGACCATTGAAATTTTGGGCTTTTATTGGATTTTCAAATGGCTATAAATTAAAGGTGAGTGATTAAACCCACTCATGCAATACTAAAAATTCCATTGCAAGTTAAATAAAATATATGATGTGATAAATAAATATTTTATTGCGGTTTGTTAATTTAAGTTGACATTTGAATTGATATGGAATCTGAATTGACATTTAATTTTATATTGGAATTTAATTGATAGTTAAACCCCGATATTGATAACTATTATATGTTGAAATATATTGGTTGATTTGGATGTTGTTTGAAATGGATGCTTATTGATTGATACGTTGGATGTATGGTTGTTTATTTATTTTAATATGTCCCTATTATCACCTTGTATATTATTGACATCATTTAAATGGTCCTCTGAATCATTTTAGAATTGGATAATTAAGACATTTAAATTATGGGTTGAAATGATATATACCCATATAATTTCTTGAATATGGATTATTTATTGAAACTGGATTATTTAAAAAGTCTAAGTTTTTAATTTAAACTTTGGATTTATTTTAAATAAAGTGATTAAAATTGGTATTTCAAATTTTTTGAAATCTTGTAAGTTATTGCACTCAGGTTGTACACTTGATATGAGATGAAAAATCCCATAACATCTCTGAAGCCATTGCACTAATATTTTTATTTGAGATTGATTTGACTTATATAGGAATTTTTAGTTCTGACTCGAGTGTATTGTTTTTCATTATGCTTGGGTCAGCTTTAGTTTTTCAGTGTTGAAGACTATTTTCTGGTGGACGAAGATGAAGATTCAATATATAATTGCTATTTATTATTCCACTACATTATGTGTTCCGTTGCATTATTTGTTTTTTTATGATGTATGTATAACTCAGATATTAATTTGTAAATGTGTAATCAAATGTTATTTGTAAAACAGCTTCATGAATTGTTTATTTGATTATTATATTTTGTCGTTCTGCTGTGAGATCCTCCATTTTGAATGGTTTGAGTCTGACATATGTGGTTTATTATCAATTTGAACCGTCCGAAAAGGTGGGTCGTTATAGTTGGTATCAGATCTTTGGTTTAGACATACCTTAGCCTATTAGGGTTAACTCATTAGAGATAGAGTAGTAATACCCTAGAATGAGTTGTCGGAGTGTGTATACAAAAGCGCGTATTTGTAAGTGTTATAAAAATGTTTTATATAAATTTTGAAATGAAATTATTTTTCCCAGTATTATATGATATATATATATATATAAATAAAAAGGAATAAATTTTTATGACTAATATAGTTATTTGTAATGTGTTTGATTTGTGAAATGGTAATATTTAATTATTATCATTTTTGTTGACTTGTTGTATTTAATCAAATTATAAACATTGGTTAATTATTGTTGATTGAATTAATGGACTAAACACTAATTTAATAATGGTCTGTTAAAGAGAATAAAATGAATAATTAGGATATTTGTTTATGAAATTGAAATGTTGTTGTGAATTTTATTATTTGTTGACATGTAGTTTCAACTATTGAAAAAAATGGAATATTTGGATATTTTGGGTAATCAAAACCTTTTGAATTAATATATGAGTGAAACTTGATAATTGGATTAAATTATATAGTTGAATTGATAAACTTAATTTGAAAGCAAGTAAAAAAAGGTTTAATTAGTTATATCTATGTATATAAATAAATAAAATTGTGGTATACATTCTTAGCATGTAATGTAATAATATACAAGTGTGAACTTTAAGCCTTGGGATGTTTAAACTGAAATTGTGATTAAGGAAATGTTGTAAATGAGATAAAATTAGAAAAATATGTTTATAAACTTAATTAACATTTATGAAACGTGTCAAAATAAATTGAAAGGTAAAGGTGAAACTAAATGGCATAAAAAAATATGAATTAAAAGTGAAATGATTTCAAATAAAGCCATGACTTGTAAATTATTATGAAATAAATGGATGTTGCAATAAATGGTTATAAATAAAGTTGTGATAACTTTAAATTCGAACAGTGTCTTGTAAAAAGGAATTAAGTTTTATAAATTGGTTATAAACGTATGAAAATTCCTTATGAAATGATTTGCAAATAAATGTAGTATTAAATGAGAAATATAACATGTGAAATGAATGAAATTTAAATTAAAGAGAATATAAGCAATATTATGAGAATGGATATATTAATATTTATATTAAATAGAGAAATCTTGTGAAACAGATATTAAAGTATGAAGTGATATTTGTGTTAATCGATGAGATTAAAAACGAATTTAATTGAAATGAAATTGTGATGAAACACTTTGGAATAATTACATAAGTTGTATATATATTATTTTATTCGCAAAATTAATTTGATCCGGATTTGAGTACACAAGTTCTACGTGAAATAAATCACTTTGTGTTAGGATTTTTCATTCGATTCTTGATGGTGAATATTTGATATGAATTTTTGGTTTGATTCTAGAATTCTCTATCATTGTATATGGCTATGCAAGGAGAATGATGGTTTCTAGTCAAGAAACCATATCGAAGTCTGCATTAGGGAAGTTGAATGGACAATACTAGTTCAAAAGCGAACTTGTGTGATCGAGCGAGCGATTGAATGTGATTTTGTGGAACAATGAGATATGTACATCTTATGTTCTAATATTATTGATATGCCAAAAAGTTGTTGGGTTGGATATCTTTGTAATTTAAATTAGAATTTTCTTTTATGCAAACTACTATTGATTTAAAACCATTTTACAAAACTATTTTCTTTTATATTTCTTATACAATCTATCTTATTCTATTTTATTTACAAAACTATTTTATAAACTATTTTATTACAAACTATTTTATAAACTATTTTATTTACAAACTATTTTACACAACCAATTTATATACAAAAATATTTCACAAAAACGATTTTACATACAAAACCATTCTAAATTAAAACCTTTTGTAAAGAAAAGATGTTCAATCCCATATGGCTTTCCATACAGCGAAATTGATTTGGAAAATTTTTGATTCTTGTATAAGGTGGACTTTATATAAATACAAGTGATTTTGAAACTATTAATTTTGGAAGGTATTCAATCTGAAGAGAAATCTTATATATAACGGAATTTATATAAGAATGATTTGATATATTCGAGATTATTGATTTTGGATAGTACTTTTTCTGAAAATGAAATCTTATATATAATGGAATTTATATAAGTGCGATATTTGAAACTATGATTTTGAAAGTTTACTATATATGGTATATTATATTTTGAAGTGAGAGGTATGGGAAGTACCCTCCGTGAAGAAGTATAGTGATATGCTTCGATCCGGATGGACTTGGGGAATCCAGGAATTGATTCGATCGATAAACCCTAATGGACTAGGGTGAATTCAGAAATGGATTTGAATTGATATGGTTGTCCGGACTTAAACACATGAGTTCCTCGATCTTTTTTCCAGGGTAGATGGTTCTTTAGTTTACCCAATGGAGGCGCTTTCGATCCTGGGATCTGTTGTTTATGGATCTTCCGGGAAGGAAGTGCATCCATTGCGTAAATCATTGAATCAGCAGCGTACCACTACAGCAAGGGTCAATAGTCCCTTGTTTATGAATTGGCTACGATATTTTTTGGAATCCGAAAGGTAAAAGGATCTTCTGGAAAGTTTTGTGTCCATTGCGTAAATACTGGATCAGCAGTGGGCCACTGCTATCGTATTATCATCATTTGACATTGGTTTTGAGCAGTACTTCTCATACCTATTTTTTTAGTATTTTCACTAGGGTTGAAACAGATCTACTAAGTACTTGGAGAATTCTAGCCTTGCGCCTGATCAATGCATGACCAGAGTCTGCAAGAACGAGGATAAACCTGTTAAGACATCGAGTTATAAAAGTATTTTCAAAAAGTATTATATAAGGATATTTTGGTCATTTTTTTCTTTTCGACATACATTAAATGTTTAAAATATTATCTATTTATGTACAGCATGGTTTATTAGTGTTTGTAAATATCGTGAGAAATTATCAATGCAATAAAACATATTTAAAGTAAATGATAATTGATTTGTTAATAATGTTTGAAAAGTATCTTGAGATAAAACTAATAAATTTATAAATAATGGATTTAAGGTTTTCAATAGCTTTTTGTAAATATAAGTAGTGATGTAAATAATTATTTTCAAATAGTTTACATATATTTATAAAGATGTAATTTAAAATATTTAAATGGTATTTATAAATGAAGCAAGAAATTTTACAAATGAATTTTTGAAAAGTATTAAAGTATTAAAGATGATTTATTTGCAAATGAAGCTTTCAAATGAATATTTCAAATAAAATTTATATAAGTTTCTTTCAATGTATAATTTAAAGATATTATATAAATGGAAAAAATTGATTTGCGAAGTTTATTTATAGTAATATACTTGATAAATAAATTTGAATCTCTATTTTGCAAGTATATTTTGGAATATTTAATTGATTCCGAAGTACTAATAGTAAATTTATTGGTTTATTTACTGTTTGAATTTTTGTATTAAACCATAATAAATATTTTTTCCATGATTTGAATATTCATTTAAAACAAGTGTGTAAAATTAATTACGAAGATACGAAATTTTATACTCTGATTTAGAAATTTAATGTAAGATTTGAATATACTATTAGTTTCAGTTTAATAACCTTGAGTTTAACTTATTTTAAAATAATGAGTCTAATAAACTATCAAATTTAAGGAACTTTTTTCAGATCTTATTATAATGTTTTGATATAAATTTCTAACATTTTTTAAGACTTTTGACAAATATTTACATAATGCTATGAGGATGTTTTAAATATATATTTTATTTTCACTATGTGAATGAGGTTAAATGTTTTAACTGAATTTTTAGATATGTTGAAATATTTTTTTCTCTCTTCAAGGGCGAATACCAAAAACTTAAATTTTTATTCAATAACTGAATTAAGTTATAAAAATTAATAGGGCAATAGAAACTTAAATAATACTTCTTTAGAATGATTCATTAATGAATTAAATCATTAATGGAAACTAAATTATGTAAGTGATTGATCTTTATATAAATAAATAAATGAAAGGTAAATGATGAAAAAAGCCAATCGAATAAACTTAAATAAGTTAAATTCTTGTCGTTTAGCTGATGGTAAGTTTGGAAAAGAATACTTCTAGTAGTTGAGGTTGTATGACTAATCTATTAAGTAATTATCTAAGGCTATTGAGCATAGGGTACACTTGATAGTTTATTTATCACCTTGCATGATTAAAAGTTTCTGAACTAAACAAACCATTGGTTTGGTTGCTATGGATGTATGATGGATTTTTTGATTGCATAAATGGTTGTATTGTTTGTTTGAACATGTTTTATATTGATTTTATTTTTGTTGCAAATTGAAACAACTTGAATATCTCTCTAATACATAATTCTCACTATTGGATAATATAAGTGAAATACAGGTTTATGGAAGCAATAGCTACTACTTTTGGTCTATAAATAAAGTTGTTTTCCCAACAAATAGGTATTTTTTGGATTACGGTTTATAGCGATATTTTATTGTTATCCCAAGGTTTGGGATATTTATTTTTGAGATAAGATACATATACATTTATTATTGATATTATTATTTTTCTGGACCTAACCGCACAAAGGAGATGCTGTCGAAATTTTTCATGGAAGTTGAGTTATTTTCAAATTTATATCAAACTTAAATATGTAAGTTAAATTGTTTATAAATTGATCATTTTGAATAAAATATTTCAAATTCCTCGATTCCTTCTTGTTCCTTTTCGAGGATGAAAAGTTTTGAGTGGGGGAGACTATAACAACCCATATTTTTTATAGTTAAAAATATTAAATTTAATAAGGTTTTGGACTTTTATATTGTCAGAAATTAAAATTTATTATTTATTAAATTGAATCTTATTATATTAGAAATTTTGACCTTAAGATAAATCTTAAAAGAACTAATTTTAATGAGATAAAAGATGGCAACATGTATTAACATATAATTTGCTAATATTGATTGAATGTAATTGACTACTGTACTATGTTAACATAATTTCAATCAATTTAAATAATAAAGGTTAATAATGAATGGAATAAATGATGTATAAATTAATGTAATCATATGTTATTAATTGCAACTGGTTTTAACATGGAGTATGGAATCAATTATTTTGTATGTAAATTTATTAACCTTTGTTTATAAATAATAAATTAATAGATTTGGATTATTAACATATAACCATTGTTTTATTTATTATCTTATTATTAAATTCGTTAGAAATTTATTTGGAAATTAATGGAAAATTAATGTAATTGAAATATTACAATTGACATAAGAAGAAACGTTAACTGCTGAGTGGTGAGTGTAATAAAATGAAAAGTTATGTTAATCAACTGCATAAGAGAATAGTTAATTTGATAACAAGAATGTAAATCAAAATAAAAGGATTTGTTTGGAATTTAAATATATAATGAACGGGTTTTATTATAGTTGTAATTAAATGTTGGAATTAATTTAGTATATAGATATTGGGTTTAACATGGAAAATTGGATTTCAAAGGAAACAATGGGATTAATTATCTCCCCTGTATAAGGGTATGTTTTGAGGTTTAATTATTGTAATTAACAGTGATTATATCTTGCCAATAATAAGAGATAGAAGTAAGTGATAATTAATTAATGATATATGCAACATATGTTTTATGTTAAAAATATAATGAGAATTTCAATGAGAAATATTACGTTCAAATTCAATTTATGAGTACTTAAATTTGTTACAAATATAATGATAATAGGAAATTAATTGATAAATAAATGATGTGGTTGTACGAAGTATTATTTCTGTGACTCTTTAACAGGATAATCTTTAAATATAAGTTGGTTTTAGAGGGGGAGGTATTAATTGTAACTAATGTGTAATAAAAAGAAATATGTTTAAATAAAAATAAAAGAAAAAGATGGTTTCTTGAAAAGAGTATTCTTATCAAATAGATTGAATATTTCATTTGTGAATGTAAATTTAATTTCATTAAAACAAAGAATTGAATTTTGTTGTACGTTTCTAGTTGGAATATTTGATTTATTTAAATATTCAAACTTAATTGAATTTAATTTATAAAAAATAACAATAATAAAATGGTAAGTAAACAACTTGAAGGTTTTGTTAAATTTTCGATTTGGAATAGATAGCGTATTTACATAGGAGATTTATTTCGTTTCAAATTTGACTTTGGAGTCTCGGTTCATCTTTTAATGTGTGGGGTGGCGGTCCTCATTATGTTAATTATAGTGTTTAATTTTATTCACTATGTACTAAATAAAAATACATACATGTGCGTAAATTTGAACGTATCAGGGTTAATAAAATATGTTAAAATGAACAGTTTTTTTAATATATTAGATTTGTGATTTCTATGTATGGTCTACATTCTTAAATTTAAATTGTCGCTTTCATTTATTTTATTATTGCTGTCTTTTATTAAATGCATGCCTCTTTTGATTTTTCGATAAGTTTTATTTATTTACACGCGAGCCTTGCCTTGAAATGTTTCATGTATGTTGATGAAATTAATTGAGATAGCACATGTTTTGAAATTTTATACCAAAAGATTTGCTTGCCATCTAATCATGTCTTATCAAATTGCAACATCTGTCTTTCATCTTTTAATAATTACCTTCATGTTAGGCTCTTTTTATCTTGCAAATTTACGTCTTCTTGTATCCTTCCCTTTCATATTCCAATTTTCAAACGTGCTTTACCCTTATTCATTGCCTATTTCATAAATCTCTTCCTCTAACTTTCCATTTCCAAGCCGTGCTTCCATTATTTCTTTTTCCTAAAGTTTTCTTTCTCTTCTAAAAAAAACAAACAAATGTGAGCAACTTATATTCATGAAGCCAATCTTTTCCATTTGTTTACAAATCCATTTCCTAAAGCCCCTTTTCTCTATGTGTGAGCCATCGTGTCCTATTTTTCATTGATTCTCCAGAATTTAAAAACATGAGCAGGCTTCAAAATTCTTAATGTAAGTAACTAACGTGTTTTATTTTATTATTAAAATATGTGTACATGGTTTTCTATTTCATTTCCATAATATTATTATAACTTAAATATCTTTCGCATATGAACTCCGATTAATGCGCGGTTTCTTGTTTTGGGTTCTTATCAAAATTCCGGACAACATGAAACTGTATGGTTGAATTTGGAGACCATTGAAATTTTGAGCTTTTATTGGATTTTCAATTGGCAACAAATCAAAGGTGAGTAATTAAACCCACTCATGGAATACTAAAAATTCCATTGCAAGTTAGATAAAATATATGATCTGATATATAAATATATTATTGCGGTTTATTAATTTAAGTTGACATTTGAACTGATATGGAATCTGAATTGACATTTAATTTTATATTAGAATTTAATTGATAGTTAAACCCCGATATTGATAACTATTATATGTTGAAATATATTGGTTGATTTGAATGTTGTTTGAAATGGATGCTTATTGATTGATACGTTGGATGTATGGTTGTTTATTTATTTTAATATGTCTATGTTATCACCTTGTATATTATTAACATCATTTAAATGGTCCTCTGAATAATTTTAGAATTGGATAATTAAGACATTTAAATTATGGGTTGAAATGATATATACCCATATAATTTCTTGAATTTGTATTATTTATTGAAACTGAATTATTTAAAAAGTTTAAGTTTTTAATTTAAACTTCAGATTTATTTTAAATAAAGTGGTTAAAATTGGTATTTCGAATTTTTTGAAATCTCATAAGTTATTGCACTCAGGTTGTATACTTGATAGGAGATGAAAAATCACGTAACATCTCTGAAGCCATTGCACTCATATTTTTATTTGAGATTGATTTGACTTACATAGGAATTTTTAGTTCTGGCTCGAGGGTATTGTTTTTCATTATGCTTGGGTCAGCCTGAGTTTTTCAGTGTTGAAGACTATTTTCTAGTAGACGAAGATGAAGATTCAATATACTATTGCTGTTTATTATTCCACTACATTATGTGTTCCATTGCATCATTTGTTTATTTATGATGTATGTATAACTCTGATTTGAATTTGTAAAAGTGTAATAAAATATTATCCGTAGAACAGCTTCATGAACTGTTTATTTGATTATCATATTTTGTCGTTCCGCTGTGAGATTCTGTACTTTGTTTTTTCTTTCCTTTTTCTTTTTTTTCTTACTTACCCCATTAACAATCCTCCCTTTTGAATGGTTTGAGTCTGACATGTGTGGTTTATTGTCGATTTGAACCATCCAAAAAGGTGGGTCCTTGCACCCGTTATAAACCCTAGCAGTCTTTCATTTCTCATTGTTGTACTATAATTTTTACCTGCCTATTCCTTTCTTCCAATGGCAGAGGTAGATATCCAATTACAAACCCTACAATCCTATTTAAAAATTCAAATCAAAAATCAAGCTCCTCCAAACTATATCGAATTATATATCAGTTTGAAGCTCTCGACGAGCGTAACCTAGATCTGCAATTCATTTTTGCATCAGATTGGTTAGAAATTGATGAAATTTTCTCAGCCGTCCATATTGGTTCTTTGATTTCAATGGGGGATTGTCGTTCGATCGACAATCGGGGGGAGCCGTTGCGTAGAGGGAAATTAGAGGAGTGCATCCATGGCCTAATTTCATCTCTAGCATGTCAGACTTTGCCAGAAAATGCAATCAAAACTTGCGGCGGCACTGTCCCACCAGAGAGCCTTAGGCAATCACGTCCCATCGGTCGAGGGCGTCTCGACGTGGATGTCTCGCCGGAGTTGTTCGATTGGTGTTTCGTGGATTGTAGCGGCGGTGTGGAGGTCGTGTAGGTCGGCGGCTGATGGCATGGTCGAGTCTTTACGCGAATTAGGGTTTGAATGCCGTGTGTTGGTTGCTGATGTGGGCATTTCTTAGTGGTAGTCATTTTCCTTTTTTATTTAATTTATATTTTCAACCTTCTAATCAGTATAACTTTCACACACGAGGTCGGATTCATATGCGGTTTGATCCACTGGGATCTTATCGAAGTTTCAGACATTTTGACAATAGTTTGGATGAATTTTGAGGCCATTCAAATTTTGGGCTTAAACTGGATTTTTAATCGATTGAAAATCAAATTTGAGTGTTTTAGCCCACTTACAACTATTAAATGTTCTTATGTTAATTAAATATAATTTATGATGTAATTGGAAATTTATTGATCGATGTTTGGTATATTTAATTTGCCATTCTAGTAGATGTTGACTTTTATTGCATTTAACTATCGTTTAATTTAATATTGAATTTAAATTGTCAATTTAATACCTGTTATTGATTATCAGTTATCTATTGATGTATATTGATTGATTTGGATGATAATTGTGATGAATGTTTGATTGTTGATATTGGATGACTGGATAATGTATCTTATATTGTTATAACTACAAGTTCCCTATGGGTTGAAATGATACATACCCGAACTATCTATGGATTAGAGAAAAATCATTATGGGTTGAAATGATAGCCTCGAGCGATTTTATGGATTTTTATTTAATTCGGGATTGCTGTTTGAAATGATATATAAATGTAAAATTGTAAATTGCGGATTGAAATGATAAATATCTGCATTACTTGACCATGGGTAGAAAATTATATACGGACACCAGATTGGTTAAATTAGATGATTTTTGAATCTTTGAAATAATTCGGTTAACTAGTATTTTAAAATTGAAATTGATTTATATAAAATTGAATTATTTCGATAATCCAAGGGTAAATGTTGAAATTGAAATTGATTTAATGAATTGTTTTGAGGATTTAAATCGGAATTTCAAAGTTGAAGTGTTAAAGATAAATGAATTTCTTAGAATTGAGTTATTGAAATTTTTGGATATGACTTTGAAATCTATTTTTAATCAATTCAAACTACTTTCACTTATTTTAATCTATTATAACCTATTCAATCCAATTTAATCTATTTTTACCTATTTTAAAATAATTAAATTTATTTAATCTATTTTAAATCTATTTAATATAATTTAAATCTATTTAATCTATTTTAAATTCATTTAATCTATTTAAAGTCTACTTAATATAATTTAAATGTATTTAACTCTATTTAATCTATAATTAATCTATTTAAAACATTTTTAATGTAATTTAAATATACTTAAATCTATATTTAATCTATTCAAATCATTTTAAAGCTAATTAGATTAAAATTGAGATCTATTTAAACTATTTTACTATTTTAAACTATTTTAGTCTATTTTAAACTATTTTCAAACTATTAAAAGTATTTATGACTATCTAAACTATTTTCTAAATTTCAGACTGTGTAAAGTTGAAGTATTTATACTTAAATCTTTGATGATGATACAACCTAAGATGGAATTTGGAATTGATACCTTTTAGTGAAATGACGTATTTGAGTGAATTAGATGATTTTGAAATGAGGATTTAATTAACCTATCTTATCAATAATTTCAAAGTGAATGTAATTTTGAAAGTGAAAATGATTTCGAAAAAGATATGGTTTGAAATCGAATATGAAATTTTGATATTAGTTATGTAATGGGTTTGGAAATGTAAAAGAACCATCTGGTATGAAATAAGCGTTTGGTTGTTAAAGAGGCTGGGATTGGATATTGTCATACTCTCTGCCAATGCCGAAAACACTTTAACAACTGTGTACATGGTGGAGATTCCAGAAGTAGGATGGTTTGAAGAACGATTCTATATAAGGTATGACGTGACCTTGACTCCCGTGAGTCAGCTTAGATGTGATTAAAATAGAAGCCATGCCGTGCCAAGTAAGGACAAACCTTCGATCGGACAAATTTCTTTGATACCATATTATGACTTTGTGATAATTTGGTGGCCATCTCTCGATTTTGATTATGAGAGTGTGTTCCGAGGTGGGCGGTAGTAGCTGCTATGCATTACCACCAGTCCGGATACGCAATTGGTATATCTACCCTGGCATTGCCTCGAGTGCCGTGTTCACATGCCCTAGCCCGCCTTCTATGAGTTAGTTTTGTACCATACCTATGGAGTGCCCTCTGGGTTAACCTCAGGTTTACGGAGGAGCGTATAGTACCGTATAGGCTATGGGAATATATAAAATGTGCTAAGGGGGATATGGGTAACGCCTTAATGCTATTTTAATACTTTTACTTTACTGTAGACATATTATAATAGCGTATTGCACTACGTAGTATATAGTTTAATGGATCCTTAGGAGATGTGAATCTAGAACATCTCCTAAGTTATTGCCCTCACGATAGACACTGGATAGGAGATGTCAAACCAAGTAAACATCTCTAACGACGTCACACTCATATTTACTGTTGATTTAACAGATGTAAGATCATTTAGTTCGTAATCGAGTGTTTTGTCTTTTTAATTCGCTCGGGTCAGCCTGAGCATTTCAGGGTTGAAGATTTTATTCCTGGAGACGAAGACGAAGATTTATACTATTACATATTACATGTACTCCACTGCATCATGTTATTCCGCTGCATTAATTTATTTTTTGTCCTAGTTTTGTGCAACTTTGATTTTGTGTTGTAAAGAATAATCAAATGTATTTATAAAACAGCTTCAAGAACTATTTATTTGATTATTATATTTTGTCATTCCGCTGCAAGATTCTGTATTTTTTTATTTCTTCCTCTTTTTCTTATTTACCCAATAACAGTCTGCCCTTTTAAATGGTTTGAGTCTGACGTGTGCATCTGCTTAAAACGTCCAAAAAGGCATGTCATTACAATTATAGGATTATATATATATATAGATATTAAACAAATTAGAAAAAATTACTCACATGTATTATAGGACCCATGTTGACATGGCCCTACCAATTATGTCGACATCCCCCTAGAAATTTGAAATTCAAATCTTTGAATTTCTCTCCACATTTTCACCAACTCTAAAGCTCTGAAAAGGTGTCTCTTGACCAGAGAACATGACTATTGAATATCTATTTATCTTCTTAACTTTATCCCATCTTTTCACTTTCATTTCAAAATTCAAACTCTCTTTCAAACTCTAAAGCTCTCTACTCTCTTCAAAAATGGCTTCCTCAAGCACTCCCTCTACCATTAGGTTGTCCAAAGCCATGAAAGAGTTCCTCTATAATTATTCGGAAGATATCAAAGCTTACATAAGCTATGTAAACTTTAGAAAGGTGCGTATAGGAAAATTTTCAATCTTTAATGATTTTCTTTCTTATGAACTCAATATTCTTTTCGAAGAGAATTAAATTATTAGTTTAATTGATGATTCTCAAAATAATTTTGTTTGTTATCCAAATCTTATTAAAATGTTTTATAAAAATTTGAATCGTGGTTTTTATGATGGTAATGAAGGGGAAGTTTAGGGCAATGTTAAAGGAACACAAATTGTTTTAAATAGTGAGATTTTGGGAAATATTTTAGGTTGTAAGTATATGGGAATGAATCTTTCATATTTTCAAATTGATGAAAATGATCGTGAGACATTTCATTACATTTTTGAAGGAGATGATAACTTTGAATTTATAAATCGAAATTTCCATCCTAAAGCAAGAATTGTTAACCTTCTTTTGCAACATATCATAACTCCAAGATTGGGAAATTTCAATCATCCAACCTTAAAAGTTTATATGGCTCTTTTTGCTATTTATGGGCACTATGAAATTAATTGGGCGCAAACAATTTTGCATGAACTTCGTCCCAAAAATTTTGCTTTAGGAGAAAACACTTTATATCATGGAATTTATCTTACTCGAATATTAACTATCTTCGAGTTGATTATAAGAGAGAGGAGTTTGTTTCTCGAAAAGCATTTAACTATGCAAGTATCTCTCTTATGAAAATTCCACTTCTGTTTCAACCATATGAAAAACTTACAGAAAAAGAAGAATGGTTGGCTCATGAAGAAATGGAAGAAGAGGAGGAGGAGGAAGAAGGGGAGAGGAGATGGAGATTAAAGAAGAAGGAGGAGGAGACATCATTGGAAAGCATTGAATACCCTATTACTCCTAACAATCCATCCAACAGAACACTTCTCAAAAACCAAAAGATTTTCATGGAAAACCAACGGATTCTCAAAAGATCCGTTAGTAAAAAGTTGGACAAAATTTCCACTAAAATGAACAAGTTCTTTAGGAAAGTGAGTCGCTAGCTTGGACTATCATCATCTTCATCGTCCTCTAACTAATACTAGTTTCATTTCAAGTTGTATTAGTTTGTATCTTTCGATTAGTTAATGTTATGTCTTGTTTTTTTAATGTTAACTAAAATTTATAAATGAAAATCGTTTATTTCTGACCATTAGCTCTAAAATATCTCTGGAATTCTTGTTATTATATTATATAAGTTTATATATATAGACTTGTACATAATATAAAGAAACATAGCATATTGCCTAAATCAACAGGGGCATGTCGACACCACTCTTGCCCCCCATGTCGACATGTAACGGCCAAAAAGTAATTTTTGTTTTGAATTTGAAATTGACATAACTATCTTGTGTCTTTTCATTTCAAACGACCTTCTATCTATTTAAATACCTGTTTCTTCCAAAAAAAAAAGCAAAATTTCAATTCTCCTTATTTTCTATTGAATTTCCGTAGATTTCATCAAAAATGGCCCCTCCTATTCATAATCTTGGTGAGAATCTTGAAGAAACTCTCAAATCTTTCAAGAACATACTTACTTTTATCCTTCGAAATCAATGACACTTAGAATTAAGCCAAACGCAGATGATATTGGAACAAGAAAGGCACTTCGATGCCATTCGATGGATGATTTCAGCTTTCAACAAAGAAGAACTCGAAGCGAATCCAGAAGGAACTCTGAAAAAGGATAATGAAGAATGAGATGCTATAAGGTCAGATCCTATCTTCAATGAAGAAGGATGGGTTGAAGTTTCGAGAAATGTTTGATTTGACTCATATAGTTTGATTTACTCTGATTTGATTTGGTTTGATGTGGTTTGAATTGTTTGGTTTGATTTGACTTGATTTGAATTGATTTGAACATAGTATGTAACATATGATTGAAATGGTGTGGTTTGATAAACAAATTGATTGATTATGTTTGAAATTTTTATACCTCTCACATTTACCTTACTATATTTTACTCATATTAATATATATTATTATCTGTCTCATTTATATTCTACCATACTGTATTATTATCCTATATAGTGCTATAGTATAAGATTTAGGGGGAGTTATGTAGTTTAGGATTAGTTTTTGTTGATGACAAAAGGGGAGAATTATAAAATAGGTTAGATAGGCTTAGATTAAGGGGGAGTTAGTAGATTAAAGGGGAGTTGTTGGAGTAAGGGGGAGTGAGAGTAGAATCAGAGTTTTGTGGATTAAATTTTATAAACAAAGGTTGTCATCTGAAAATGGGAGAGATCGTTAGTTCTTGACATGATGGTGTTGATGACAATAACCATAGGATTTGTTATAGAATATAAATACAAATGTTCTTATCTAGATATATATGTATATGCAGGATATATATGTAGGTACTGAGAATGAAGACTTTACGGTATAGAGATTCAAGACCGACGTATTCAAGATTGAAGAATATATTTTGTCTTAGCTTTTAATATGAATTTTATATTATAAATTATATATTTTTAAGATTACTTTTTAAATCTCTTTTATAAGTTTAAACTATATTCAAAATGGTTTATGAAATTCAAAAATGGTTTTGACAAGTTTTAGAAAGAAGATCTCTTTTTAAAAAAATCAATTTTCAAAATTTACAAGGTATGTCGACATTCCCATCCCTCCATGTTGACATGGTGACTGTAGAAATTAAAATTTCAAATTTTTAAAAGAAGTGTATAGTCATAACCTTTCATGAAAGGACATGACTGTTGTTCTTCTATAAATACCAGTTGTTTTCAACGAATTTTAAGTTAGTTTTTCTTCATTTCTTCATTCCTTCTTCTCCACTCAAATATTCTCTTATATTTCAATAAAATCCTATCGAAATCCTAAGTAAATCAAACTTGATCATCTTTAATTTGATTCTCTGCCACTCTCTCTCAAAGATCTCAATGCTATTCAAAGTTATAGGATCATTTGTAATCAAAGAAGTTTATCGAGTCTCTATATTTATCAAAGTAATATTGGAAACAGTGTGATTGTGCCCCGTAAATCAGTTGGGTGTGATTGTAGCCCGTAAATCAATTACGTGATCTTGTATCCTTGTTAAATAAAGAGAGTTTGCCCTGGACTCGAAGACAGGAGGGTGTATGTCGTGGCCTTGAAATCGAGATTGTAATATCTACATTATATTTGAAAAGATATCTACACAAGAAATTGTGTGAGATTGGATGTAGGGTAACACCAAACCAGTATAAATTCTGGTGTGTTCTTTCCTTTACTGCTTTTTATTTACTATTTGCATCTGTGTTTGATTCTATGATTGTCTCCATGTTTGTGAATTGCATCTGTCTGTGTTTAATTTCAAAAGATTACAAAAATTCCATAAAATCCATTAAACACGATTCACCCCCCTCTAATGTTAATCTAGCCTTAAGATCCCTAATCCACATTTGCAACAATAGCCTCATAGTGAAAGGTGGACTTTTGTCATGAAACTCTACTAGCCTCACATCATTATGACTTAACCATAATTTATGTATTCTCCATATATATAATACTCAACTCACCGTTTCATAAATAAGGCCTTGCAAGGAATCTTCATATTGAGCCTCAAAATACCAATTACCTTCCTAGAAGGGAAAATTAATGAGGACTACTACCTAATTAATTACGTAATTATACGCCATATTTACATTTGTTATGCTATAGAAAAATATGTGTGTGTGTGTGTGTGTGTGTGTTCGCACCCAATCAATTCTAACATGCGTTTATACGCCCTAAACATTAAATGTCAATTCTTTTAACCAAAATACTAATAAAAGTCCTTTTCCTTCAAACTCCCAAGATTTTAATACCTATAACAAGGGATTAAATATTCATATCCAAAATTGCAATACATAGACCTGTAAAAATAGATACCCAATTTATTACATCAATCTAATGGAATATTATAAAAAATAGGAATTGCAATCCTAACCCCATACTTTATTGAACTCCTCTTTACACAGAAATAAACGAATGAATTTTGTGTGGAATAAGTGATGTAAACTAAGAATAGAATTCATACTTTAAACCCTTATTTTATTACTGAAAACTCACAATTTGAAAAAAAGGAGGAGGAGAAGTGGAATAGACTATGAAATTATGAGAAATTGCAAAACAGTACAAATAACATCAAATTAACATAAATAGTTGAGAATCTCTATCTAGAATTGATAGTTCAAAAGAAAAAGGAATTTTGAGGTATTTTGTCTATTATATTTTCACAATCCTAAAATCACTAACGCATATTCAAATCCATAAATATATACTAATCAATTACTGAAACAAAATACTAAGGTTTCCACCCAAAGATTATCCTTAGCTTCTCTTTTATGGATTTGCAATGCCAAAGCAGCTCTTTGTCAGATCTCTTTTTGAGATATGTACACAGGGAGGGTTAGGTGTATATATATAATTTTGTTAGATTTAGACAGGTTAGAGGAGAAGAATATACATTAAAAGAATAATTTGAAAAGGTTTAGAATCATACATGAATTTATAATTGAATTTCTAAATCTAACTTAAGAGAGAAAATGGCAGAGATTCGAGGTATTTTCCAAATATTTATGAATAAAATGTGGAGAGGATATGGTCCTATTTATAGGAGTTGAAATGCACCAAAACCGTAGTATCGAATTAGGTGAAAACGGACAAATCTGGAACGTTTAATAGCATAAAACCCTAGCTGCCGCCATGACCAAGCTGTCGAGCTCTTCCTTTCAAGTGGTCGACCCTTAGGGGTTGACTTCTTAAGCTTAAGGTGTCGGCCTCTCGTCCTTTATTTTAGGAAATTTTGAATCATTGCTTTTAAATAATATTATTCTTTAATTGACTTTAATGTTAATTGATTAACTTAACGTTAACTTAACCCCCAATTAGACATACTTTTAATTTCTAAAATTCAAATCTAGGGTGAATACTCATTTGAATTTAAATTCAAACTACATTAATTTAAATTTGAAAAAGTCAAACGCTCATAGCTTCTTCGTTTGAGCTCCGATTCTAGCATATTATATATG
Organism: Allium cepa; assembly: GCA_030765085.1. NCBI lineage: Eukaryota > Viridiplantae > Streptophyta > Magnoliopsida > Asparagales > Amaryllidaceae > Allium > Allium cepa. The sequence continues at coordinate 303,577,826 of CM060937.1, read as the reverse complement.
AAAATAGATTAGAATTTTCCATGAACGCAACGGAATAAATTTTGTACTCAAATTTAAAATTTTATAAAATTTTCATTTTCAACCCTACTTTTTAATTCAATTTTCTCAATTTACTTATGGTTAATTTTATAGGGTGTTACATTCTTTCCTCTTAAGAAGGATTTCATCCTGAAATTTTTCAAGGAGCGAACAGCGTAACGCACAATAACAGCCATGTTACACAACAAAGTTATGTACGCAACGATCTATTGAACCAAAGTGCAATGTGATTATGTAATGTAGACATACTAAATGATCTCAATCCTGGCTTGAGTGTATAATCGTGTAACGTAAATATGTATGTAGATACCCTAAACATGCATAAAACCTTCTACATGAGTGCAAAGTTATTGTGAAAAAATGTGGCGACCATCTCCTACCATCCAATATGGCAAACAAGATGCACAAAATTCTAATTTTAGAGAGAAAATTTGCCAGTGAAAATCTCTAGATGAGTGATCATCATAATTCCTCGGTTTCTCATGTTCTTTCCGTTAGTTTGTCTTCCCATTGTACTCGGATTAGCCTAATTATTTTATTGCAGAGTCTCCTAAATCCATGCACCACAATGCTTGTGGTGGGATTGGGTTATTGGCTCCGTCCCTAATTCTCCAAATTGATCAGGCTCAATTGTACTAGCGGTGTCATGAAGGCATTTTCTATGGTGAGAAACGTGGAAAACATTATGGACTCCTACCAGTTTGTCAGGAAGCACTATGCAATAAGCAAGTTTTCCTACCCTTTCTAAAATTTTGACTGGCTTAAGGAATCTAGATGCCAATTTTCCAGACTTTTCAAACCTAGTCACTTTTCTAAGAGGGGAGACATTGACAAATACCATATCTTTGACCTCAAACTCAAGTTCTTTCCTTCTTCTATTTGCATAGGATTTCCTACGCATTTATGTTGCATTCATACATTGTCTGATCAACTCTACTTTTTCCATGGTATCACGGATCAAATTATGTCCAAGTAATACTTTGTCGGTGGTTTCCCACCAATAACTTAGCTATTTGCATGGCCTTCCATAAAGTGCTTCAATGGGTGCTGTACCAATCATCGCTTGATATCTATTATTATATGTGAACTCGAGCAATGGTAGGTGTTTCTCCCAATGTCCTCCAAAATCCAAAATACAAGCCCACGACAAGTCTTCTAAAATCTTATTCACCCTCTCTGTTTGACACCAGTTTGAGGGTGATATATAGTGGTGAGATTCAAAGAAGTCCCAAAGCTGCATGTAGGCTCCACCAAAACTCACTAGTATATAAGGGCTCTTTATATTTTACTACACTCACAGGAATTTCATATAACCAAACTACCTCCCTGATGTCGATCTTCATGAGAGAAATGGCAGTTCTATTGTTCCTAATGTGGATAAAATGGGCACTCTTAGTGAGTCTATCCGCAACAACCCAAATAGCTTCATTACCCCCTTTAACTTCTAGGAAATCCTTCCACAAAATCCATTGAAATGTGTTCCCACTTCCAAGTAGGAATTTCCAAAAGCAATAGCAATCCACCAGGTTTACCTTGCTCAGCTTTTATGTCAAGCACTTAGCAATAAACTCAGCTGCACTTTTCTTCATTCCGTGCCAAAAGAAAATCCTCTTCATATCCTTGTACATCTTATCTCCTTCGGGGTGAATGGTCATCTTCGAGTGGTGACAGTCCATAATCACTTCTCTCAACAAACTATCAACCATAGGGACATAAAAACGTCCATCCCTTCTTAAGCATCCCTTCTCATCGACTGAATGTCCTCTACCTTGGGGAAGTGCTCTCTCTCTTCAGCTTCTCCACAATCTCTATTAACTTTGCATCCTTTACTTGCTCAAAACCTATGCGGTCCATCATTGCTCGTTTAATCTCCATAACTGCTAAAAAGCCTTAAGGCATATTCAAATCCATAGAATATACTAATCAATTGCTGAAATAAAAATACTACGGCTTCCACTCGTAGATTATTCTAAACTTCTCTTATGTGGATTTGTAATGCCAAAGCAACTCTTCTTCAGATCTCCTTCTTTTGATATATATGCATAGATCTTCTTCTTTGTTTGTGCTCCGATTTTAGCATATTATATATGAAAATAAATTAGAATTTTTCCAGGAACGCAACGGAAAAAATTTCGTACTCAAATTTCAAATTTTATAAAATTTTTATTTTCAACCTTACTTTATTTAATTCAATTTTCTCAATTTACAAATGGTCATTTTATGGGGTGCTACATTCTTCCCTCTTAAGAAGGATTTCATCTTGAAATTTTTCAAGGGGCGAATAGCATAACGCGCAATAACTTCCATGTTACACAAAAAAATTATCTACACAACGGTCTACTCAACCAAAGTGGAATGTGATTATGTATTGTAGACATACTAAATGAGCTTAATCTTGGCTTGAGTATGTATATTTATGTAACAACTCGTAAAATTTCAATGATTAAAATTGGTTAATTTAATAAGATTTTTGTAATAAAATCTAGAAAGAAATAAAAACATTATAATTTATAATGAAATAGTGTAAATAGTTTCGTTTAGTTATAAAAATCGAAAATAAGTAAGTAAAAGTAAGTATTGAATTAACCAATGAATAATAACTTAAATGAGATGTAATAAGGCTAATCTAAGTTAAATATTAACTATTTGAATGAAGTTACAATTAACGGAATTAATGTAAATGTTATACTAGGTTATAAATCAAAAATAAGAAAACAAACGTAAATATTGAATTAATTAATGAATTAATATATATTGAATGGTAATTGAATGTAATCAATGTTTAGTAAGAAATTATAACATTGGTTTGGAAATGATTAAACTTGTAAGAATGTGATTGAGAGTTAATGATAACAAATTATTATAAGTTACCTGTTTTGATGGAATTGGAAATAAATTTTAATAAATGTAAATAGATGTTACATTTATGTGAAATGTAATACAATGTTTAGGAGTTGTTAAATTGGAGTATATTAAGGTAATGAAGGGAAAAACAAGGTAACTAAGTTTATAGAGTAGTAATGAACTTAATAAAAAGATTTGAATTGAAACAAATCAATCCATTGAAATCCAATTTATAATAAGTGTAATTATTATAGCAATTGAAATTAAATATTATGCAATTGAAATAAAGATAAAATAGGAAAATGTTAATGTATTAGGATATATACCAATGTAAATGGTACCTTAGATGATAATATGATAATCGAATGAATAACAAGAGTTAGAAATTAAATAAATGGATTCCATTGGAATTTCAATCCATAATTTATGAATTTAATGGAATTGGAATCTAATACTATAATTGGTGAACTAATTAACCTTAAACTGATATGGGAATTGGTTATAAAGGATTTTAAATTACTAAAGTAATCCATGATGATAAAATTTATAAATTATAGGATTTGAATTTAAATAGTGATTTAATCAATTTAATATTTATTTATTTATTGGAATTTAAATTATATTAATTAGGTTAATAGCAAATAAATGAAATTAAATATTTAAATTTATAAATGGATTTTGGAATTTTAAATTTATAAATTTCTGAATTTCTGAATTTAATAGAAATGAAATTTAACGCTAAAATTGATGAATGAATCAACATTTAAGTGACATCTAAATTTGTGTTAAATTATGGTGAATGTCCAAGTAATTAAAAATGAGAGAAGTTGTGATTTATTAAATTTGAATTGAAATCTAATTTAATCAATTTAATATTAATATATTTAATTTATTGAAAAATAGCCATTTTGGCCACTGACTCGAATTTCGACAAAACCACTTTCATTGGATCCGTAATGATGAATTATTATAGGATTTCAAGATTCGTAGCGATTGGACTTGTCCTTTGATCGTACGGACTCGAAACGCCTAGAAATCAATGAAATTGAAATTAATTGAAATCAATTTGGAATAACTTTATTTTAACATATTTCTTCATACGATGGAATTTGGACTTGACTTGTTCCATTACGTTTAAAATATTTAAAAACATCTATTTTGATATACGGTTGACCCAATTTCGTTCCGGAGGCAGAACGGGCTTTTCGGGCCATATATTGTTCAATTTATTTGGTCCGTTCTTTCTATTTGAACTCTGTCTATATATACCTCGTTATAAACCCTAATTGTTCCTTATTGTCATTTGTCTGTATGTACAATCTAGTTGTCTCTCCTCCTCAATGGCGGACAAACAAATTCTCTCTTCCAAATCCAATTGCAATTCAAAACTAAATCAAAATTTCAAACTCTTCAAACTATATCATATTTAATATCATCGGAAAGCTCTCGACGAGCGCATCTCAGATTTGAGATTTGTTTTTCAATCTGAATCATCAATTTCCCTGAAATCGATGATCAATCCTCGACCGTTCATCGCTCGACGATGAACCTCGGTTGATCGTCAAATTGGTGATATAAGGCTATAGAGAGTGCAATGAGGAGTGCATCGGTGGTGTTCATTTGGGAAATCGACGGTCTGATCGGCGACAAAAATTCAATTAGGGTTATAAAAAAAAGTGGCGGCCAGCGTTTTGTGCACGTCGTTCAATGACGTGGAGGCGGCGAAGGACTTTAACATAGAGGCTATAATGATTTAAATAAATTTAAGGTTGGAAGGTAAATTGGAAATTTATTTGAAATTTAGCTTATTTAAGAATTAAACTCAATAAGTTGATGTAAAATTTATTAAATTTGAAATTTTAAAAGGTATAATTATTATAACTTGATTTGGGTCAAGGTGAATTAAATGATTATTTCAAGTATAAATGAACTGAAGGAAATATTTAGTTATTTGTAATTTCAGTTTTATTTAAATGATAAGGGATTTATTATGTAAAATATTTCAAAACTAAATAATAGAAAATTAATTGTTGAATCGAAATTATCAAATTTAGTTTTGAAATTGTGGAAAATTTTAAAGCCTTGAAATATATCAAAATTTGAAATGTTTTACCGAAATTGAAATGTTTCGAAGTTATGAATTTCAAAGTATTATTTTTGAAGGTGTTAAAATTTCAATTGTTTGTTTTCAAAGTGTATACTTTGGAAGTGCTATGATTTTGTAAAAGGGTTATATTCAAAATAAAATGATATTATATTGATTTGGGTTTTAATAGAACGATATCATATTGATGGGTTTTCGAAACGGAAATGATATCGTATTTATATGGTTTTGAAATGGATATTATATTCTAGTTTTAAAAGTATAAACTATTTTGAAAAGACCGCGGTGTTATAATAATGTTTGGTTGTTAAAGAGATCGGGATCGGAAGTTATCATACTCTCTACCTACTCTGAAAACCACTTTAACAACTGTGTACGCGGTGGAGATTGCAGAATGAAGTAGGATGGTGGCGACGTTCTATTAAGGTATATTCGTGGACCCGACTCCCTGAGTTGGCATAAGGTGGCTAAAACAGGAGCGATTCTCGGGCCAAGGAGGTAGCCCCTCTTATCGGACACATCCCTTCGATATTATACTCTGACTTTTGGATTGATTCGATGGCCACTTTTGATTTTTGATTTTGGGGGTGTGGCTCGAGGTGGGCGGTAGTAGCTGCTACGCGTTACCACCAGTCCGGATGCGTAATTGGTATATCTACACTGGCATTGCCTTGTGTGCCGTGTCACCTATCCTAGCGCGCTTTGTACGAGTTTGGTTTTCTCCCGTAGCCCATGGAATATTTAGGGTAGTCTTGCGATCTGGAGATAAGCCGATACTGGATGGACTACTGGGACTATTACGTGGTAAGGGCTACATGGGTAACCCCTTAACGCTATTTAAAAGTAAGTTTATTTTACTATAGACATTATTATAATAGCAAAATATTACTACATAGTAAATAGTCTAACGGATCCTTAGGAGATGTGAATCGCGAGCATCTCTTAAGTTACTGCAGTCATGTTAGACACTGGATAGGAGATGTCAAATCCCGTAAACATCTCTGACGTCGTTCCACTTATATTTATTTATAGTTGATTTAACTTGCATAAGATCTTTTAGTCCTAACTCGAGTGTTTTGTCTTTTCAATTCGCTCGGGTCAGTCCGAGCATTTCAGGATTTGAAGACTTTATTTTGGAGGACGAAGACGAAGATTTTATTACTATTACTTACGATATTGTTCCACTGCATCACATTGTTCCGCTGCATTGTTATTGATTATTCTCTGGTATGTGTGACTCTGATATGTATTGTATATGTAAAAACCAAATGTTTTGTAAAACAACGTCATGAACTGTTTATTTGATTATTATGTTTTGTTGTTCCGCTGCAAGATTCTGTTTATTCTATTTCTTTCTGCTTTTTCTTATTCACCCCAATAACAATCCGTCCTTCTGTATGGTTTGAGTCTGACTTGTGGGGTTTATCGTCGATTTAAAACGTACAAAAGGCGGGATGTTACATCTGATATCAGAGCCTTGGTTTAGCGATAAACCTTAGCTTTGTGGGGTCTGACCCTTCAATTATAGGGTAGTAATACCTTATGATGAGTCGCTGAGAGTATATATATGAGAGACGTATTTGTTAGTGTTATGAAAAGGTTTTAATATTGTATTAATTTGTTCGGTTTTGTATTTATAAATTCTGGTTGGTGCATAGGATGCTATGACATCAATAGGGATTTCTAAACACTTAATAGGACAAACCGACGCGGTATTGTTTTGAAATATAGGTAAATGAAATAATTTTGCCTATTATATTTTCTATATGTAAAGTTATAAATATTATGTAAGTTATATTTGGTTGTAATGTATCGGTTGTTAGGTAGTGAAATTTATAAATATAGGTTGGAAATAAGATTTAAAATAAAAAAATACTAAAATTGGAAATTTAGAACCTAAGTTCCGGGATTTTTGGAAATTTCTTTCAAAGGATTTTGGAATATAATAATATTGTTTATATGTATTTCCTGATATAAATATTTCAATATAATTTGAAAGAATTGTTTTAAAGAAATTTTGGAAGAAATAAGTTTTGTACTCCCCTCTCTGTCGTTGGAAAATAATTTCGGTGATGAGTGCACGCATCATCGACATTCATTTTCGAGTTTTGAAATGGGAAGGACACTGTAGTAGTTTACTACAGACTTATTTTGATAAACAATTTGAAATTTTAAATGATTTGAAATTTAACCTGGTATTTAGTTCTTATGTTTCTGTAATAAATAATTTCAATTATTGAGTGAAATGGAATGTAACTAATTAATAATTGGAACCTTTAATTAAAATATGAGATTAAATATTAGGTTATAAAGGAAATTTCCAGAAAGTTGAAATATGTAAACTATAAAAAAAGATATGATTATTGAACATTTAATTTATTAAAAGAAATAAAATAAATTTATATAACTTTCAATTGCATTCTTAAAGCATATATATAACTTACCAAATATTAAAAGTTAAAATGTTAAAGAAAATGTAATGGGAAATTTTACAAGTAAAATTTGAAGTAATGAAAGTATTTAATGAAATTCTTGAATAAATAAGAATTGGATGTTGTAGTTGTTATAAACTTAAGTATAATGGAAAGGGTACTAATTAAATAATTTGAAAGGTAAGTACTATAAATAAATGAATAAGTGGAATTTAGTAATAAATGAAATTAAGTAGAAAATGGATGAATGGAAATTGAAAATTTTCAAGAAATAAATGTAAAAGAAAAAGATAAACCATTATATGAATGAAAAAGAAATCAAACAACAATGTATGAATGGAATTAATAAGAATAAACTTAATCTGTTGTTTGGAATCGTTGTTTGTTTGGTTTATGGTTGTTTGGGCAAAGATACTTTAAAATTGTTTGGATGTATGAATAATCTATTTAGTTTCATCTAAGACTATTGAGTAAATGATGCACTTAGTAGTTTATTTTCATTCTATACAATTTAAAGTTTTTAAAACCCGAACAACTATTTGTTTTGTTTGATATGAATAGATAATTGATTTGTTCATTCTGTATGATGGTTGTATGTTGTGATTGCAAGTGATTATTATTGATTTTTTGTTAGTGGTTAAACAACCTTAAATATTTCATTTTATATAACTGTTAACCTTTTGGGATTATATAAGTGAAATACAGGTTATGGAAGCAATTGCTTCTGCTTTTGGTTTCATAAATAAGCGTTATTTGCCCGACAAATGGGTACGTTTTCGGATTACGGTTTATAGCGTTATTATATTGTTTTTCCCGTGTTGGGATATATTATTTTGGAAATTATATATTACATATTGCTATATTTAATATTATATTTTCTCCCGAGTCTCTCCGTACAAAGGAGACTCTGCCGAAATTTTTCATAAATTTTAGACTTAGAAAAATTTAAAGAATGTTTTCCAAACTTTATTAATTTGAATATAAAAATATTTAATTGTTTATAAATCTATATATTTTATTTGAATTATCCTATTCTCTAAATTTATTGTTATGAATATAATGTTTTGAATAATATATATTGATTTATAAGTTCCTCTTTTCCCTTCTTTTCCTTTTCGAGGACGAAAAGATTTAAGTAGAGGAGAGTGTAAGGACCCATAAATTTTCAGTAATTAAAATTGGTTAATTTAATAAGATTTTTGTAATAAAATCTAGAAAGAAATAAAACTTTATAATTTATAATGAAATAGTGTAAATTGTTGCATTTAGTTATAAAAATTAAAAATAAGTAAGTAAAAGTAAGTATTGAATTAACCAATGAAATAATAACTTAAATGAGATGTAATAAGGCCAATCTAAGTTAAGTATTAACTGTTTGAATGAAGTTACAATTAACGGAATTAATGTAAATGTTATACTAGGCTATAAATCAAATATAAGAAAGCGAACGCAAATACTGAATTAAGTAATGAATTAATATATATTGAATGGTAATTGAATGTAATCAATGTTTAGTAAGAAATTATAACATTGGTTTGGAAATGATTAAACTTGTAAGAATGTGATTGGGAGTTAATGATAACAAATTATTATTAAGTTACCTATTTTGATGGAATTGGAAATAAAGTTTAATAAATGTAAATAAATGTTACATTTATGTAAATGTAATACAATGTTTAGGAGTTGTTAAATTGGAGTATATTAAGGTAATGAAGGGAAAAACAAGGTAACTAAGTTTATAGAGTAGTAATGAACTTAATAAAAAGATTTAAATTGAAACAAATCAATCCATTGAAATCCAATGTATAATAAGTGATAAAATGGGAAAATTTTAATGTATTAGGATATATATCAATGTAAATAGTACCTTAAATGATAATATGATAATCGAATGAATAGCAAGACTTAGAAATCGAATAAATGGATTTCATTGGAATTTCAATCGATAATTTATGAATTTAATGGAATTGGAATTTAATACTATAATTGGTGAACTAATTAACCTTAAACTGATATGGGAATTGGTTATAAAGGATTTTAAATTACTAAAGTAATCCAAGATGATAAAATTTATAAATTATAGGATTTGAATTTAATTAGTGATTTAATCAATTTAATATTTATTTGTTTATTAGAATTTAAATTATAGTAATTGGGTTAATTGCAAATAAATGAAATTAAATACTTAAATTTATAAATGGATTTTGGAATTTTAAAATTTTCTGAATTTAATAGAAATGAAATTTAACGCTGAAATTGATGAATGAATCAACATTTAAGTGACGTCTAAATTTGTGTTAAATTATGGTGAATGTCCAAGTAATTAAAAATGAGAGAAATTGTGATTTATTAAATTTGAATTGAAATCTAATTTAATTAATTTAATATTAATATATTTAATTTACTGAAAAATAGCCATTTTGGCCACTGACTCGGATTTTGACGAAACCACTTTCATTGGATCCGTAACGATGAATTATTGTAGGATTTCAAGTTTCATAGCGATCGGACTTGTCCTTTGATCGTACGGACTCGAAACGCCTAAAAATCAATGAAATTGAAATTAATTGAAATCAATTTGGAATAACTTGATTTTAGCATAACTTCTTCATACGATGGAATTTGGACTTGAAACATGTTCCATTACGTTTAAAATATTTAAAAACATCTATTTCGATTTACAGTTGACCCAATTTTGTTCCGGAGGCAGAAAAGGGTTTTCGGGCCATATATCGTTCAGTTTATCTGCTTCGTTCTTTCTGTTTCAACTTTGTCTATATATACCTCGTTATAAACCCTAATTGTTCCTCATTGTCATTTGTCTGTACATACAATCCAGCTATCTCTCCTCCTTAATGGCAGACAAACAAATTCTCTCTTCCAAATCCAATTGCAATTCAAAACCAAATCAAAATTTCAAACTCTTCAAAATATATCATATTTTATTTCGTCGAAAAGCTCTCGACGAGCGCATCTAAGATTTGAGATTCGTTTTTTAATTTGAATCATCGGTTGCCCAGGAATCGATGATCAATCCTCGACCGTTCATCCCTCAACGATGAACCTCGGTTGATCGTCAAATTAGGGATACAGGGCTGTAGAGAGTGCAATGGGGAGTGCATCCGTGGTGCTCGTCTAGGAAATCGATGGTCTAATCGACAGCGAAAATTCAATTAGGGTTAAACAAAAAAGTGGCGGTCGGCGTTTTGTGCACGTCTTTTATTGACGTGGAGGCGGCGAAGGGACTGCAGTGGTCGGCCGAGCATGCCGAGGCGAGCGGAGGCCTGAGGGGATCGTGGCGCCAGCCACGTGCGACCGTGAAGGGGGATGGCAACGCGTGCCTGCTAGGGTTTGGAATGTTTTGCTATGCGTGAGCGTGAGGGATGAAGGAAGTGACGTGGCCGTGCGTTTGAGTATGTACATTTTCTTTTCTTTTATTTTATCTACCTTAATTTTTATTTCAAATGTTCTAACCTCGATAATTTCCGCATACGAGGTCCGTTTCATGTGCAATTTTCTCCACTAGGTCTGTATTGGAATTTCGGACATTTTGACGCTTGTTTAGAAGAATTCTGAGACTGTTCAAATTTTGGGTTTAAATTGAATATAAATTTAATTTAAATTCAAAAGGTGAGTGTTTAACCCACTCAAAACTTCTAAAATTTCTTATGTGTGTTAAATTTCTTTCTGATGTGATTAGAAATTTATTTATGGCTGTTTGGTATATTTTTATCATCATTCCAGTTAAATTGAATTTATTGAATTAAATTAATTTATTATGGCATATAAACTGCAAGTTAAATAGTTATTTAATTTATTATTGAATATAACTGCCAGTAAATACCTGTTATTTATTATATATTCTATATTGATGTTATTGTTTGAATTGGATGATAATTGTGATAAATGTTTGATGATTGATATTGGATGAATGGATGTTGTATTTTATATTGTTATAAACTACAAGTTGTTATGCATTTTATTTCATTCGGGATTGTTGTTTGAAATGATATATAACTGTATTTTTTTAAATTACAGATTGAAATGATAAATATCCGTATCACTTGACCATATGATAGAAAATTATATACAGACACCGTCGGTCTATATATAAATATTTTGAAAATGATTTCTATGGTGTTGGATAAAAATGTACCGTTTAATAAATATTGATTTTTTTGATATTATATAAATATTATTTTATATATAGTTAAATTCTTGAATTTGAGCTATGTATAAATTTGTTTAATAAAAATTAGTTTAATAATTGAGTTTGACTTTATTAAAATAAAATAGGGTTAAGTATTTAAATCATACTTTAATATAGAGGTTATGATGATTTAAATAAATTAAGGTTGGAAGGTAAATTGAAAATTAATTTATAACTGAGCTTATTTAAGAATTAAACTCAATATGTTGATGTAAAATTTATTAAACTTGAAATTTTAAAAGGTATAATTATTATAACTTGATTTGGGGTCAAGGTGAATTAAATGATTATTTCAAGTATAAATGAATTGAAGGAAATATTTAGTTATTTGTGGTTTGAGTTTTATTTAAATAATAAGGATTTATTATGTAACATATTTCAAAACTAAATAATAGAATACTTAAATATTTAATCGAAATTATCAAATTTAGTTTTGAAATTGTGGAATATTTAAAGCCTTGAAATTTATCGAAATTTGAAATGTTTTATTGAAATTGAAATGTTTCAAAGTTATGAATTTCAAAGTATTATGTTTAAATGTGTTAAAATTTCAAATGTTTGTTTCGAAGTGTATAATTTGGAAGTGCTATGATTTTGGAAAAGTGTTATATTCGAAATAAAATGATATTATATTGATTTGGATTTTAATAAAACGATATCATATTGATGGGTTTTTGAAACGGAAATGATATCGTATTTATATGGTTTTGAAATGGATATTATATTCTGGTTTTAAAAGTATAAACTATTTTGAAAGAACCGCGGTGTTATAATAACGTTTGGTTGTTAAAGAGACCAGGATGGAAAGTTGTCATACCCTCTGCCAACTCCGAAAACCACTTTAACAACTGTGTACGCGATGGAGTTCCAGAATGAAGTAGGATGGTGGCAACGTTCTATTAATGTATATACGTGGACCTGACTCCCGTAAGTTGGCATAAGATGGCTAAAACAGGAGCGATTCTCAGGCCAAGGAGGTAGCCCCTCTTATCGGACACATCCCTTCGATATTGTACTCTAAGTTTTGGATTGATTCGGTGGCCACTTTTGATTTTTGATTTTGGAGGGTGTGGCTCTAGGTGGGCGGTAGTAGCTGCTACGCGTTACCACCAACCCGGATGCGTAATTGGTATATCTACCATGGCATTGCCTTATGTGCCGTGTCACCTATCCTAGCAAGCTTTGTACGAGTTTGGTTTTCTCCTGTAGCCCGCGGAGTATTTAGGGTAGTCTCCCGATCTGAAGATACGTTGATACTGGATGGACTACTATGACTATTACGTGGTAAGGGCTATATGGGTAACCCCTTAACGCTATTTAAAAGTAAGTTTATTTTACTATAGACATTATTATAATAGCGAAATATTACTACATAGTAAATAGTTTAACGGATCTTTAGGAGATGTGAATCCCGAGCATCTCTTAAGTTACAGCACTCATCTTAGACACTGGATAGGAGATGTCAAATCCAGTAAACATCTCTGATGCCGTTCCACACATATTTATTTACTGTTGATTTAACTTACATAAGATCTTTTAGTTCTGACTCGAGTGTTTTGTCTTTTCAATTCGCTTGGGTCAGTCCGAGCTTTTCAGGATTTGAAAACTTTATTTTGGAGGATGAAGACGAAGATTTTATTACTATTATTTACTATATTATTCTGTTGCATCACATTGTTCCGCTGCATTGTTATTTATTGTTCTCCGGTATGTGTAACTCTGATATGTATTATATAAGTAAAAATCAAATGTTTTGTAAAACAGCTTCATGAGCTGTTTATTTGATTATTATATTTTGTCATTCCGTTGCATGATTCTGCTTGTTTTAGCAATAACAATCCGCTCTTCTGTATGGTTTGAGTCTGACTTGTGGGGTTTATCGTCGATTTAAAACGTACAAAAGGCGGGATGCTACAATTTAAATATGTATGTAAATACCTTAAACATGCATAAAAATCTCTACATAAGCGTAAATTGATTGTGAAAAAATGTCGCGAACACCTCCAACCATCCAATCTAGCAAACATTATGCAACCAAAATCCTAATTTTGGAGAAAAAATTTGCGAATGAAAAGCTCTAGATAAGTGATCTTAATCTTCTCCTCGGTTTCCTATGTGCTTTCTGCCAGGTTGTCTCCCCATTATACTCGGATCATCCTAATTATTTTATTATGGAGTCTCCTAGTTCCATGCACCACAATGCTTGTGGTGTCACAAGGTATTATTAGCTTCGTCTCTAGTTCCACCAATTGATCAAGCTCAACTCTACTAGCGGTGTCATGAAGGCATTTTCTATGGTGAGAAACGTGGAAAACATGTTGGACTCCTATAGCTTGTCAGGAAGCTCTATGCGATAAGCAAGTTCCTCACCTTTCCAAAACTTTGACTGGCCCAACGAATCTAGATGCCAATTTTCTGGACTTTCCAAACCTAGTCACTTTTCTAAGAGGGGAGACATTGGCAAATACCATATATTTAACCTCAAGCTCTTTCCTTCTTCTATTCGCATAAGATTTCTGATAGTCTTGTGTTGCGTTCATTCGTTGTCTGGTCAACTCTAATTTTTTTGTGGCATCACATATCAAATTGGGTCAGAGTTATACTTTTTTCTTTGGTTTCCCACCAATAACTTGGCGATTTGCATGGGCTTCCATAAAGTGCTTCAAAGGGGGCCATACCAATCGTCGCTTGATAGCTATTATTATATGCAAACTAGAGCAATGGTGGGTGTTGCTCCCAATGTCCTTTGAAATCAAAAATATAAGCCATCAACAAGTCTTCCAAAATCTTATTCACCCTCTGTATTTGACATCAGTTTGAGGGTGATATAAAGTGCCGAGATTCAAAGAAGTCCTAAAGTTTCATGTAGGCTCCACCAAAACTTACTAGTAAATAGGGGGTCTCTATGTTTTTCTATACTCATAGGAATTTCATGCAACCAAACTACCTCCTCGATGTAGACCTTCATGAGAGAAGTGACAGTTCTATTGTTCCTAATAGAGACAAAATAGGCACTCTTAGTGAGTCTATCCTCAATAACCCAAATAGCTTCATTACCCCTCTAAATTCTAGGAAATCCTTCCATAAAATCCGTCAAAATGCGTTCCCACTTCCAAATCGGAATTTCCAAATGCAATAGTAATCCACCAGGCTTCCCTTGCTCATCTTTTACTCTCTGACATGTTAAGCACTTAACAACAAAACCAGCTGCACTTTTCTTCATTTCATGCCAAAAGGAAATCCTCTTCTTATCCTTGTACATCTTATCTCCTTCGAGGTGAATGGTAATCTTCAAGTGGTGACACTCTATAAACACTTCTCTCAATGAACTATCAACCATAGGGACATAAAAGCATACATCCCTTCTCATCGAATGAACTTCTACTATGGGAAAAGTGCTCTCCTCTCCTCAGCTTCTCCAAAATCTCTACTATCTTTGCGTTCTTTACTTGCTCAAATCCTATGCGGTCCATCAAGGCTGGTCTAATCTCCATAACCGCTAAAAAGCCTTAAAGCATATTCAAATCCATAGATATATACTAATCGATTACTGAAATAAAAATACTACGGATTTCACTCGTAGGCTATCCTTAACTTCTACTATGTGGATTTGCAATGCCAAAGCCACTTTTTTCAGATCTCCTTCTTTTGATATACATATTATGGTCTTCTTCTTTGTTTGTGCTCCGATTTCATCATATTATATATGAAAATAGATTAGAATTTATTCTCGAACACAACGGAATAAATTTCATACTCAAATTTCAAATTTTATAAAATTTTCATTTTTAACCCTACTTTATTTAATTCAATTTGCTAAATTTACTTATTGTGATTTTATGGGGTGCTACATTCTTCCCCCTTAAGAAGGATTTCATCCTAAAAAATTTCATGGGGCAAACAGCATAACACGTAATAACATCCATGTTACACAACAAAGTTATTTGCACAACGATCTATTCAACCAAAGTGTAATGTGATTATGTACTGTAGACATGCTAAATGAGCTCAATCCTGGCTTGAGTGTGTATATGAAAATATGTTTTTAAATACCTTAAACATGCATAAAAATATCTACATAAATGTAAAGTGGTTGTGAAAAAATGTGGTGAACATCTCCTACCATCCAATCTAGCAAACATATGCAACCAAAATCCAAATTTTGGAGAAAAAGTTTGCCAGTGAAAGGCTCTAGATGAGTGATCTTCATCTTCTCCTTGGTTTCCTATGTGCTTTCTGCCAGGTTGTCTCCCCATTATACTTGGATCAGCCTAATTATTTATTGTGGAGTCCCCTAGTTCCGTGCACCACAATGCTTGTTGTGGCACATAGTACTATTGGCTCCATCACTAATTCCCCCAATTGATAAGGCTCCATTCTACTAGTCGTGTCATGAAGGCATTTTCTATGGTGAGAAACGTGGAAAACATTATGGACTCCTACTAGTTTGTTAGGAAGCTCTATGCGATAAGCAAGTTTTCCTCACCTTTCCAAAACTTTGACCAGCCCAACGAATCTAGATGCTAATTTTCTAGGCTTTCCAAACCTAGTCACTTTTCAAAGAGGGGAGACGTTGACAAATACCATATCTTTTACCTTAAACTCAAGCCATTTCCTTCTTCTATTCGCATAAGATTTCTGATGGTCTTGTGCTGCGCTCATTCGTTGTCTGATCAACTCTACTTTTTTTTGGTATCACTTACCAAATTGGGTCCGAGTAATACTTTCTTCGTGGTTTCCCACCAATAACTAGGCGATTTGCATGGCCTTCCATAAAGTGCTTCAAAGGGGCTATATAAATCGTCGCTTGATAGCAATTATTATATGCAAACTCGAGCAATGATAGGTGTTGCTCCTAGTGTCCCCCGGAACTGAAAATATAATCCCTATACAAGTCTTCCAAAATCCTATTTACCCTCTTCGTTTGACATCAGTCTGTGGTGATATGTGGTGCCGAGATTCAAAGAAGTCCCAAAGCTGCATGTAGGCTCCTCCAAAACTCACTAGTAAATATAGCATCTCTATCTTTTACTATACTCACAAGAATTCCATGCAACCAAACTACCTCCTTCATGTAGAACTGCATGAGTTAAGTGGCAGTTCTATTGTTCCTAATAGGGATAAAATGGGCACTCTTACTGAGTCTATCCACAACAACCCAAATAGCTTCATTACCCCCTTCGACTTCTAGGTAATCCTTCTACAAAATCCATCGAAACGTGTTCCCACTTCCATGTCGGAATTTCCAAAGGCAATAGTAATCCACTAGGCTTTCCTTGCTCAGCTTTAACTCTTTAGCATGTCAAGCACTTAGCAACAAACTCAGCTGCACTTTGCTTCATTTCATGCCAAAAGGAAATCCACTTCATATCCTTGTACATCTTATCTCCTTTGGGTGAATGGTCATCTTCGAGTGGTGATGGTCCATAAGCACTTCTATCAACAAACTATCAACCATAGAGATATAAAAGCATCCATCCCTTCTTAAGAATCCCTTCTCATCAACTAAATTCCTTCTACCGTGTCTAAAGTTATCTCCTCTCCTCAACTTCTCCAAAATCTCTACTGACTTTATGTCCTTCACTTGCTCAAACCTTATGCGGTCCATCAAGGCTGGTCTAATCTCTATAACTACTAAAAAGCCTTAAGGCATATTCAAATCCATAGATATATACTAATCAATTACTAAAAAAATAATACTAAGGCTTGCACTCACAGATTATCCCTAGCTTCTCTTATGTGGATTTGCAACACCAAAGCAACTCTTTTTCAGATCTCCCTCTTCTAATATATACATAGCGTAGGATATGTATATAAATAATTTTGTTAGATTCAGACAGGTTAGAGGAAAAGAAAATAGATTAAAAGAACAATTAGAAAAGGATTAGATCCTTACCTGAATTTCTAAATCTAACCTAAGAGAGAAAATGAAAGAGGTTCGAAGTATTAGTTTGAGCTCCGTTTTTTGCATATTATATATGGAAACAGATCGGAATTACATCATGAACGCAATGGAAAAACTTTTGTGATCAAAATCCGATTTTTTTAGAATTTCTATTTTCAACCCTACTTTATTTAATTCAATTCGCTCAATTTAATTATGGCTTATTTTACAGGGTGTTGCATTTGTTCTCCTCTTTCTTATGCTTTTTCTTTCCTTTTTTTCTTTACCCTAAAGCTCTGTCTTTCTGATACATGGGTACTCGACAAGTGAATACCGTGGATATAGTTAGTGTCAACGTTCATGGGTCGAAAAGGTGTTCGTTACATGTGCAATTATTTCTAATGGTTCATTATGTGGATGTATGACTCTAAGCTGATCACAAGCAATAAATACAAAATTGGCTTATCATTCTTTGCTATTTTTTCGACCGGTCAACATTGGTAGCATAAACTTGTTCCATTTCTTCTCAACTTTATTTTGTTTATGCATTATTGATTGCCCCATAATGATTTGGTCCTCCATGGATACATTTATGATTTCTTAGTGGAAGAAAGTTAATTTGAGGATTTGAATTTGTTGCACTTTATTGTTGTTTGAAGGATTTTGATTAAATTGATTTATTGTTGGGTGTCTATTAAAATAATCTTTCAACAATCCATTTCTAATCATTGATTAGATTGTGCAGGCCAAAAGTCCTATAGTAGATACTAGTTTGATGTTCATTAAGCTTATCATATTAGCAATAGCTTCCTCCACTATTCTTCTCTAGCTTCCTCTTTCCATGGAAAGGAGCAATCCTTAGCGGATGCATGTATGTGGGGGTAGAAAATGAGTTAAAGGTATGAAACCAACATTTCAAATTCCATAATGGGGTTTTTATCTGGCTTAGGTTAAAATCCATTTTTCCCGCCAACATTCTATCCAAGAACAAGCGGTGGCCTTTGAGCCTTTTCTTTTCTTGATAAAATTCATACAACCTATGAATTTATCAAAAAAATGTAAGTCTTTCGGGCTTCTACATCAATTTACATAAAGATCTATCCACAAGCGAATGCTTTCATTCAATCTTCACTTCCTAACCATTGATTTCTCAAATTCTATAACCTATCTTCTATGTTTTCTTTAGTATTAAATCCTTTTAGATATCTCTAAGGGACGCATCTGATAATTGTTTGATGTTTGTTGAGACACTAGAATTGATGGTTGGTCTTTAGACTTGCAGAACTACGTACTAAATTTTCCTACGAATGGTTTGAAGAGTAAACCAATTTTTATGGTCCCTTATATACCATTTACTTATTGCCTTTGTGAAAGTAGTTAGAAATAAGTGATGTCAATATCATCAGTGCATTTAATATATCCATTTAGCCTTCAAAAGCTGGTATGTGACTATTTGGGTCGGTAAACCCATCATATCTCATGGATGGTATATTAAATTTAAGTAGAAGAGGGCTTCCATGATCTTAACTATTAATTAATGAGACCATAAATTCCCTCTAGGAGTTTCGTGGTCTTTTCCCTTTAATTTCCATTGTATCCTTTATTATTTTCAAGACAAACCATGCAAATGGGCCCCGTCATTAGGATAATTGCTTCTCGAGGGTCACAATCCATTCAAGAAATTAGCTATTACACTATTTTAAACAATGCTTATTGTAAATAGGCCTTTTGATTCCTATGCCTTTTGATTTAAGGTTGTCCTTTATGGCGACTCCTACGTTAATCTATGCAAAACTTTGAATTTTATGCTATCTCTTTAAGTCAAAGCTCTGTCTTTCTCCTTTTATATTCTAAAGCAAGTTTGATTCACTATCATCTCCTTCGATACTAACATATTATGTTCAACAAATATTTGGAGTGTTGGTTTCTTTTGGCAATTGAACCTTCACTCCTTGATGAGTTCTTGATTCTTTCTTCTAAATCTTTTGACATATCAAGTCTTCTATCATTACTTGCATCGTTTTTAGTCATCCTTGTTCCTTCATAACTTCAAATCATTAACTTGAAGAAGGGATATGAAGTTTAAACCACTTCATCGTTGGTTGGGTCAAAAGATGGAGTAACATATTGAGGTGATGTGATTTGTCTTGTTATAGAATTCTTGGAGATTGTTCTGATCATCATAGCATTAACAAGTTTTCTTCTATATATGTGAGAAAGTAGCTTTCTCAGTGAAAGCATCGATGTTCGACCAAAATTTCATCAAACCCTTTTTTGAAGCTCAAGTTTTATTCCACTCAAGGGTAGTTTATTGAATGCATTATGAGCAATGAGAAATAGTAAGTAAAATGTAAAAACAAAACATAACATCTTTTAGAGTGGTTTGAGGTTGAGTTTCTCCTACATCCATAATCCTAATCTTATTTTGATAGGTTCATTTTAATATCACAATATTTTGACAATTCTTAATCTTCCATTAATGAAACTCCCAAGCTTTCTGGAAATTTCTAAAATAAAAAATGAGAAATGAAGAAGAAGATCAAAAGATAAGGTTGCATTTCATATGGGTGTAGGGGTATATTTGTAATGTTTCATTATCGTTGGATGTTTGACAAGTGTGTTTAATATAAAGGCTGAGAATGCCTTTTCCTTGAATGACTAATGATGATGTCGACCAATGGGAAGATGCCACATGACATCTTTTTGAGCAAAACACAAAATTCTAAATCTTTATACCTCATCCTAGAAGCATAGTTAAATGGAAATTTTAAGTCAATCATAAGTTACTATAAGTAAGACTGTTTCAACCTGTGATAGCTTCAAAACATGTGGTAGCTTCAAATTGATTAAATAAGATAGCCACTTGAACAATGATATGTGATAAGTACTCATAGAATGTGATAAATACGTAGTTTATTACTTGCAATAACCTTCTAAATAATAACATAGGTAATAATAGCTAATGGAAAACATTATAAATTGCAATTACTTTACATATAACTTTCAACAACCAATTCTAACTCATCACGTGACAACCATTTAACTTCAACATACGACTACTTGTTAACACCATGTGATAACTTAAGATAAAATTTAAAGAATGTGGCAGCTATGTAGTTAGTAACTTGAGATGATATCCAACTAATGCTATAGGATAACTATTTATACACTATGGATGTTTTGACATTATAACTTGTGATAGGCTTCCAAATGATATGCATTAGCTCGTGCTTCATAACCATTGGTAGATAAAATGCAATCATAATATGTAAAGTAACTTTATCCTTTATAGCTTATAATAACTTTGATAATATGTAGTAGCATGATTATAACTTGAGGTAGCCCCTCAAACTATAGATTGCAACAATGTTATAACTCATTATAGCCCTAGTTCTCCAGCCTACGATAACTTCTTACCTTTATCTTACAGTAATCTATATTTCTTAATGTGTGGCACCCTATTCATGTAGTAACATAATTTGCTATAACTTTCACAATATGCAGTAACCATATTTTATAGAAAGTGCTATTTCTCTCAACTATAAGATATGAAAACTTCTTCAATTCGTCCTATAATAGTTCTTATAAAATGCAAAAAAAAATATTAACCATGACTTGTGGAAACTTTATTTCTTTATTGTAAGATGACTCTTACGTAATCTTAAAGTAATGGTGTTATTCTAAATAACATTTATAACATGCGACAACCTATAATTACATAGCCTGGGATTGTATTATCTATGTAACAACCATTCTTTCAGATTAGAAAACGTACTTTCTAACTATAATATATGATAGTTATTTCGTTATAACTTGCAATACCCTAATATATATTGCATCTTTTACTTTTAACTTGTAGTGATGTTTAATAGATAGCTTATGACAACCTTTATAGTCCGGATACATGATTTTTTTATTTGTTAGCATTTCTACCATTTTGTGATAATTAAAAAAAATTAAAATAACAATGGATGTTATCAGAGTATTGATCATTGGCTGAGCTTTAGATGTTTAAGACATAATCTTGCCAAAGAGACAAAAGATGCATGACATATAACCACTTTAGGGTAAAGCTTTAAAAGATTATGAATAAGACTTCGCTTAGATGGCATGTAAGAATCTAACCTCCTATCCAAGACTCCTCTTCATTTTCATTCTATGAAATTCCTAAAACTCCTTCTCTTCCTCCATTTTTCTTCTACCTTCAAGCTATCACCTCCACATCACCAAAACCTAGTCACACCATCACCTACACCCCCTCAAACACACACCCCTTCCTTTGCACCTACCCGAGCACACAGTGCTCAAAAGCCCACACACACCAACCCGAGCCAATACTCCACCTACCCGAGCCCTAAACCACCTACCCACCCTTAAGACCCTACGGCTGAATACTTACCCCCACCTACACGCACTTAAAAGCCCCTACCCGAGCTACCTAAGGCCATACCGTCCTCCCTAGGTCACGCCACACCCTAGCCGCGCCATACACACTCCTCTCCAATAAATAAAAAATAATAGAAAAAAGAAGAAGTAGAAGAAGAAGAAGAAGGTAGGAAAGAAAACGAGAGGAAACGACAAACTCGAGACGTTCGAGAAGACGCAGGCTAGTTCAGAAAAATTTTGACGGAGAGGATACGAAGGTGAGAAATCCTCATCGCTTTTGAAATTATATTCTGGTTATGTTAAAACAATCACGTTTATACCCTTATAACATATGAATGTTTATACCAATTGAACTATTAATATAGATGATTGGATAGTTTGGTTAGATAATTGAATTGTGATTATATATCCCAATAACATTCATATGTTAAATCCGTTTAAATGAACGTATTAAATAATGACAAAATGTGGAATAAATTTGATAAATCTATTTAAGTAGTTTAAAAGAGATTTAGTTTTTAAATCAAATAAGCTTATACAGCACTTTTCCACTTGTACATTTATCCCACTTGTGAGATCTGAGAAGATAAAACAAGGTGTTTAACTAAGGTTAGGGATAGAGCAACAAGTGTCCTGAACTTACCGGGCCTCTATTTTCACTTCTTAAGCGAGGTGTGAAACAGATCGAAAGGAAAGCCTGGATGCTCTAAAAAGATTATATTAAGTTTTTGAAATAAAAGAAGATCGGTATTATCCAAAAACTTAAGCAATCTCCAAAATGAAACAATTATGACTTGGATTTCATAGAGATAATCTTCTTATACTTGGTATTAAAATCCGAAGAGGGAACTCATCCAATTCGTGGAATTTAAAAGGTGATTTCACCGTTATTCCGTCCATAGCACTTTTTGAATATGGAGATTGATGTTGAGTAAAATTAGAAAGATTTCTATGATCCTATTCACTCAAAATTGATTGCTGAGATTGATTTTAGGGTTTATCGTAAATGATGTCTTAAATAACATTGTTTTTGACCTGCCTAAAACTTAAGGAATTTGGATCGAGAGTTAAGTGAGGAAATTTAAGATATTATCCAAAGCAAAAGAATGAATAACTTAGAATTATTCTAAGTCAAAAGAAAAAGATTTTGAAATCATCCGAAAAGATTTAAAGTGAAAAGAGACTTAATAAATCCTATATACTCATATTCACTTTTTTTTAATCGATAATTGGATTTCAAAGGAACCGGGGTCAGGTTGGGTGATTCCTATTCAAAAACCACTTCGAACCAATGTATACGTTCAAATGTGAAGATATGTTGAAGATGATGATTATTGAAGACCGTAGATCTCCATAACGTGAGGAATGCTTGTTGATATGCTCTAGGTAGCTCCTATTATAGAGTTATTTATAGGAGTGGTCTCCTTATTGTGAAGATTTTTCGGATTGTAAGGACTACTCGCTACTAGTGGTAGTAGGAGAGTGCCTTCAGTTTGTCCTATTCCTAGACAACTTGTATCGACGTTTTTCGGACATTACATTTCAAAAGATTACGTCAATTGGTTTTTACAAACATACATCTGTGGTGGCAGAGAAGACAACTTCTCTTAGCTTAACACCCTCCTTGAGACTTACGAGCTTAAGGGTTGAATTTTTATGGAAGGAAATTAGTAGTCAACGAAAATGGCAATGTGGCATTTAGAGATGTGATATGTGCGATGTGAAAAGGTAACGATCCCTCAAGCCTCATCAACCGGAAATGACCGAAACAGGGTTAGATGCAGCAAGGCTAAGTAGGTCATTCTTAATTAGGGTATGATAATCCCCTTCTAGATATATTTCTTCCCAATATGACGTTTGGGATGTAAATTAATGTGGTTTGTATGCTATAGCGCGCTCGGTTAAAGGTTGGTAATGACTGGGGGATGATATATTCGGTACTATCTAGTTACAGAGGTAGGTCGGTCTTGTGTTGGTAGAGAATCTTTTGTGATGGTCCTTGGGACATCCATCTAGAGGCGTACCCATCGAAAGGTAGTCCCTTCACCTGGTCATTTGTATGAAAATCCATTCTCCAATAAAAAATTACAGTTTTGTTTGTAGAGCCTAGTATGCTGGAGTTTAATAATGGTACAATTTCGGCTAAGAATAATAAGTTTATTTGCAAATGTTTTCGAAGAGATGTCATTAAAAATAGTATCAAATGTTTTGATATATAAAAGTGATTTAGTTATCATAAGGTAAAAACCCGCCTGTGTTTATGTGTGGGCATGGTCTTATGAGATACTCTTTCTTTTCAAAACGATTTTATTCAAAGGCTAATATATGACACTGTCATTTATTATTGAATTTTTCTCCCGCTGGTTTATCGAGTCTGATCTGGGTATTTTAAATAGTCGGGTCAGATCCAAGTAGTTTTAGGTTTAGTTGAAGAAGATTGGGATTTCCAAAGGAGTGCTGGAGATATTCATCTATGCATGGACATATTCTATTATCCGCTTTGCGCAGTCTGTTTGTTTTTGTTTGATATTTGTCAGCAATTCTAAGGACAAATATTTATTGCTGTCCAAGCTGAATTTAGGTTAGACTATGATATATGTATTTAAAGTTTTCCACTGTAAAGATATTTGTTCAATATTATATGTTATTCCTTTCGTGTGAGATTTTGTTCTGTCTATTTTTCTTTTTACCCTTCATGTTCCGTCTTTTCATTCAATTTGAGTTGGACATGTATGCCTTATTGTGATTCAAAGGGTACGGAAAAACGGGCCATGACATTTGGTATTAGAGCTGAAGTTTAAGCGAGAACCTTGTCTTTGTTATGGGTAAAGTCTCATCAGAGATAGGATTAGTAATATCCTATGATGAATAATTCATTAGAGATAGGGTCAGTAACACCCTAGAATGAGTTATGAGAGTACTACATATACGAGTGCGTAATTGTTAATTTTAGAAAAATGATTTTGTTTTAAAAAGTGTGTAAATGGAATAATTTTACCTTAGGTGTATATTTCAAATATACAAATGGGATATTATTTTTAGTTAGAATTTAAGGATTGTTTTTAATTTAGCTTGGTATGAATATCTTGTTATTAGAATTGCACATTTTAACCATAAGATGTTTCATATAGATGAGAACTAGAATTTAGAACTTTTATCATAGAACCCTAGACATTTAGCCTTAATAAATGATAACAATTTGATAAGTATAAAATGGGCTAGTATAAAAGGACTAAGAACAAATACTTTGTGAATTAAGTTTCACAATTTGACTATAAGGTATTTGATGATAATATGTAGAAAAATAATATTCTTTTCAGGAAAGACTAAACCCACTGAGCTTCGCTTCACTTTGTTGGGAATTTAAGATCCTAAGTCAAAGAAAAATTTTAGGATCGAAAAAGACCATGGAAGTTAAGGATTGCTTAAGCAAGTGTAATGAGCTCCAGTATAGCATGGTAAGCTTCATCCATGGATCATTTAGGGAGATGATAAACAATGCCCTGAAATTCAAAGATGTTGTTCCACAACCAACTATTGAAGTACCAGCCAAGAAGAAAAGGCATGAGGAGAACAAAGTTTATTATTTCAAATGTTGACAAGGAGCTCACGTTGCAAAAGAATGTAGATAAGGAGTAAAAACTAAGACCTTTAAGAAAGCTATCCCCGAGAGTTGTTATTACTACCATGTTATAGGACATGTCGCCACAGACTATCCAATGCTCAAGACGGTAGAATAGCCGAGGCCTTTTGTTACCCTTACTCATCTACCTACTATAGCAGAAAAAGGAAAAGGAATCGTGGAAGCATAAGTTAGTAGGCATGTATTAGTAAACACCATCTAAGTATTTTAACTGTACGACTTTCATAAAACTATTTGAGTATACTTCTTAGAAGTCACTTAGTATGAATGTATTTTAGGAATCAATATATATATATATAGACTATCATTTTGCTCCTTTGTCAATACCAAATTCTATTAGAACTTATTAGAAAAGCTAAAAAGATTTAATCCCATTTAAAAAGAATCAAAAGTAAAACAATAATAGTTAAGTAAGAAGCACTTAATGAGATGAAATAAATAAAGCTGAGATAGGATCTTTAACAAGAAATGATAACTTATTTTAAGTTCTTATATAAAATTGTAGAAAGTAGCCAAGGCAGAAAGACAAGCAATTAGGAAGAGATTTAGGGAAGCCTTGTGTAAATACGAAGACTTAGAAGTTTTGGATACACGGATTTCTAATGATGAGGAGGATATGCAAACAGAGGAGCCCTCGGGGATGGCACCAGGATCATTTAACCATCTGATAGATATCACGGACGATAAGAATTTGATAGTTATTTCAAATAAGGAGGATGTGTTGCCGGTAGGTGCAAATATTGATGCAGGGGCAGAGGCCGACGATGAGGCAGATGATCGGATGTTGGATCCTTTGAGTAAGGATAAGGAGCCTGAGGAAGAAGGGCCTATAGAGGAACCCATGGAAGAATCAGAGGAGATCGAGCCACTGATAGAGGAACCCATGACAATGGAGACAGAAGACTCAGGGATTTATGATGCATGGTTATATGAGGATGATGATTCAAAGAGTGATGAACCGATTATTTGGGAGATGGGTACGCCCATTCAAGAGATAGGATCTCATGTTCCAAAGATAGCCGAGGATCTTAGTTTAGAAGATATTGATATGGAGGAGCATGAGCCGTGGATTCCAAGAGGCTAGTAGTGGCAGCCACTAGGTTGGGAGATAGCTCCAGAGATGATAGATGATGAGGATCCAGTTGAGGACGGGGAGGAAGTAGAGCAACCAGTAGAGATTGACTTGAAGGCACCATCAGATGGTTCATTCGATGAGTAGTGTTTCACACTTAGGGATATTTTGGGATATTTTGGGTTTGTATTATAGCAGTTGTTATTACCTTAAGTACGTAGCACGCGCTAAGAAATGGGTTTTGGTCCTTTAGTATGATACTTTTGTTGATTGATGTAGATAATTGATTTATGACTATGTATTTACCTCAAGTGTGTAGTACACACTTAGGTTGGGACTAGGATCGATGATTGTATTTCATGATCAATATTTAGTAGTAGTATTTCCTTTGCCATATATTTTTGACCTTTGTAGTTCTGTATCTTTGATTTCATTTCAAGGACAAAATGCTTTTAAGCAGGGGAGAATGTAACGACCTGTAATTTCGCTACTTCGAAAATAAGAGAATTCATTTATTTTAAATTTAAAAGGTTTTAAAACTTAAATAAATAAGTTATATATAATAGATAATAATGAAGAAGTTATTTATTCTCATAGTTAATAATTTAAAAGTATAAAATTGAATTTTTATAATTGCTAAAATAAATAAAGGCTTAAATAAATAGATATAAATATTATTTAAAAATATAAATCTTATTTAAAACATCTATAAAGATAATAAAAGTATATTAAAAGATTTAAAATATGTTAATAATCGTTTTACAAAAATAATGAAAATTTGCTGCATTTTGTCAGTTTTACAAAAACTGTAAAATTAGAGATTTTGATACTAATTAAATATGATTTTAAAATATAAAGATATGTGTTTTTGTTTATTTAAAGAAAGAGAAAGTTCATTTTAAAGTTTGGTTTACTTCAATATATAGCTTAACAAAAACGTCAAATTTTGACTGTAAAATTTATCAACAAAAACACCGTTTTCAACCACAACCTGTTATCATCAAGTTGTTGCAACTTGATACATTTTCTAACATACACATATGCATAAAGACAACTTTACAAACTTTTAAAACACTTCACATTTAGCACTAAAAGACAAAAGAAGTTTACTTTTGAAAAGTTAAATTAAATAAATAAATTAAAAGGGTATGATTTGATTTATTTTATTTTATTTTTTAACTTTATAAATAACATCATTACTTATATCTTATCTCATTAATGAGGTATTATGCATATACATAGAAATGGAGCAAATTTATATGTTTAAACAATTACAAACCATAAGAAAGTGACATCTCTTCATCTCTTAACACGCTCTTCCATTACCATCATACCACACATTAAATGCAACTCAAATCAAGGCTAATCAAAGTCCAAAAGTAAACAAGGATATTTATGACATTTACCAATAAATTCTCCACTTATAAGTTCAAATCCCTTAATTTTTCACTTCATTTTTATTCTACAAAATACCTAAAACTACTTCTCTTCATCCATTTTTCTTCTATCTTCATGCTATCACCCACACATCACCAAAACCTAGCCATACCATCACCTACACCCCCTCAAACACACACACACCCTTCCTTTCCACCTACCCGAGAACACATGCGCCCAAAAACCCACACACACACCAACCGAGCCAATACTCCACCTACCCGAGCCCTAGACCACCTACCCACCCTCAAGACCCCACAGCCGAACACCTACCTCCACCTACACGCACCCAAAACCCCATACCCGAGTGCCGTACCCTCCACCCTAGGCGATGCACACCCTAGCCGAGCCATACACCCTTCTCTCCAATAAATAAAGAAAAAAGAAAAAAAAGAAGGAAGAAAGAAAAGAAAAGAAAAGAAAACGGAAAGGAAACAACAAACTCGAGACGTTCAAGAAGAAGCACGCTAGTTCGGAATTTTTTTTAATGGAGTGGAAATGAAGGTGAGAAATTCTCATTGCTTTTGAAATTATATTTTGGTTATGTTAAAACAATCACATTTATACCCTTATAACATATGAATGTTTATACCAATTTGATTGTTAATATGGAGGATTGGATAATTTGGTTAGATAATTGAATTGTGATAATATATCCGGTCATGGTATTAAAAGTGAAAGTTGGATTTGAAATCATATGTTATATGATTGGTTGAATGGATGATATCTTAGTGATAAATATGGACATTGGTTATGTTTATTTTGATTAAGTGATCTCTTTATTAAGAATAACCTAATTTTAGGGATATGATATGCACTGAAAAAATAGGTCTCTTTTCAATTAGAATTGAAATTAAAGTAAAATAAAAGAGAATTTGAAATTTGAAGTGAAGCGGGATTAAAAAGGATAGTTAAAGTGAAATTGAAATTGAGATGAATAGTGAAATTGAAATTGAAATTGGTTTTGAAAATTGAAAGTGAAATAAAGGTTGAATTTGAGTTTAAATTAAAATTAGATTTGAACTCTAAGTTTTAATTGAGTTTAGTTTGAAGTTAAAATTGAAATTTAAATGAAATTGAAATTTAATATTTAATATTAAAATTATAAGAATATAAAAATATGATAACATGAAAATAGTGAAAATACATTTTAAATACTTTAAAAAGTGGAAATATTGATTTAAAATGATTTGTAATGATCTTATAAGTGATAAAATCCAGTTTGAATAGATTATTTCAAATATTGAAAAATAAGTTAAAACTAGGTGCGTCGCACAATGGTAGTTCGCGATTTCGCGCCGAGATGTTCAAATGAATATGTAGAGTGGAATATAGCTCGAAATTCTTCGAGATAAGAAAATTCTGAACTATTATATCCATATCTTCTAAATGATGAAATAAAATCAAAATTTCATTGAGTAGATTTTGAATTAAGTCTGAATCAATTTTCTATAAAAATCGCGCTAGTGCAGTTAAGTGACCATAACAAAAAATCCGTTTAAATGAACGTTTTTAATTATGGAAAAATGTGGAATAAATTTGATAAATCTATTTAAATGGTTTAAAGAAGATTTAAAGTGGAAAATATGAATTTTAAAATATTTAAGGTTGATTAAATCAAATAAGCTTATATAGCACTTTTCATAGCACTTTTATGTTGCGAATTCTATAACTTTTTGAATGTAAGTTTAAATGTAACAATTATTCCTAGAATCAATTGTGGATGTTTTTTAAAAGGAAAAGAGTTTAAAAGTAATTTGGAATCTTTATAATCAATCCCAAAATAAAGTTGATAACTGAGTACGCGGAAGCGACTAGTACATTTGTCCTGCTTGTGAGATCTTGGAAGATAAAACATGGTGTTTAACTAGGTTAAGGATGGAGCAACCAGTGCCCTAAACTTACCTGGCCTCTATTTTCTCTTCATAGGCAAGGGGTGGAACAGATCGAAAGGAAAGCATGGATGATTTAAAAAGATCATATTAAGTTTCTGGAATAAAAGAAGATCGGTAATATCCAAAAATTTAAGCAATCTCCAAAATGAATAAACTATGACTTGGATTGCATAGAGATAATCTTCTTATACATGGTATTAAAATCCGAAAAGAAACTCGTCCTATTCGTGGAATTTAAATGGTTATTTCACCATTATTCTGCCCATAGCACTTGTTGAATACAAAGATTGATGTCGAGTAAAATTAGAAAGATTTCTATTATCCTATTTACTCAAAAATGTTCGCTAAGATTTATCATAAATGATGCCTTAAATAACATTGTATTTGACCCGTCTAAAAGTTAAGGAATTTGGATCGAGAGTTAAGTGAGGAAATTTGAGATATTATCCAAAGCAAAAGAATGATAACTTGAATTATTCTACGTCAAAAGAAAGTGATTTCAAAATCATCCGAAAGAATTAAAGTGAAAAGAGACTTAATAAATTATGTATACTCATATTCACTTTTTATTATCGATAATTGGATTTTGAAGGAACCGGGCCGGATTTGGATGATTCCTATTCGAAAACCAGTTCGAACCAATGTATACATTCGAATGTAAAGACATGTTAAAGAGGATGATTATTGGAGACCGTGGATCTTCACTGCATGAGGACTTCTTGTTGACATGCTTTGGGTAGCTCCCATTATAAAGTTATTTATAGCAGTGGTCTCCTCGTTGTGGAGATTTTTTGGATTGCAAGGACTAATCGCTACTAAAGGTAGTAGGAGAGTGCCTTCAGTTTATCCTATTCCTAGACAACTTGTATTAACGTTTGTCTGACATTGTGTTTCTAAAGATTACGTACATTGGTTTTTAAAAACATACATCTATGGTGGAGGAGAAGGCAACATCACTTAGCTTAACACGCTCCTTGAGACATACGAGCTTAAGAGTTGTATTTTTATGGAAGACAATTAGTAGTCAACAGAAATGGCAATATGGCATTCATAGATGTGATATGTGAAAAGGTAATCGATGCCTCAAGCCTCATCAACCAGAAATGATCGAAATAGGGTTAAATAAAGCAAGAAAAAGTGGGTCATTCACAATTAGGGTATGATCATCCCCTTCTAGATATATTTCTTCCCGATATGATATTCGAGATGTAAATTAATGTGGTTTGTATGCTAGAGCGTGCTCGGTTAAAGGTCGGTAACGACCGGGGGATGATATATTCGGTACAACCTAGTTACAGAGTTAGGTCGGTCTTGTGTTAGTAGAGGATCCTTTGTGATGGTCTTCGAGACATGCATCTAGAGGTGTACCCATCGGAAGGTAGTCCCTTCACCTGGTCATTTGTATGGAAATCCATTCTCCGATAAGAACCTACGGTTTTGTTTATAGAGCCTAGTATGCTGGAATTTAATAATGGTAACAATTTCAGCTAAGATTAAAATGTTTATTTGCAAATGTTTTCGAAGAGATGTCATTAAAAATAATATCAAATGTTTTGATATATAAAAATGTTTTAGTTATCATAAGGTAAAAACTCGCATGTGTTTATGTGTGGACGTGGTGTTATGAGATATCTTTTCTTTTCAAAAGGATTTTATTCAAAGGCTGATATATGACGCTGTCATTTATTATTGAGTTTTTCTCATGCTGGTTTATCAAGCCTGATTCGGGTATTTTCAATACACGGGTCAGATCCGAGTAGTTTCAGGTTTAGTTGAAGAAGGTTGGAGTTTTCAGAGAAGAGCTGGAGATATTCATCTACATACTGACATATTCTATTATCTGCTTTACACTGTCTGTTTGTTTTTGTTTGATGTTTGTCAGCAATTGTAAGGACAGATGTTTATAACTGTCCAAGTTGAATTTGGGTTAAACTCTGATATATGTATTTAAAAGTTTTTCGCTGTAAAGAAATTTGTTCGATATTATATGTTATTCCTTTCATGTGAGATTCTATTCTGTCTATTTTTCTTTTTACCCTTCATGTTCCGTCTTTTCGTTCAATTTGAGTTAGACATGTGTGGTTTATTGTCGATTTAAATGGTATGGAAAAACAGTCCATGACATTAGTCATCTAAGTGACATAGCATTGATAAAGACACCTAAAATGTACAATATATAATTGCATAAGGATGTAGCTTCGTGCTTATGCCATAGGACTTCACCTGGATGTCTGTAAGCATCCGACTTCTTATCTACAGTTAACTTCAACGAAGTTCATACAATTTAATGTTTGAATAACTCAACTATTATTGAGATGAAGTGTTAGGGATGTTAGAACCTCTAGTTTATGTTTCAATGATAACAATTATACAATCATATATATATATATATATATATATATATATATAGACCTTATCAAGATTGTAGGCATACGCGACAAGAACACAACATGCTCGAAGATCTTGAGACTCAAAGAGAAACGTAGATTTATTAACCATACTTTTGTTAGTAAGTTTATTCTACTATTAAAGAGTCCTAGACAACATATTTTTAAGGTTCCCTTGAGTATACATGCATACACGACCCCACACAATTTCATTTGGATCAAAATTAAGTTGAAAAACTGATTTTACACCTCACATACGTCTAAGATAAAACCACAGACGTCAGGTTAAAATTTTCTAAAATCATGGACGTCCGAGGTTTTACCCCAGATGTCTTTCATGTGTAAAAACTATCTATTTTGAAAAGACACTTCTGTTTGAAACAAAAAGAAATCACCTTTCAATGAAAGGTTGCAGCCATTAAAGTAAGTAGACTTTCTCAAATAGTAACAGCTCTTAATCTGCACCTTTTTGAATCTATAAATACTACTTTGATTGAGAAGTAGAAATCAACTAACTTGAATTAATCTATTCTTTCTTCTCTTGATTTCTAAATCCTTTCTTGCATATATATTGTTCATATATGCTCAATCTATTATAACCAAAAAATAATTTTGGTTAAATCACTTTCCAACACTCAAAGCATTCATATTAATATACTCAAAGAAGATCATATGATGATTTGTACTATAAGTCAAAAACTGCGTTATTTGAAACATAAGATTGTCATAAACACTTTTGTATTTGCCTATTCCTCCAGGCGAAGTGAGGGTAATTTGGTTAAACGAAATACCGAATGAGAGCTTCGGGGCTAGACGTAGGACGGGAGGTCCGAACCAGTATAAAAACTCTAGTTTGCATGCTTTTTATACTTTACCATTTCTTGTCGACTATAGTATTAACTTATACACTTGCATATTATACACAAGTTAAATAGTATACGATCCATAAGACTTTCAGTTGGTATTATAGCAAGGTTATTTCAATCTACAGTAACACATAATTAAAATCATTAAATGGAAAGTACATTTCAAGAAGGTCAATCAACTGCTCGTCCTCAACTATTTACTAGATCTAAGCATGCTTATTGTTTAACATGTATGCAAATTTTTATAGAAGCAAATGGATTAGAAATATGGCTAGCAACTCAAAATAAATATGAAGCACCTGACATTGATATTGGCACATGGATTGATGCACAAAAAGCTGAGGCGTCTAACAATGTCAAATCTATGAATGTTTTATTTTGCTTACTCAATAAAAATGAATTTTCACGAGTTATGGTTTGCACTACTGCTTATGATATATGGTATACATTACAAATTACCAATCAAGGCACAAACAAAGCAAGAAAAGAATAAAATCAAGAAAGAAAAAACATTACATTTCAGGCAAATAATGACAACTCCGACTTGGAAGAAGATGAGATTGTTTTCATTGCCAAAAATTACAATAAGTTCAGAAAGTTCAAAAAATGACGAAATTTCAAAACAACAGCAACACAAATTCCTCAAATCAAACATCAATGAAATGCTTCTGGTGTTATAAATTTGGCCATATGAAGAAAGATTGTCCACAATTCAACAATAATAAAAAGAAAAAAATTCGAAAATTTTAGGAACAAGATAAGAACATTTCAAGTAACTTGGGATGATTCCGACTCTTCCTCTTCATTCGATAGCGACAGTGACTTAGAACAAGCAAATGTTTGCTTCATGACTAGCATAGATAAGAAAATACCTATCATAAACGTCTGTGAATATACCACAGACGTTTGTCACAAGTTACTGGAAATTTTTTTGTAGTCGCAAATGTTTGTGGAAACCTCACAGACGTCTGTCAAAATTCTCTATTTAGTTTTCCTGTAGCCACAGACTTCTGTTGAACCATCATAGACATCTGCAGAATGTCTCTGTTTCATTTTTACTGATGCCACGTACGTCTGTCGCTACTCTGGCCAAAAAAATTCTGCAGTTATATATAAACAATTTTACTCCTTTCTTCACTTTTAGCTCCATTTCAATTCCCAACTTCTGTAACCCTAGCTTCCAAAACATTCACATTCATCAATCAGTGCCTCCCAAGAAGGTGACCGTCTCTAAAAATCAAAAACAAGGCCAATCTTCCTCCTCCTTTCAAGCCTTGGTTATGCAACCTCACATAAACCAATGGCTCTGCAATAGTTCCAGTGCGATCAAACAATTTAAGGAGCTTTCCTAAAAGAAAAGCCACACTGGTCCTTTCTATTGCCTTGGAAATATGATAGAATATGAAATTCTAGGATTAACTACGCATATCGGTTGCTACAAACTAATTAGCTACAATGAAAATAAGGTAATCATTAATCCTCTAGCTGTTTACCTATTCTACTCCAATCTATATAGTATGGAGATTTGGAATCCAGAGAATGATGATGGTTGGTTGTGGTCAAGTGTTTATGGAAAAGAAATTAAAATTGATGTATATACGTTTGGTCGTATATAAGGATGTTTTTATGAGGGACTTAACTTAACGGATATACCAGACTATAGTCTTTTACCCAGAGATGTAGTTACCCATCAAATATGGGAAGATAGGGTGCCCCAACGGAAATCCATTTACCTATACCCACGTGCTAGACTACTAGATCGAATGACAATTAACACAATCATTCTCCATCTAGGCAGTCACAAGCAAATTTATCCTAATGACCATCAAGCTTTGTATGCAATATTTGGTCGCCTACTGGTAAATTGGGCAAAATTTATTCATGACCAAATTAAAGGTTTTTGGACTCAACGTCGTCGCTCAATTGTATATGCTCCATACATAATGCACATCTAGTAATATCTTGGAGTTCCTTCGTACTTATCATAATACGAAGAAATTCCAACAAAAGATAGTGGTCTATGATATCTGTCCTTGATGCATCTTCCCAAAATCCTACCTCGTATCATCCCCTTCAACCAAAGGACTCTACAACAGCATCAGCAAGAACATCATGGTCCTCCTCCAACTAGCACTCCTTAATAGACTTACTCCTCTTATCCTTCACAACAACCACCTTCCTCTAGTCATGCTACTGAATATTTTTTGGGCTAAAATACAAGAAGCTCGCGTTGAACCAACGCAAAACGAATCTCTTCGTGATTTGGAAAATATAAACCAAAAGATAATCACGGCTAATCAGTGAGCTTCAAACAAAAAGCAGACTGGAGTGGAACATTCTTTCTCCATAAGGACGACAAAAATGGAGAAGAGTTTGAACAAAGTAGTCTCCACTTTAGGTCAAGTGAGGTGCATAGTACATGGTCGATCTTCTTCTCGCTCATCTTCCTCGCCTTCACCAACACCTCCACCTCGGGCTCAAACGCCACTTTATCGCTCTTAAGCCTCACCTGAAGGAACGTCTCACGATAGAGATTGTCGAGGGAAGACTCCTATTCACGCACAACCTAAGAAAGAAGAAGAAGAAGAAGAAGATAGTGATGAAGATGAGGAGCACAATGACCAAACGCAATGGCCGGGTACATAAGAGTAGGATCCATATTTTTATTTGGAATATTACGAGAACTATGTGGGCTTATTATACTCACAAAATCAGTACAATTAGGGTTTTCTTTCACTTCGTAATTCTTATGCTTGTTTGTTTCACTATTTACAACTTTTGCAGCAATTATCTCTAATTTTATTTGAACTTCCATATTTTCCATGATCTTAATGGTTAACATGCTATGTCTTTTAAATATCTCCATATCTTATATCGTTTCCTCCATTTTGGTAATAACAAAGGGCGAGAAATCTATGCATATACATAGGGGAGACAAACATAATAATACTTCCATCGTGTAGTTGATTTTTGATTGTATGGTTGTCATCATCAAAAGGCGGAGATTGTGAACCTCCAGTTTATGTATCAATGATAACAACTATACAATCATATATGACACACCTTATTAAGATTGCAGGTATATGCTACAAGAAGACACCATGCTCGAAGATATAGAGACTCAAAGAGAAACGAAGATTCATTGACCATACTACTGTTAGTAAGATTATTCTACTATAAAAGAGTCCTATATAAAATATTGTTAAGGTCTCCATGAGTATATATGCATACACGACCACACACAATTTCATATGCATCAAAATTAAATTGAAAACTGATTTTACACCTCACAAACGTCTGTGACAATTCTCAGGTTAAAATTTTCTGAAGTCATAGACGTCTGAGGTTTTATCATAGAGATTTGTCATATGCAAAAACTGTCAATTTTGAAAAGACACTTCTTTTTGAAACAAAAAGAAATCACCTTTCAATGAAAAGGTTCCAACCATTAAAGTGACTTTCTCAAAAAGTAACAACTCTTCATCTGCACCTTTTTGAATCTATAAATATTACTTTGATTGAGAAGTAGAAATCAACCAACTTGAATTAATCTATTCTTTCCTATCTTGATTTGTAAACATTTTCTTACATATACATTGTTCACATACTCTCAATTTATTATAAGTAAAATATAATTTGGTTAATCATTTCCTACAACTCAGCATTCATATTCATATACTCAAAAGTGATCATAGAAAGATTTGTACTGTAACGACCCTGACCCGACCTTCGAAAATCGACACCCGTACTTCACTTGTACTCGAATGCTGCAGATTCAAACGTCGAATCTGGTTCGCCGGAGCTTATAACACATTAAGTATAACAATATAGCGGAAGAAATGAATACATATCATATAACTTCAATGAATACAATATTCGATACAACAGGCTATATAGTTGAGATATCAGAGATACAATAATAACAGCGGAAAGGAATAACTCCAAAATAATTCCAAGTGAGAAAGCGAGGATCCAATAGAATGCATCACAATTCCAATGCTCCAAAATCTCCAAAAGCTAAAAGCGAGAACCACCATCAACACTAAAGTGAAGCAACTCGATCCAAATGCGATTGCCAACATCCGAAGATGGAATGCTATCGAATCTACACCTATTTTTCGACTATCTGAAAAATCCAACTCTAGACTACCCATGTGGAAAACTGTAGGCACCCAAAGTTTAGATAAGGAACAATAAACTCCAGGTCAGTCATGGGACTGGTGTGAGAAAACAAAAACAGTTTTATCTTTAAAAACAAACAACAAAAGAATTTAAGATTGAAATCCGCAAGGCTTTTTAGAAAATGAAACTGCCATAAGGCCTCCCACCACACACACAATGCAAGCACACACTTGGAGAAGATTTCTCCTTATGACAATCAAAAATGCTTGATATGCGAAAACCATTTGATATTATTATTGGTACATAGTGCAGAAAAATATTTTGAAAGTATAATATTAATCTTAGCCATCATACCACATTTCGTCGTATGCCTACTATAGCTACCATGTTTAATAGCAGGTTACCGCCACATTCCATTGCAGGTTATACAACTAAAACCGTACAAGGCACGTATTGTTTCTTTGGATTTCCAACAAATGGTCAGGCTAAGGAACTTCCTACACTGAAATGGGTATGCCTCTGGAAGGACGCCCCCGAGAACCTAACCGGATCTCTGCTAACACAAGGCGGACGCTACCTCACACTTTAACCAAGCTATAACATAGACAACCGCCACACAAGTATGCCATCTCCGGTCTTTACCGACCTTATCTGAGGCGCCTCTCAACCAACAACCACAAAGTAATAATTTTGTAGCAACTACACAGGTTAAATATCTGGGCTGCATACCATAATATTACAGGAAATGGACATACCCTAGAGGCGCGACCCCTAAAAACCTTGCTGCATCTTTCCTATTTCGACCATTTCCGGGATGTGAGGTCCTGATGCAGTCTCGTCCACAAAGCTATGATTTCCATAAAGCCATACTTCGATCAACAAATGATCAACAGCACTTCGCATGTCACATTACCAAATTAGGAATGTATCACTAGTATCCATCAACTACATAACCTCTGAGCTCATATGTCTCAGAGAAGGGTGTTAAGCTAAGAGAATAAATCTCCTCCACCAAACATAAATGTATTTGATAGAAACCAGCTTTACATCTCAAAGTGTAATGTCAGACACACATCCTTACAAGTCTGTTCCGGGTTCGAACAGAACCGAAGGCACTTCACAAAGAAGCCCTTGCAATCCGGATAATCCCTAATCACGTCCAGACTCCCCATCACAAAGGGTGATCAAATCTCTATACCGGGGTCATTCAGTGCAGAGATATTCGACGGGTTATCCTTTCGCTTTCGAAAATATCCGGTCTTCACCACCGGTCTTCAAATGCTCTCCATAACATCGTATCATTATTCGAAATGGGTTACGTAACGATAGGCGATTTTTCGTCCACGAACGCCGACATCAATACGTCCACTGTATCAACTACCGAGCAATCGAAGGCCGGAAAACCGTACCGTTATGGTTTAAGAAGAAGAAAAAGACAGAAGAAGAGATAAGAAGATAGAAAATAGAACGGAACAGAACAGAAAACAACAGAACAATATCAGAATCTCACAATCACAGCGGAACAACATATAATAAATAAATGAATAATCTTTAAACAAAGAACTATATCAGTTATTACATTTTATACATTTCATTACATCATCAGAGTGTATAACAACAAACAACAACAAACAGCGGAAAAAGAAATACTATATACTAGTGATACGCCAATGCCATCCAGCTTGCCTCCAGCAACTCCTGAATTCCAGAATATCCTGATAAACCTAACTCTTGACTGCCCGTGTGGAAATTGGTGGGCACCCAGAGTTTAGGAAGGAAAACAATAAACTCCAAGTCAGTCATGTGACTGGTGTGAGAACTCAAAACAGTTTATTTATCTTAAAAATCAAAATAGAGGAATATTTTTAAAGTCAATTCGCAATGCTTTTAAAAATGAGACTGCCATAAGGCCTCCCGCACACATACACAATGCAAACGCAGAATCGGAGGAGATTTCTCCTTATGATAGTCAAAGATGCTTGATACGCATTAAAAGAAACATTTGATATTATTACTAGTGCATAGTGTAGGAAAAATTCATTTCGAAAATAAAGATATAAATCTTAGCCAACATACGACCATTATCGTATGCCTACTATAGCTACCATGTTCAATAGCAGGTTACCGCCACATTCCATGGCAGGTTCTACAACTAAAACCGCACAAGTCTTGTATTGTTTCTTTGGATTTCCAACAAATGGTCAGGCCAAGGAACTTCCCATTGCCACATGAGAACGCCTCTGGAAGGACGTCCCCGAGAACCTAACCGGATCTCTGCCAACACAAGGCCGGGTTACCCCTAACTGGGTAACTACTGACACGAGTATGCCATCCCCCGGTCCTTTGGGACCTTTAACCGAGCGCTCGTAATCAACATCACACCATAATAAATAAAGTGTTTCAACATGAGTAAGTATCTGGGCTCCATACCATGATACCACCCTTTTCCAGAAGGAAATGCACATACCCTAAAGGGAGCTACCCCTCATAACCTTGCTGCATCTTTCCTGTTTTGACCATTCCGGGGTGTGAGGTTCGACGAAGTCTCGTCCACAAAGTCACGCTTTATACAAAATCCATGCTTTGGGTCAACAAATGATCATAGAAATGATCACAAACATAAACGATCAAACAAATGATCATATCACAAATGATCAACACAATGATCATTTCGCAGCAACACTCGGCATGTCACATTACCTAATTGGGAATATATCGCTAATAACCATCAACTACATAACCTCTGAGCTCGTACGTCTCAGAGAAGGGTGTTAAGCTAAGAGAATAAATTCTCCGCCACCAACAGAAATATATTTGAAAGAAATCAACTTTATAACTCAATTTGTAATGTCAGACATACAATCCATACAAGTCTGTTCCGGGCTCGAACAGAACCGAAGGCACTTAAAAGAAGTCCTTGCAATCCGGATATCCACAATCCTGATCGGATTCCCCATCACATATGGAGAACTCTATACCGGAGCAACTCGGTGCAGAGTCAATCGACAGGTCATCCAATCGCTCTCGCAAATACCCGGTCTTCAACACCGGTCATCAATGCTATCCATTACGTCGTATCACTATTCGGAATGGGTAATCCAAATAACGAGCGCAATAATTTAAAAATAAGTGTGGCATTCAAATTCAGCAAATCACAACAAATACCCATTCAAAGGTAAATATTGATAGTCGGTTATTGAACTATCAATGGATATGCACAACATCACCAGATTCCAAATAATTTCCAAATAATTATTTCCCAAAAATATCTTTACAAGATATATAATTTCAATACCTCAAAAATAAAACAATATTTATTTTTAAACAAATTCCTCTTTCTCTTATACATTCCATAGTGAATTTATATTTCACAATATCTACTGATATACGATTTCAATTATTCATTTTCAATTTATCTTCAAAAAGATAAATTCTCAAAACATTTCATTTCACACTGGAAAAACATTTCCATACTTATTAAATAAGTAATTCACAAATCCTTTTATTTTCTACACTTGGAAAATATTCAATATACTTAAATCGAAATTAAGTATATATTTCATTCTTTAAGAAAATCATTCTCTTAAACACATTTATTTGGGCCAAAACGAATGTTGCGTAAAACAACGTTACGACAACCCAAAATCACTAGAATAGGGATTCGAAATTAAAATAGATATATAAATCCCAATACTATACAAAACATTTCCTTTCGGAAATCATTAACTATAACAACAGTGTTATAGTCCATCATTTCCTTCTATCTCTCGAAAACGTCTATTTCAACAATGAATGTTGAAATCTATGGTTCGAATCTCAACACATTTAAAACATCGTTAGATCGTTTTAATTCTGTTTAAAACATCACATCCAAAACATTTTCTTTAACATATTATTCACTATTCAAAAACGTGAATGTACCTTGTTAACCAATTTCATCCTTTCTATTCATTTTGTTTTAAAGGATTATTCACTGTATAAAACGTGAATATAACTCCATTAATAAGTTACAACAATTTACTTATCAAAATAAGTCGTTGCGAATTTATAAAACAATGTTTATAAATTCCATTTCTATTTATTTTATAACAACTTCCTTTTATAAATCTATTTCAATTTATAACTCAATTACCAACCAAAAGTTCATATTATAAGTTAAATACTTAAAATTTATTTGTTTGCAAAATCGTTCCTTTGAACTTCCCAAATTTATAAATCTTATGACTTATAAGATTCATTTATTTACCCAAATCTATTCTTTTAATAACTTTACAAATTTTATAAACCTACTGCTTATAAAATTCTATTTATAACTTCACCGTTTATAATTCTATAAATTTCATTCATTTATGAAATTCATTCACAATTCATTCTAACACTTATAAAAACTCGTTTTA
Organism: Allium cepa; assembly: GCA_030765085.1. NCBI lineage: Eukaryota > Viridiplantae > Streptophyta > Magnoliopsida > Asparagales > Amaryllidaceae > Allium > Allium cepa. Next base: position 303,536,108 of record CM060937.1, on the reverse strand, counting down.
TAATTCAAATATTTTAATTTATAAATTATCAATTTATAAATCTTTTATATAAATCAATTTATATTATTATTTCAAAACGTCTTCAAAGTCCTTTATAATTTCATCATTTTAATTTATAAAATAATTAAATTTTATAAATCAATTTTTAAACTTTTCACAATAAATTCAAAAATCCCAATTTAAACTATTTCATAAAATCATTAGCCTCATATTTTCAAAAATCAACTTTTAACTATTTTTCTCAAAAATCATAATTTTTATAACATTAAAATTATAACGTTTATTTATTTAAAATGGATCAATTCCAAAAATATTTTATAAACATATACTTTCAAAAATCACTTTAAAAATCCTTTTTAAATTCCAAAATTTGGCCTAGTGATGCTACACACCAAATATTCAATCACGACAACAACGACATCATATATCGATATGATAATCAACGAATATCAAAATATCCATAATCAAATAAATACTGTTGAGGAATCCAATTGGATCCCTCCAACCTGTTTTCCTGCATCCAAAGATGTTAGCACAATACCAATTCCGTTCCAGTACGAAATTATCGCAGTATATAGGATTTAAAATATTATCCGCTTAATAGACGGCGCAATAGAGTCTCATCCGCTATATACTGCGGGAAAATCAACTCCAAGTACATAAATAATACCAATTTCACTGTTTATGAAATATTCGCGGTATATGTTTTTAATAAATAACATCCGCTTACTAACGACGCATAATGTCTATTTTAACAATCAATAGATAACAATCATCATTCAAACATACATTCAAGAATTTTAAATCTAACTATTTAAAATTAAAATCGAAACCGATTCGATTGAGTGAGAAGTTCTCACCTTGATTTCAATTTCGTTTTAGCGATTTATTTCGAATAAAATTAAACGTGCGTTTAGTTTTACCCGAAATTCTCACTAACTCCAAATGACTCCAATCCATTTCCATAGCGTAGTGCTCGTCCATACGATTCCAACGCAACTGGTTTCGCGCGTTTTCGACCTCGTATGAAAAAGTTTTGATTTTTCAAAGTTACACGAATTTTTAACTTAATAAATATACAACTTAAATTTTGTTTACAATACCCAAGCCAAATCACAGCCGTAGATCCATGCTCCATGCAAATCTAGCCGCTCCCTCTTCATCTTCCACGCACACGATTCATTTCCAGGCAATATACACGTGCATGAACCCAATGGCCATCAATTAGGGTTAATTTTCGCAACCAAATCACTAGCTTCTACCTCGATCAACCACTTCCATTCTAACGGCCATCCTCCACTCCATCTTCGGCTACCTCCATGTTGAACTCGGTTGCAACATTATTGAGAAAAACATGACCGATCGGCCGGCCTTCTCGACAAAAATCCCATCACCCTGTTGCTCCGATGACCATCATCACCGTATGGATTTAAAGCCCTTCCAATGCTCTTCGATTTGCTAGTTGAAAGTTTTCAAAAATACTGAATGGATTGAAAGAAATTAAGGGGAGAAGATTGATAATTTTCGGCCATAGGTTGAAGAGGGTGGCGGCTCTGAACAAAACCCTAGCTCTTTTTTTTTTATTTTGTGAATAAATGGTCTATTTATAGAAATCTATCGAACACTATTCATTTTGGATTTTTCAAACTCCGATTTACGCACGGTGACCAGCGTTTCTATGGTTTACCCCGCGTTCCGGACGCAATGGAACAGGTTTCGGAAGCTAATTCGGTCATCTGTGCGAGATATGGCAATAAACGTTCAATTTAAATTAAACCGATTAAACGATTTTCTAGGCGTTTTAGCTTGCACCGGACAAACGGTAAATCCGATTGATACGAAATTTGAAACCATACAATAATATCACATTACGGATCCGATGAAACTAGTTTCGTCAAAATCCGAGACTGTTTGAAAAATGACTATTTTAACTCGCCAATTTAATACTAAAAACAATTTCTATGTGTTTCGAACTGCCACAATCAAACGAAAACTCCGATTGCTACGAAAATTGAAATCCGATAATAACAAACTATTACGAATCCAATGGAACTAGTTTCGTCCAATTCTGAGACTGTTTGAAAAACGGCTAATTTCACTAGTCGATTAAATATTAAAATATTCAATTTTCACAAATTTACTTTTAATTCGATTTTAAAAGTTCTAAAATATCGTTCTAACTCCAATATGATAAAATAAAATTTTACAAATCATTTTCAATCATATTTAACCCAATTTTCAATTATTTCTATAATTTCACTATCAAATTATTGATTTAATTATTCAATTAAATTCAATTATTCGAAATAAAATTTATTCGACTTATAAATTTCACTTATAAATATTTAAAATTAATTAAATATACAAATTTTAATTAATAAAAATTCTGGGTCGTTACATACTTCCCCCTTAAAATAATTTCGTCCTCGAAATTACCGAGTAAGAAAAGTTACAGAATATATTAATTTTTCATAAATCCATAGTTAAACTTCTTACAATAACTTTACTAAGTTTCCAAATAATACTTAGTTATCTTTTCAAAAACAACTACTATTGTTTAACTTTCAACTCCAAATCAAAGTTAAAGTTTTCAAAATTTTCCAATTTTTCTCAAATTTTTCTAACGCCTTAAATTTTCGAAAAAATTCGCCATAGTCTCCTTTGCGCGGCTCGATCCGAAAAAAAATGACAGTATATATATCACAAATATACATCTCATCAAGTAATGAGGCATCCCGCAGGGAAAAAAGTGTAAAAGTACGATATTTAATCCAAGATATGTACCTTATATTTTATTAGCGAGCATATACGGCTAAAATAGCGCGAAAGCGAGCTCCAAATGCGAAGCAAACGCGATCCGCACCTACTAAACAATCAACAAACAGATGAGAAATATGTATATAGACAATAGTATCGATATACAACATATAACAACATAATAACTATATATGCCAACATAGCAAATACAGTAAAAGCAATATATTCAACCATCAACCAACTATCATCCAACTAGCATTCAACTAACATCCATAACCAATAAATATTCATTCATATTCTCATTAATATTCAATGAATTGGGTTTTCAATTTAATCATATTTGATTCATTAACAGTGGATGTTTTTACTAACATTCATTCTTAGCTAGTTTATATTCACAAATTCATATTCAAGTTGGTTCACTTCCAAATCAAATTCAATTTCATTTAAGATTCACTTAACTTGCAATTGAATTCAATTACTTTAGCTTTCAATTTCATTAACTCAATTTCATTAATACTTAATGAATTACATACAATCAACTAACAAACATATAACAACCAATGTATATTAATTACAACCAAATTCCTTTTCTTATATTCATTCAATTTGGTTTAACACCATAACTTTTAATTGGTTTAATTAAATTGATTTTCATTCAATTATTCAACTTTCAATAACATAAGATTTTAATGAATTAACACCTACATCCTTTATTTCATATCCATTTAATTTACATTCAATTGATTAACTTTCAATTAGTTAACCATTTCAAGTTGAATTTCATTTATATAACTCAAGTTCATATCTACCACTTAACTTTATTAATTTACTTCGATACCAATATCAACTTGATTCAACATCACTTAAGTTATATTCCATTTTACAAACATCACTTGGTTTTACATAACTTAAATTCCCACTTATAAATCAATCCAGATTCCAAATTCTAAAGTAAATTTCCATTTAACTTTAAATTCATTTTTATTTACAACTCGTATTCATAAATATATTCATATAGTTTCACTTCTTATATATATAAGTTTATTTCGAAATTGTAAATTAATTTAATTATAATTCAATTCTTATAATTCACTTTACTTATACAATTATTCTTTTATTTAGATTATTCAAACATCTTATTCAACAACCAAACAATCAACTTATATACACTTTAATAATTCTGAAAAATTATTCCTTTATATATAAAAATATATCAAGGTAAAATTATTTCATTTTTCCAATTTAAAACAATATTATGTCGAATTGTTCTATTCAAGTGTTTATAAACCCCTTCGGCATAGTTGTACAGACCGTGCTGACGAAGGTTCATACGCCACTCAATAAACCAATCATCACAATATAAAACAATTTTATATTCACTAACAAATACGCTCTCGTAGCTATTATTACACTCAAACTCATTCTAGAGTACTACTGACTCTATCTCTAATGAGTAATACCCAACAGAGCCATGGTTGTCGCTTAACCATATGCTCTGGTACCAAATGTAACGATAGACGATTTTTCATCCACGAACGCCGACATCAATACGTCCACTATATCAACTGCCGAGCAATCGAAGGCCGGAAAACCGTACCGTTATGGTTTAAGAAGAAGAAAAAGACAGAAGAAGAGATAAGAAGATAGAAAATAGAACGGAACAGAACATAAAACAACAGAACAATATCAGAATCTCACAATCACAGCGGAACAACATATAATAAATAAATGAATAATCTTTAAACAAAGAACTATATCAGTTATTACATTTTATACATTTCATTACATCATCAGAGTGTACAACAACAAACAGCGGAAAAAGAAATACTATATACTAGTGATACGCCAATGCCATCCAGCTTGCCTCCAGCAACTCCTGAATTCCAGAATATCCTGATAAACCTAACTCTTGACTGCCCGTGTGGAAATTGGTGGGCACCCAGAGTTTAGGAAGGAAAACAATAAACTCCGAGTCAGTCATGTGACTGGTGTGAGAACTCAAAACAGTTTATTTATCTTAAAAATCAAAATAGAGGAATATTTTTAAAGTCAATTCGCAATGCTTTCAAAAATGAGACTACCATAAGGCCTCCCGCACACACACACAATGCAAACGCAGAATCGGAGGAGATTTCTCCTTATGATAGTCAAAGATGCTTGATACGCATTAAAAGAAACATTTGATATTATTACTAGTGCATAGTGTAGGAAAAATTCATTTCGAAAATAAAGATATAAATCTTAGCCAACATACGACCATTATCGTATGCCTACTATAGCTACCATGTTCGATAGCAGGTTACCGCCACATTCCATGGCAGGTTCTACAACTAAAACCGTACAAGTCTCGTATTGTTTCTTTGGATTTCCAACAAATGGTCAGGCCAAGGAACTTCCCATTGCCATATGAGAACGCCTCTGGAAGGACGTCCCCGAGAACCTAACCGGATCTCTGCCAACACAAGGCCGGGTTACCCCTAATTGGGTAACTACTGACACGAGTATGCCATCCCCCGGTCCTTTGGGACCTTTAACCGAGCGCTCGTAATCAACATCACACCATAATAAATAAAGTGTTTCAACATGAGTAAGTATCTGGGCTCCATACCATGATACCACCCTTTTCCAGAAGGAAATGCACATACCCTAAAGGGAGCTATCCCTCATAACCTTGCTGCATCTTTCCTGTTTTGACCATTCCGGGGTGTGAGGTTCGACGAAGTCTCGTCCACAAAGTCACGCTTTATACAAAAGCCATGCTTTGGGTCAACAAATGATCATAGAAATGATCACAAAGATAAACGATCAAACAAATGATCATATCACAAATGATCAACACAATGATCATTTCACAGCAACACTCAGCATGTCACATTACCAAATTGGGAATATATCGCTAATAACCATCAACTACATAACCTCTGAGCTCGTACGTCTCAGAGAAGGGTGTTAAGCTAAGAGAATAAATTCACCGCCACCAACAGAAATATATTTGAAAGAAATCAGCTTTATAACTCAATTTGTAATGTCAGACATACAATCCATACAAGTCTGTTCCGGGCTCGAACAGAACCGAAGGCACTTACAAAGAAGTCCTTGCAATCCGAATATCCACAATCCTGATCGGATTCCCCATCACATATGGAGAACTCTATACCGGAGCAACTCGGTGCAGAGTCAATCGACAGGTCATCCTATCGCTCTCGCAAATACCCGGTCTTCAACACCGGTCATCAATGCTATCCATTACGTCGTATCACTATTCGGAATGGGTAATCCGAATAATGAGCGCAATAATTTAAAAATGAAAGTGGCATTCAAATTCAGCAAATCACAACAAATACCCATTCAAAGGTAAATATTGATAGTCGGTTATTGAACTATCAATGGATATGCACAACATCACCAGATTCCAAATAATTTCCAAATTATTTATTTCCCAAAATTATCTTTACAAGATATATAATTTCAATACCTCAAAAATAAATCAATATTTATTTTTAAACAAATTCCTCTTTCTTTTATAAATTCCATAGTGCATTTATATTTCACAATATCTACTGATATACGATTTCAATTATTCATTTTCAATTTATCTTCAAAAAGATAAATTCTCAAAACATTTCATTTCACATTGGAAAAACATTTCCATACTTATTAAATAAGTAATTCACAAATCTTTTTATTTTCTACACTTGGAAAATATTCAATATACTTAAATCGAAATTAAGTATATATTTCATTCTTTAAGGAAATCATTCTCTTAAACACATTTATTTGGGCCAAAACGAATGTTGCGTAAAACATCGTTACGACAACCCAAAATCACTAGTATAGGGATTCGAAATTAAAATAGATATATAAATCCCAATACTATACAAAACATTTCCTTTCGGAAATCATTTACTATAACAACAGTGTTATAGTCCATCATTTCCTTCTATCTCTCGAAAACGTCTATTTCAACAATGAATGTTGAAATCTATGGTTTCGAATCTCAACACATTTAAAACATTGTTAGATCGTTTTAATTCTGTTTGAAACATCACATGCAAAACATTTTCTTTAACATATTATTCACTATTCAAAAACATGAATATACCTTGTTAACCAATTTCATCCTTTCTATTCATTTTGTTTTAAAGGATTATTCACTGTATAAAACGTGAATATAACTCCATTAATAAGTTACAACAATTTACTTATCAAAATAAGTCGTTGCGAATTTATAAAACAATGTTTATAAATTCCATTTCTATTTATTTTATAACAACTTCCTTTTATAAATCTATTTCAATTTATAACTCAATTACCAACCAAAAGTTCATATTATAAGTTAAATACTTAAAATTTATTTGTTTGCAAAATCGTTCCTTTGAACTTCCCAAATTTATAAATCTTATGACTTATAAGATTCATTTATTTACCCAAATCTATTCTTTTAATAACTTTACAAATTTTATAAACCTGCTGCTTATAAAATTCTATTTATAACTTCACCGTTTATAATTCTATAAATTTCATTCATTTATGAAATTCATTCACAATTCATTCTAACACTTATAAAAAATCGTTTTATAATTCAAATATTTTAATTTATAAATTATCAATTTATAAATCTTTTATATAAATCAATTTATATTATTATTTCAAAACGTCTTCAAAGTCCTTTATAATTTCATCATTTTAATTTATAAAATAATTAAATTTTATAAATCCAATTTTTAAACTTTTCACTATAAATTCAAAAATCCCAATTTAAACTATTTCATAAAATCATTAGCCTCATATTTTCAAAAATCAACTTTTAACTATTTTTCTCAAAAATCATAATTTTTATAACATTAAAATTATAACGTTTATTTATTTAAAATGGATCAATTCCAAAAATATTTTATAAACATATACTTTCAAAAATCACTTTAAAAATCCTTTTTAAATTCCAAAATTTGGCCTAGTGATGCTACACACCTAATAGTCAATCACGACAACAACGACATCATATATCGATATGATAATCAACGAATATCAAAATTTCCATAATCAAATAAATACTGTTGAGGAATCCAGTTGGATCCCTCCAACCTGTTTTCCTGCATCCAAAGATGTTAGCACAATACCAATTCCGTTCCAGTACGAAATTATCGCGGTATATGGGATTTAAAATATTATCCACTTAATAGGCGGCGCAATAGGGTCTCATCCGCTATATACTGCGGGAAAATCAACTCCAAGTACATAAATAATACCAATTTCACTGTTTATGAAATATTCGCGGTATATGTTTTTAATAAATAACATCCGCTTACTAACGGTGCATAATGTCTATTTTAACAATCAATAGATAACAATCATCATTCAAACATACATTCAAGAATTTTAAATCTAACTATTTAAAATTAAAATCGAAACCTATTCGATTGAGTGAGAAGTTCTCACCTTGATTTCAATTTCGTTTTAGCGATTTATTTCGAATAAAATTAGACGTGCGTTTAATTTTACCCGAAATTCTCACTAACTCCAAATGACTCCAATCCAATTCCATAGCGTATTGCTCGTCCATATGATTCCAACGCAACTGGTTTCGTGCGTTTTCGACCTCGTATGAAAAAGTTATGGTTTTTCAAAGTTACACGATTTTTTAACTTAATAAATATACAACTTAAATTTTGTTTTTAATACCCAAGCCAAATCACAGCCGTAGATCCATGCTCCATGCAAATCTAGCTGCTCCCTCTTCATCTTCCACGCACGCGATTCATCTCTAGGCAATATACACGCGCATGAAACCCAATGGCCATCAATTAGGGTTAATTTTCGCAACCAAATCACTAGCTTCTACCTCGATCAACCACTTCCATTCTAACGGCCATCCTCCACTCCATCTTCGGCTACCTCCATGTTGAACTCGGTTGCAACATTATTGAGAAAAACATGACTGATCGGCCGGCCTTCTCGACAAAAATCCCATCACCCCGTTGCTCCGATGACCATCATCACCGTATGGATTTAAAGCCCTTCCAATGCTCTTCGATTTGCTAGTTGAAAGTTTTCAAAAATACGGAATGGATTGAAAGAAATTAAGGGGACAAGATTGATAATTTTCGGCCATAGGTTGAAGAGGGTGGCGGCTCTGAACAAAACCCTAGCTCTTTTTTTTATTTTGTGAATAAATGGTCTATTTATAGAAATCTATCGAACACTATTCATTTTGGATTTTTCAAACTCCGATTTACGCACGGTGACCAGCGTTTCTAGGGTTTACCCCGCGTTTCGGATGCAATGGAATAGCTTTCGGAAGCTAATTCGGTCATCTGTGCGAGATATGGCAATAAACGTTCAATTTAAATTAAACCGATTAAACGATTTTCTAGGCGTTTTAGCTTGCACCGGACAAACGGTAAATCCGATTGACACGAAATTTGAAACCATACAATAATATCACATTACGGATCCGATGAAACTAGTTTCGTCAAAATCCGAGACTGTTTGAAAAATGACTATTTTAACTTGCCAATTTAATATTAAAAACAATTTCGATGCGTTTCGAACTGCCACGATCAAACGAAAACTCCGATTGCTACGAAAATTGAAATCCGATAATAACAAACTATTACGGATCCAATGGAACTAGTTTCGTCCAATTCTGAGACTGTTTGAAAAACGGCTAATTTCACTAGTCGATTAAATATTAAAATATTCAATTTTCACAAATTTACTTTTAATTCGATTTTAGAAGTTCTAAAATATCGTTCTAACTCTTATATGATAAAATAAAATTTTACAAATCATTTTCAATCATATTTAACCCAATTTTCAATTATTTCTGTAATTTCACTATCAAATTATTGATTTAATTATTCAATTAAATCCAATTATTCGAAATAAAATTTATTCGACTTATAAATTTCACTTATAAATATTTAAAATTAATTAAATATACAAATTTTAATTAATAAAAATTCTGGGTCGTTACAGGTTATATGACACAAGATCCTCTTCCGGCTAAACCGAATAATGGGCACAATATTTAAAAACATATGGATATTGGGATCTCGAATAAGTCACAAAACCTTTCTTTAATTGGTTTAAACAAATTACCATTTCCAATATTTTAAACAAAAAGATTCATTTAACAAAGTTCATCAATCTTCCACAAAGATTCATTCATAGCCTTTCAAAACACTTTCCTTTTCAAATTGGATTAACTCATCCAATCCTTAAATCAAAGACTTAACTCATAGCTTTCAAAACCATTACAAAAGATTCATAGCTTTCAGAAACTATTTTCATTTCAAACCCTTTAATACAAAAGATACACCTTTTAGATCCTCTTGGATTTCAAAACAAGATTCAATTATCTTTCACAAAGATTTGTTCATAGCTTCCAAAACAATTCTATTTCAAACTTGAAATCTTTTTAACATAAATTGGTAGTCCCTTCTTTATATGAAAGCTATTATTATTTGAAAACAAATAGTTTTCATTTCGAAAAAATCCGGTTACATTTGCACAAGTTAGCAAATTCCCAAAACAATGCTTTTAAAATGGTTGAAAAAACATATAAATAAATTTATAACTTGTATAACCTTTTAAACCAAAACTTCCAAATATAAAATTTAATTTCAAATCTTGAATTTAATTTCAAATCAAACTATTTAAATTTCAAAATTTTATCAAGTTATTAAAAATAACTTTTATCCTTGAAACCCCTTTTCAAAAGCTTTTCATATTTAATCCTAATTCCATTTCCAAAACCATTTGGATTCAAAATTAAACTTTAAAACCATTTCAAAAATCTATGACTTAACCAATTTCCTCGTGCAATCCATATTTGCGTGTGTATGGTGTAGTCCAGGGGTTTTACACAATAGTGCAACAACATCAATCATCACAGATTCAAACACAGAAATATCGATAAGTGGTATTTTTAACCCGCCTTTTTACCAGGCCATGGACATGCGGGTTTAACTTAATCGGTTGCACGTTCGTCAAGGCTGGTGTACGATGGATTCAGTCGACTGGATGGATGGATGACGCAACATGCTTAGGAGATGGAAATATGACTGGATAAAGATGGATCAACTATAGTTTGGGTCTAGGAAATATGGTTCGGCATTGGCAATCATTCGGCATGGTAGGACGACCGGCACGATGGATCGTTCGGCATACGAGGTCGCTCGGCACGTTGGATCGTTTGGCATTGGTAGGTCGCTCGGCATCAGGGATCGTCCGGCATGGTAGGTCGTTCAGCAGGATGGATCGTTCGGCATCAGGGATCGATCGGCATTAGATGTATCGCTCGGCATCCTAGCAGCGTTCGGCATTAGACTAGCGTTCGGCATGATGGCATCATTCGGCATTGGACGAGTGTTCAGCATGGAAGCATCATTCAACATCCAACCTCGTTCGGCATCAGACATCGTTCGGCATCGGGGTAGTTCGGCACTCATTAGTGGCTCGGCCTTTGGATGGTTCGGCATCCGATGGTGGCTCGGCATAAGGAGGAGGACGCCAGACGCCGCTCGGCATAAGGTCCTGGTTCGGTATTAGGAGGTTGGCTCGGCATTAGGAGGTAGGTCGGCCTGAGGGTTTAGCAAAGGATGGTACGGCCATGGTTGTTGTTCGGCACGAGTAGTTCGGTTACAATGGGAAGCACGGTTCGGCATATGGCCTTGGTGGGCCGGAATCATTCAGAGAGCCCAACATCTACCTGGACGTGTCTATAAATAGAGCACGTAGAGCTTCAGAAAAGGGGACTTCATTTTGATCTTCTTCTTCTTCTCCTCCTCTGCTTTCGGGCTTTCTATTTTCTAAGGCTAAGACTAGCCTATCACTTTGTAACTGTAATCGATTGTTACAGCAATAAAAAAGAAAACTTTTGGAGTGGACATAGGCCAGAGTTAGCCGAACCACTATAAAATCTATTGGTCTTTACTGCTTTCATTTTAATTTTAACTGTTCTTCATATTATTACTCTCTACACACACTCTATCTGTTATCGGTAACTGTTAATTGGTGCTTTCAATTACATTTGGGTGTTAGTGACCAATTTTGGCGCTAACAGGTATAGTCTATAACGCTTATCTTCATTCACAGATCATAGGTAAACAATATAAATTTATCATAGATAAATAAAATACATTCATCACAGATAAATGAATTACGTCACAGATGAACAAATTACATCAAGTTCATAGCTCAATCAGAATAATTCATATACACAGTTCAAAGCATCCAATTCAATTCAAACGTTCATAAGTAAGATCGGTTAATTGTCTGATTAATTTAAATCAAATTAATTACTTATGAATAATTTACTAATCCTGGTTAATTAATCATTGATTAATTACAACCCATTTTAATTAATTAACCTATAACTGAATTAATTATTCCCAAATGGGTTATTCTCAATTACTTTCACTGAGTAATTATCTTTAATATCTCAAGTCATGTATTATCTTTAATCACTTAAAACATTAATTAAAAATAATAATCCATTTATCTTAAATTAATTACTTATATTATCAATAAAAATCTTTATTTAATAACCAAAGTAATTAATTTTTTTATTAACAAAATAAGTTAACATAGATTTAAAAGTTATTTAACAATTAAATCATCTCTTTTAGGTTAACAACTTAATATTATTAAGCTGATTTAAAATAACTTTAAAATAAAAGTTATACATAGATTTAAAAACATTTTAAATAAAATTAATTTTAAAATAATTTTATTTAAAAACTTTTTAACCACCTCAAAACTCGCGTAAACACTATTTATAAAGAATTGGTTTTAACCAAATTTTTTTTCAAGTAAAACTCCGTTTGTATAAAAAAAATTAAAACTGCTTATATATTTGATTTTCTTAAACCCAAGCCAAAATCAAGTTTTCCCCGGGACAGATTCGAAAATCCCAGAGTACAATCCCGAGTCAATTTCCTTTTTAAACTTGGTTTTGATTTTAGATTTTCAAAACTGTTGTGAAAAACCACTCAAGTCTTCTCTGAAATGAACTCGAGCTGAATTCAATCTTCCCCGACATCATTCTCGAGTATTCCTTTTCTTTCCCCCAATTCAACATCACCAGACATTGGTGATATTGCGTGCACGTGTACCAACGTACCGACGAACTCCAGTTGACCTTGCCGTCTCCAACATGTCGACGTCCATCAACTTACATCCTCCAGCCAGCCAATTCTTCGAATCCACGATGAATTCGAAATCGAGGAACCCAATCCAACCTGGAACCAAGTTCGATTGCCACAAACTTCCTCTTACCGCCTCTATAGATCATCAGCTATCGCGCAACCCTGCCCTCAGCTTCGCCTGACATCCATGCTACTAACGCCCCAACTCTGATGGTCTCCGATGCCAGAGAGATGGCGCAGCAACTCAATTCCTAACCTCCACTCATTTTAGAGCTTAAACCCTAAACCACTCTATCATCGCCGCCACAGTGGATGATAAATCCATTTGGCATTTTTGCCGAGGTCCCCAGTCTTCCTCCTACCTTCAACGAAGATCCCGACCAACCCGAGTCTACCCATTACCAGAAAAAACCCAAACTTTACATTCCGGTCAACTTTGAATTGCTCGCTCAATTCCACACTAAAAATCGTGAATTAACCCTTAAAAATCAAGATTTGGAATGGTGATTCAAATTATGTACCCGAATCAAAGAACTAAGATATTTGAATTTTTGCATATCTTAAGTTTTTTCCACTGTTCTTTTTAGTTTTCAGAAAATATTCTAACTAATTTTATTTAAAAATATTTTACAACTTAAATCTTGATTAAGCAATCATATTTCGTTTAGATCCTAAGACTTAACAAAGATCAAAGGAAGATAATTCGATTTTTTTTTTAAGTTTTAATTTTAAAACCTGTACAAACAACAAGGGTTTACTTCCCTGTTTCAAACATGAACAACATAAATTATATACATACAGGCAAATTCACACTCATGCAAACATATTCCACAAATAAGCATCAATACTGATTATATGCAGATCAAAATGTGTGTGGGTTTATTAGTTTGCTCACCTCAGGATGAAGAACAGATGAAAATTTCAAGCCTGGAAGTTGATTAAATTTGAAAAACTTGAATATCTGGTTTTGATCTTGACTTTAATCTAACTTGCTTAATTATTTTCTGACTTAAATCTGGAGATGATCATGATGTTGACTTGTTTTGATCTTCTGGTTTCCAGCTTGAATCCACTTTGATTTCCAGGTTGATTGTTTGCCAGGTTTATATGCTTTGAAAACATGCTTTAATTTTGAACTGCTCTTTGATTTCCAGGTTTTGAAATTTGTTTTGATCTGATTCACACTTGAAACTGGAACTTGGATTGATCCAGTTTTGAGATGAATTATAGTTTTAGGTTCGAATTTTCTTTTGAATTGCTTTGCTTTATTTTTTTGATCAGGCTTGCAATTTGATTTTTTTCCTTTCTGGTTTGATTTAATACTGAGATGATCTATTTTGTCTCTCAGGTTTGTTTGAAGATGAGGAAAGAATGGGAAAGAGTTTGAACTGAAATGATAATCAGGAATTTTTCTTTCTTTTATTCATATTATTTATGTTTTTAATTTTAAAGAAAAATAGAGTATGACACTTGTTAAATTCATACTATCTTTAAATTACACATGTACAAACTCATACTACTTTACTTACACTTGTTAATATAAGCAATATCATGTTTAAAACCTTTATTCAATTTAATTTAAAATTTATAGTTTAAACCCTTACTTTATTTTAATTTATTTTCTAAATTTTGTTTTAGACCTTTAGTTAATACATTTACAACTTAGTTCACAAATAATTTTAAAAGAAAGAACTTTAAATCTTTTTGTTAAACTTAGATATTGTGTGTATATATATATATTTATAAATTATACTTACATAAACTTTCAAAAGAAACTTATTTGAAATAAAATTATGCATTAATAAATAAACACATATATACCTTATATGTACATAAGTTAAAATATTGAACTTAACTTAATTAGCCTTTGAAAAATTATAGAGTATTCAAATTATCTATTTTTAAAATATTCATTCTTGGATTTCAAATCCCAAATTCAATTTTTATAAAATACATATTTTTGAATTCCAATTCAACATCCTATTTACAATAAAATTTTATTTCCAAATATTCTATTCAAAATATATATTTTTCTTTATTCTGGAACCTTCATATAAATTCACAATTAATTTCTTAATTAAATCCCAAAGATTAAATTAATTATCAAATTATTCTTAGCTAAAATCCAGGAATGTTACAAGTTTTTCCCCTTAAGAAAATTTCGTCCTCAAAATTTGAAAGTAGGGAGACAACAAATGAATATAGAAAGATAGAGAGATGGATCACCAGATCAAGCTAAATATCTATTCTGCATTTAGCTTACCAAATCAAAATATCAACAAATATGAGAATAAACTCATTCCATATTTCACAAGATATTCAGGTCATCCATTCTATGAGATATGCAGGGGCATTGGTTAGTTCGAATAGATAACTAACCATTCGTAGAACATATCTGTACCCCAAAGTATAGATAGATGGATACAATTCAAAACTTTTCAGTGTAGAAACCAAGGTATACCTATCAATCATAGCAACCAAAGCAAACAATTCATCCAAACAAACAATTCTAACCCATCTAGAGTTTATGTCCCTTACCAACTCATCCTTTGATTTAGCAAAAATAACGATCTCCTACCAAAGCTTCCCCCTCAAGCTGCCACGAAGCCATTAAAGAATTAAAATCGGATGATCAACAAAGGAGATTTATAGAGAAAGGTTATTTCCATTGTTGTTACATGTATTGACCATTTGTAATGGTACTTCCCTGCCCCCATCTCGTCCTCTTCTTGCACTCATACTCACTATCAGTGGATAGTAAGAGAATTCACTGAGGCACACGAACGTATATCTTAGGGATATACTCATTCTAGGGTATACTTCACCCTATCTCTAAAGAGTTACCTAATGTGTTATACTCCTAGGCTAAAGTTTCAACCTTCAGCTCTGATACCACTGTAACGACCCTGACTCGACCTTCGAAAATCGGCACCCGTACTTCACTTGCACTCGAATGCCACAGATTCAAATGTCGAAAATGATTCGCTGGAGCTTATAACACATTAAGTATAACAACACAGCGGAAGAAATGAATACATGTCATATAACTCCAATGAATACAATATTCGATATAACACACTATACAGTTGAGATATCGGAGATACAATAATAACAGCGGAAAGGAATAACTCCAAAAGAATTCCAAGTGAGAAAGCGAGGATCCAATAGAATGCATCACCATTCCAATGCTCCAAAGATGTCCAAAAGCTAAAAGCGAGAACCACCATCAACACTAAAGTGAAGCAACTCGATCCAAATGCGATTGCCAACATCCAGAGATGGAATGCTACCAATCTACACCTATTTTTCGACTATCTGAAAAATCCAACTCTAGACTGCCTGTGTGAAAAATTGCGGGCACCCAGAGTTTATATAAGGAACAATAAACTCCAGGTCAGTCATGGGACTAGTGTGAGCAAACAAAAACAGTTTTATCTTTAAAAAACAACAAAAGAATTTAAGATTGAAATCCACAATGCTTTTTGGAAAATGAAACTGCCATAAGGCCTCCCGCCACACACACAATGCAAGCCACACTTGGAGGAGATTTCTCCTTATGACAGTCAAAAATGCTTGATACACGAAAACCATTTGATATTATTATTAGTGCATAGTGTAGAAAAATATTTCGAAAGTATAATATTAATCTTAGCAAGCATACCACATTTTGTCGTATGCCTACTATAGCTACCATGTTCAATAGCAGGTTACCGCCACATTCCATGGAAGGTTATACAACTAAAACCGTACAAGACGCGTATTGTTTCTTTGGATTTCGAACAAATGGTCAGGCTAAGGAACTTCCTATGCCGAAATGGGTATGCCTCTGGAACGACGCCCTTAAGGACCTAACCGGATCTCTGCTAACACAAGGCGGACGCTACCTCACGCTTTAACCAAGCTATAACATAGGTAACTACCATACAAGTATGCCATCCTCGGTCGA
The DNA here is from genome assembly GCA_030765085.1 of Allium cepa. Classification (NCBI taxonomy): domain Eukaryota; kingdom Viridiplantae; phylum Streptophyta; class Magnoliopsida; order Asparagales; family Amaryllidaceae; genus Allium; species Allium cepa. The sequence continues at coordinate 303,519,251 of CM060937.1, read as the reverse complement.
TACCGACCTTTATCCAAGGTGCCTCTCAACCAACAACCACAAAGCAATAAGTTTGTAGCAACCACATAGGTTAAATATCTGGGCTCCATACCATGATATCACATTTTATCCAGAAGGAAATGGACATACCCTAGGGGCGCGACCCCTAAATATCTTGCTGCATCTTTCCTGTTTCGACCATTTTCGGGGTGTGAGGTCCTAATGCAGTCTCGTCCACAAAGCTATGCTTTTCCACAAAGCCATGCTTCGATCAACAAATGATTAGCAGCACTTCGCATACCACATTACCAAATTGAGAATGTATCACTAGTCTCCATCAACTACATAACCTCTGAGCTCGTACGTCTTAGAGAAGGGTGTTAAGCTTAGAGAATAAATTTCCGCCACCAAACAAAAATGTATTTGATAGAAACTAGCTTTACATCTCAAAGTGTAATGTCAGACACACATCCATACAAGTCTGTTCTGGGTTCGAACAGAACCGAAGGCACTTCACAATGAAGCCCTTGCAATCTGGGCAATCCCTAATCACGTCCAGACTCCCCATCACAAAGGGTGATCAAATCTCTATACCGGGGCCATTCGGTGCAGAGATATTCGACGGGTTATCCGTTCGCTTTTGAAAATATCCGGTCTTCACCACCGGTCTTCAAATGCTATCCATAACGTCGTATCATTATTCGGAATGGGTTATATGACACAAGGTCCTCTCCCGGCTAAACCAAATAATGAGCGCAATATATAAAAACATATGGATATTGGGATCTCGGTTAAGTCACAACTTAAAACCCAAAACCTTTCTTCAAATGGTTTAAACAAATTACCATTTCCAATCTTTTAAACAAAAAGATTCATTTCACAAAGTTCACCAATCTTCCACAAAGATTCATTCATAGCCTTTCAAAACACTTTCCTTTTCAAATTGGATTAACTCATCCAATCCTTAAATCAAAGACTTAACTCATAGCTTTCAAAACCATTTCAAAAGATTCATAGCTTTCGGAAACTATTTTCATTTCAAACGCTTTTATACAAGAGATACACATTTTAGATCCCCTTTGATTTCAAAACAAGATTAAATTATCTTTCACAAAGATTTATTCATAGCTTCCAAAACAATTCTATTTCAAACTTGAAATCTTTTCAACATAAATTTGAAGTCCCTTCTTTATATGAAAGCTATTATTATTTGAAAACAAATAGTTTTCATTTCAGAAAAATCCAGTTACATTTGCACAAGTTAAACCCTTGAGTTAAATTCAAATTCCCAAAACAATGCTTTTAAAATGGTTGAAAACCCATATAAATACATTTATAACTTGTATAACCTTTTAAACCAAAACTTCCAAATATAAAATTCAATTGCAAATCTTGAATTTAATTTCAGATCAAACTATTTAAATTTCAAAACTTTATCAAGTTATTAAAAATAACTTTTATCCTTGAAACCCCTTTTCAAAAACTTTTCATATTTAATCCAAATTCCATTTCCAAAACCATTTGGATTCAAAATTCAACTTTAAAACCATTTCAAAAATCTGTGACTTAACCAATTTCCTCTTGCAATCCATATTTGTGTGTGTATGTTGTAGTCCAGGGGTTTTACACAATAGTGCAACAACATCAATCATCACAGATTCAAACACAGAAATATCGGTAAGCGGTACAATCTATAATGCTTATCTTCATTCATAGATCACAGATAAACAATATAAATTTATCACAGATAAATAAAATACATTCATCATAGATAAATGAATTACATCACAGATGAATAAATTACATCACAGTTCACAGCTCAATCAGAATAATTCATATCACATAATTCAAAGCATCTAATTCAATTCAAACATTCATAAGTAAGATCAGTTAATTGTTTGATTAATTTAAATCAGATTAATTACTTATGAATAATTTACTATTCCTGGTTAATTAATCATTGATTAATTACAACCCATTTTAATTAATTAACCTTTAACTGAATTAGTTATTCCCAAATGGATTATTCTTAATTACTTTCATTGAGTAATTATCTTTAATATCTTAAATCAAGTATTATCTTTAACACTTCAAACTTTAATTAAAAATAATAATCCATTTATCTTAAATTAATTACTTATATTATCATTAAAAATCTTTATTTAATAACCAAAGTAATTAATTTTTTTATAAACAAAATAAGTTAACTTAGATTTTAAAGTTCATTAACAATTAAACCATCTCTTCTAGGTTAACAACTTAATATTATTAAGTTTATTTAAAATAACTTTAAAATAAAAGTTATACATAGATTTAAAAATTTTAAATTTAATTAATTTTAAAATAATTTTATCTAAAAACTTTTTACCCAATTCAAAACTCGCGTAAACACTATTTATAAAGAATTGGTTTTAACCAAAAAAATTTCAAGTAAAACTCCGTTTGTTTAAGAATTTTAAAACTATTTTTTGATTTTCTTAAACCCGAGCCAAAATCAAGTTTTCCCCGGCCCAGATACGAAACCCCGAGTACAATCTCGAGTCAATTTCCTTTTTTCTTTTTAAACTTGGTTTTGATTTTAGATTTTCAAAACTGTTGTGAAAAACCACTCGAGTCTTCTCTAAAACGAACTCGAGCTAAATTCAATCTTCCCCGACATCATTCCCGAGTATTCCTTTTCTTCCCCCCCCCCCCCCCAATTCAACATCACCAGACATTGGTGATATCACGTGCACGTGTACCAACGTACCGACGAACTCCAGTTGACCTTGCCGTCTCCAACATGTCGATATCCATCGACTCACATCCTCAAGCCAACCAATTCGTCGAATCCACGATGAATTCGAAATCGAGGAACCCAATCCGACCTGGAACCAAATTCGATCACCACAAACTTCCTCTTACCGCCTCCACAGATCATCAGCTATCGCGCAACCCTGCCCTCAGCTTCGCTTGACATCCATGCTAATAACGCCCCAACTCTGATGGTCTCCGATGCCAGAGAGATGACGCAGCAAATCAATTCCAACCTCCACTCATTTTAGAGCTTAAACCCTAAACCACTCGATCATCGCCGCCACAGTGGATGATAAATCCATTTGGCATTTTTGCTGAGATCCCCTGTCTTCCTCCTACCTTCAGCGAAGATCCCAAGTCTACCCATCTCCTGAAAAAACCCAAGCTTTACATTGCAGTCAACTTTGAATTGCTCGCTCAATTCCACACTAAAAATCGTGAATTAGCCCTTAAAAATCATGATTTGGAATAGTGATTCAAATTATATACCTGAATCAAATAACTAAGATATTTGAATTTTTGCATATCTTAACTTTTTTCCACTTTTCTTTTTTATTTTCAGAAAATATTCTAACTAATTTTATTTAAAAATATTTTTACAACTTAAATCTTGATTAAGCAAACATATTTCGTTTAGATCCTAAGACTTAACAAAGATCGGAGGAAGATAATTTGATTTTTTTCTTTTTAAGTTTTAATTTTAAAACCTGTACAAAGAACAGGGGTTTACTTCCCTGTTTCAAACATGCACAACATAAATTACATACATACATGCATATTCACACTTATGCAAACATATTCCACAAACAAACATCAATACTGATTATATGCAGATCAAAGTGTGTGTGGGTTTAATAGTTTGCTCACCTCAGGGTAAAGAACAGAGGAAAATTTCAAGCATAGAAGTTGATTGAATTTGAAAAACTGGAATATCTGGTTTTGATCTTGACTTTAATCTAACTTGCTTAATTATTTTCTGACTTAAATCTAGAGATGATCATGATGTTGACTTGTTTTGATCTTCTGGTTTCCAGCTTGAATCCATTTTGATTTCCAGGTTGATTGTTTGCCAGGTTTATATGCTTTGAAAACTGTAACGCCCTGGATTTTCGTTCTTCGAAAAACCGACATCGCCACTCACTATTTCGACTGCCGAGAAATCAAAGGCCGAAAACCCGAGATGTTATGGGTTTTAAAAGAAAAGAAAAGAAAGAAGAGAGAAAAAGAAGAAATAGAGGGAAAAGAAGATAGACAATTTTTAGAAAACAGAGAATTAGAAAAACAGAAGATAGAAGAATTTTAAAAATAGAAAAAGAGAATTTGAAAATAGAACGGACAGAAAGGAAACAAAAAGAACAACAACAGAATCTCACAATTCGCAGCGGAACAACATATAATAATAAATGAATAATCTTTAAACAAAGAACTATATCAGTTATTACATTACATCATATTTCATTACATCATATCATCAGAGTGTACAACATCATACAACAACAAACAGTGCAGCGGAAAAGAAATACTATATAAACTAGTAATACGCCATGCCATCCAGCTTGCCTCCAGCAACTCCAGAATATCCAGAATATCCTGATAAACCTAACTCTTAACTGCCCGTGTGGAAATTGGTGGGCACCCAGAGTTTAGGAAGGAAAACAATAAACTCCAAGTCAGTCACGTGACTGGTGTGAGAACTCAAAACAGTTTATTTATCTTTAAAATCAAAATAGAGGAATTTTTAAATCAATTCGCAATGCTTTTAAAAATGAGACTACCATAAGGCCTCCCGCACACACACACATGCAAACGCAGAATCGGAGGAGATTTCTCCTTATGATAGTCAAAGATGCTTGATACGCATTTAAAATAACATTTGATATTATTACTAGTGCATAGTGTATAACAAATTCATTTCGAAAGTAGAATATAAATCTTAGCCAACATACGACCATTATCGTATGCCTACTATAGCTAACTATGTTCAATAGCAGGTTACCGCCACATTCCATAGCAGGTTATACAACTAAAACCGTACAAGTCACGTATTGTTTCTTTGGATTTCCAACAAATGGTCAGGCTAAGGAACTTCCCATTGCCACTGAGAATGCCTCTGGAAAGACATCCCCGAGAACCAAACCGGAACTCTGCCAACACAAGGCCGGGTTACCCCTAACTGGGTAACTACTGACACGAGCACGCCATTCCCCGGTCCTTTAGGACCTTTTCAACCGAGCGCTCGATATCCAACATCACACCATAATAAATAGAGTGTTTTCAACATGAGTAAGTATCTGGGCTCCATACCATGATACCACCCCTTTCCAGAAGGAAATGCACATACCCTAAGGGGAGCTACAGCAACCCCTAATAACCTTGCCGCATCTTTCCTGTTTTGACCATTTCCGGGATGTGAGGCTCGACGAAGTCACGTCCACAAAAACATACTTTATACAAAAGCCATGCTTTGGGTCAATAAATGATCAACACAATGATCACTAAGATAGACGATCAAATAAATGATCCTATCACAATAATCAACACAATGATCATTTCAGCAACACTCAGCATGTCACATTACCAAAATGGGATATATCGCTGATAACTTCAACTATATAACCTTTGAGCTCGTACGTCTCAAAGAAGGGTGTTAAGCAAAGAATAAATTCTCCGCCACCAACAGAAATATATTTGAAAGAAATCGGCTTTATATCTCAAATTGTAATGTCAGACATACAATCCATACAAGTCTGTTCCGGGATCGAACAGAACCGAAGGCACTTACAAAGAAGTCCTTGCAATCCGGATATCCACAATCCTGATTGGATTCACCATCACATATGGAGAACTCAATACCGGAGCAACTCGGTGCAGAGTCAATCGATAGTTCATCCTATCGCTCTCGCAAATATCCGGTCTTCAACACCGATCTTCAAATGCGATTCACAACGACGTATCACATATTCGGAGTGGGTTATACGACCCCATGGTCCTTTCCCGGTTAACCCGAATAGTGAGCGCTTATTCAAAAATAAGTGTGCATTCACATTCAATCAATTCACATCAAATACCCATTCAAAGGGAAATATTGATAGTCGGTTATTGAACTATCAATTGATATGCACACATCACCAGATTCCAAATAATTTTCCAAATTATTTATTTTCCAAAATATCTTTACAAGATATATAATTTCAACATTTCAAAAATAAATCAATATTTATTTTTAACAAGTTTCACTTTCACATATAAATTCCTTAGTGAATTTATATTCCAAAATATTCATGCATATACGATTTCAATAATTCTTTTCAATTTATCTTCAGAAAAAGATAAATTCTAATTATTCACTTCATATTGGAAAACATTTCCATACTTATTTATTCATAAGTAATTCACAAATTCCTTTTATTTTCAACTCTGGAAAATATTCAATATACTTAAATCGAATTAAGTATATAATTCATTCTTTAAGGTAATCATTCCCTTAAACATTTTTATTTGGGCCAAAACGAATGTTGCGTAAAACATCGTTACGACAACCCAAAATCACTAGTATAGGGATTCGAAATTAAATAGATATATAAATCCCAATACTATTCTAAACATTTCCTTTCGGAAATTATTTACTATAACAACAGTGTTATAGTCCACCATTTCCTTTTATTTCTCGAAAACGTCTATTTCAACAATAAATGTTGAAATCTATGGTTTCGAATCTCAACACATTTTAAACCATCGTTAGATCGTTTTAATTCTATTTAAAACATCATATCTAAAACAATTTCTTTAACGTATTATTCACTATTCAAACACGTGAATATACTACCTTAACAAATTTCATCATTTCTATTCATTTTATTTCAAAGGATTATTCAAAGTCTAAAACGTGAATAAAATCTCCATTTATAAGTTATAACAATTTTTTTTTTTTTTACTTATTAAAATAAGTCTTTTTACAAATTTATAAAACAACGTTTATAAATTCTATTTCTATTTATTCTATAAAAACTTCCTTTTTTATACATCTCCTTTATTAACTTATTCGATTTATAACTCGGTTATAAACTACAGGTTCATATTATAAGTTAAACACTTATAATCTATTCGTTTGCAAAACCATTCCATTGAACTTCATAATTATAAATCTTATAACTTATAAGATTCATTTATTTATCCAAATCTTATTACTTTAATAACTTTACAAATTTTATAAACCTACTGTTTATAAAATCCCATTTATAACTTTACAGTTTAAAATTTCATAAATTTCATTCATTTAGGAAATTCATTTTCACTACATTCAAACACTTATAAAAACTCGTTTTATAACGTCCATATTTCAATTTATAAATATCCATTTATAAATCTCTTAATATAAATTAATTTATATTATTCTTTTAAACGTCATTAAATTCCTTTAAAATTTCACCGTTCTCTTGATTTATAAAATAATCAAATTTTATAAATCTTATATTCAAACTTCTAATAATAAACTCAAGAATCCAGTTTAAGCTATTTTATAAAATCATTGGTTCATATTTCTCAAAAATCGACTTTTAATCGTATTTCTAAAAATCAGCTTTTTAACTATATTTCACAAAAACCATAATTTTTATAACTTTAAAAATTATAACGTTTATTTATTTATAATGGATCAATTCCAAAAATAAAGTATATTTTCAAAAATCACTTTAAAACCATTTTAAAATCCCAAAATTTGGGTCCAATGATGCTACACACCAAATAGTCAACCACGACTAACAACGATATCATATATCGATATGATAATCCATCAAATATCAAAATATCTGAAATAAAATAAATACTGTTGAGGAATCCAGTTGGATCCCTCCAACCTGTTTCCTGCATCCAAAAACATTAGCACAATACCAATTTCGCTCCAGTACGAAATTATCGCGGTATATGTTCTTAATAAATATTATCCGCTTAATAACGGCGTAATAGGGTCTCATCCGCTAAACAAAAAAATGCGGGAAATCAACAACTGCAATATATACATATGCCAATATATATATATTGATATTATATATAATACCAATTTCACTGTTTATGAAATATTCGCGGTATATGTTTATATTAAATAACATCCGCTTACTAACGGCGAATAATGTCTATTTTAACAATCAATAATTTACAGTCATCATTCAAACATGCATTCAAATATTTTAAATCTAACTATTTAAAATAAAATCGAAATCTATTCGATTGAGTGAGAAATTCTCACCTTGGTTTTAATTTCCGTTTAAGCTTTTATTTCGAATAAAATTAAACGCGCGTTTAATTTTACCCGAAATTCTCACTAACTCCAAACGACTCCAAACCAACTCCATCGCGTAGTGCTCGTCCATACGATTCCAACGCAACTGAGTTTGCATTTTTTCGACCTCGTATGAAAAAGTTATGAATTTTACAAGTTACACAAGTTTTTATATAAAAATTACAACTTAAATTTACAATTTTATACCCAAAACAAATCTGGGCCGTCCATCCTCCTTCACTTCAGATCCGTGCGTTCCCTCCCATCTCTCCTCTTCTTTCACGCAACTTCCTGGAGACAACACGCAAGCCAAACCCATCATATAGCAAGCTAGGGTTCAATATAGCATCGCCATCTCACGACTAAACTCGATCATACAACCACCATCGCGAAGCTCTCGACAAGAGCTATGTTCGGCCCCCACCATGTCAAGCTCGGCCATGTCCTCCACCTGGGAATGCGTGCGCAGGTCGGCCCCTTTAAATCCCCCTATCTCCCAAAATACAACTCCATTTTAGATCATAGCCGTTGAAAACGTAGTACTCGAGGAGATCTTCAACTTTGTAGTTGAACTTTCTTGCTAATTCTTGATGGATTTCGAGTAATTGGAGGTGGAAGTTCATGGATTTCTGGCCATTGGTTAATAAGTGACGGCTAGGGTTTGTTAGATTAGGGTTTTGTTATTTTTTTTATAAAATTATGAAGATGGTGGTTGTATTTATAGAGTTTCGTTCGACACTATTCACCCGGAAATTCCGAACTCCGATTTAGACGCCGTAACCAGCGTACCTAGGGTTTATCCCGCGTTCCGGACACAATGGAACAGGTTTCGGAAGCTAATTCGGAAGTATGTGCGAGTTATGGCTGAAAACGCTCAATTTGAATTAAACCGATTTAAGCGATTTTCTAGGCGTTTTAATTTGCACCGGACAAACGGTAAATCCAATTGACTTGAAATTTGAAACCTTACAATAATATCACATTACGGATCCGATGAAACTGGTTTCGTCGAATTCCGAGACTTTTTGAAAAATGGCTATTTTGACTCGTCAAATTTAAATTAAAAATAAATCGATGCGTTTCGAGCTGCCACGATCAAACGATAGCTCCGATTGACACGAAATTTGAAATCCGGTAATAACTAACTATTACGGATCCAATGAAACTGGTTTCGTTCAATTCTGAGACTGTCCAAAAATTGACTATTTTACAGTCGATTATTAAATATTAAAATATTCAATTTTCACAAATTAACTTTTAATTTGATTTTAAAAGTTCTAAAATATTTCTATAACTCCAGTATGATTAAATAAAATTTTACAAATCATTTTCAATCATATTTAACTATATTTTCAATTATTTCCATAATTTAACATTTTAAATTATCGATTTAATTATCCAATTAAATCCAATAATTCAAATAAAAATTTATTTGACTTATAAATTCACTTATTAATATTTAAAATTAATTAAATATTCATATTTTAATTTAATAAAATTCTGGGTCGTTACAAATCTTTCCCCCTTAAAAGAATTTCGTCCTCGAAATTACAAGTAAGAAAAGTTACAGAATCTATTAATTTTTCCAAAATTCATAATTAAATTCCTTATAAATCTTTACTAAGTTTTTAAATCATACTTAGTTATCTTTTCAAAAACAAATTACCTTGTTTAACTTTCAATTCCAAAATCAAAGTTAAAGTTTTCCAAAATTTTCCCAATTTTCTCAAAATTTTTCTAACGCCTTAAATTTTCGGAAAAATTCGCCATAGTCTCCTTTGCGCGGCTCGATCCGAAAAAAAAATGACAGTATATATATCACAAATATACATCTCATCAAGTAATGAGGCATCCCGAAGGGAAAAAAGTGTAAAAGTACGATATTTAATCCGAGATATGTACCTTATATTTTATTAGCAAGCATATACGGCTAATATAGCGCTAAAGCGAACTCCAAATGCGAAGCAAACGCGATCCGCACCTACTAAACTCAACAAACAACATGAGAACATGCACATATGCAAATAATCTCAATATACAACATATAGCAACATAACAACTACATAATATAGCAAATGCAATATATATTCAACCATCATCCAATTACCATTCAACAAATTCATAACCAATATATTCATTCATATTTTCATTCATATACAATGAATTGGTTTCACTCTAAATCATATTTGATTTATCAACCTTGGATTTTATCAACATTCTTTTTCAATTCAATTAGTTTGCATTCACTAATTAAATCCAATTCACATTAAATTCTATTCAAATTTATTTACTTCTAATTTGAATTCAATTTCATAGCTTTAAATTTTACTAATTCAATTTCATTAACTCTTAATGAATTATATACAACCAATCAACAATCAAATAACAACCAAAGTATATTAGTTACAACCAAATTCCTTTGCTTATATTCATTCTCATTCAATTTATTCAACTTCTAATAACATTAGATTTCAATGAATTTACACTTTCATTCATTATTTCATATCAATTCTATTTTCCATTCAATTGATTAAACATTCAAGCCATTCATTCAATTCCTAAAGTTGAATTTCATTCACATAACTTAAGTTCACATTTCTTTTAATCCACTTGATTATTTACTTCGATACCAAAATCAATTCCATTCAACAACACTTAAGTTATATTTCATTTAACCTTATATTCATTTTTTTATTTACAACTCATATTCATATAATTTTACTTCTTGTATATGTAAGTTTATTTCACAATTGTAATTCACTTTAATTATAATTTAATTTTTATAATTCTTTTGCTTATACAATAATTCTTTTATTTAGATTATTCAAACAACCTAACAATCAACTTACATACAATTTAATAATTTTGAAATTTTTTTTTTTTTATATATAAAATATAATCAAGGCAAAATTATTTCATTTACCCAATTAAAACAATACTGTGCCGAATTGTTCTATTCAAGTGTTTAGAAACCCCTTCGGCATAGTTTGACTGACCGTGCTGACGAAGGTTCATATACCACTCAACAAACCAATCATCACAATATAAAACAATTTCATATTCACTAACAAATGCGCTCTCATAGCTATTATTACACTCAAACTCATTCTAGAGTACTGCTGACTCTATCTCTAATGAATTATACCCTACAGAACCATGGTTGTCGCTTAACCATAAGCTCTGATACCAAATGTAACGCCCTGGATTTTCGTTCTTCGAAAAACCGACATCGCCACTCACTATTTCGACTGCCGAGAAATCAAAGGCCGAAAACCCGAGATGTTATGGGTTTTAAAAGAAAAGAAAAGAAAGAAGAGAGAAAAAGAAGAAATAGAGGAAAAAGAAGATAGACAATTTTTAGAAAACAGAGAATTAGAAAAACAGAAGATAGAAGAATTTTAAAAATAGAAAAAGAGAATTTGAAAATAGAACGGACAGAAAGGAAACAAAAAGAACAACAACAGAATCTCACAATTCGCAGCGGAACAACATATAATAATAAATGAATAATCTTTAAACAAAGAACTATATCAGTTATTACATTACATCATATTTCATTACATCATATCATCAGAGTGTACAACATCATACAACAACAAACAGTGCAGCGGAAAAGAAATACTATATAAACTAGTAATACGCCATGCCATCCAGCTTGCCTCCAGCAACTCCAGAATATCCAGAATATCCTGATAAACCTAACTCTTAACTGCCCGTGTGGAAATTGGTGGGCACCCAGAGTTTAGGAAGGAAAACAATAAACTCCAAGTCAGTCACGTGACTGGTGTGAGAACTCAAAACAGTTTATTTATCTTTAAAATCAAAATAGAGGAATTTTTAAATCAATTCGCAATGCTTTTAAAAATGAGACTACCATAAGGCCTCCCGCACACACACACATGCAAACGCAGAATCGGAGGAGATTTCTCCTTATGATAGTCAAAGATGCTTGATACGCATTTAAAATAACATTTGATATTATTACTAGTGCATAGTGTATAACAAATTCATTTCGAAAGTAGAATATAAATCTTAGCCAACATACGACCATTATCGTATGCCTACTATAGCTAACTATGTTCAATAGCAGGTTACCGCCACATTCCATAGCAGGTTATACAACTAAAACCGTACAAGTCACGTATTGTTTCTTTGGATTTCCAACAAATGGTCAGGCTAAGGAACTTCCCATTGCCACTGAGAATGCCTCTGGAAAGACATCCCCGAGAACCAAACCGGAACTCTGCCAACACAAGGCCGGGTTACCCCTAACTGGGTAACTACTGACACGAGCACGCCATTCCCCGGTCCTTTAGGACCTTTTCAACCGAGCGCTCGATATCCAACATCACACCATAATAAATAGAGTGTTTTCAACATGAGTAAGTATCTGGGCTCCATACCATGATACCACCCCTTTCCAGAAGGAAATGCACATACCCTAAGGGGAGCTACAGCAACCCCTAATAACCTTGTCGCATCTTTCCTGTTTTGACCATTTCCGGGATGTGAGGCTCGACGAAGTCACGTCCACAAAAACATACTTTATACAAAAGCCATGCTTTGGGTCAATAAATGATCAACACAATGATCACTAAGATAGACGATCAAATAAATGATCCTATCACAATAATCAGCACAATGATCATTTCAGCAACACTCAGCATGTCACATTACCAAAATGGGATATATCGCTGATAACTTCAACTATATAACCTTTGAGCTCGTACGTCTCAAAGAAGGGTGTTAAGCAAAGAATAAATTCTCCGCCACCAACAGAAATATATTTGAAAGAAATCGGCTTTATATCTCAAATTGTAATGTCAGACATACAATCCATACAAGTCTGTTCCGGGATCGAACAGAACCGAAGGCACTTACAAAGAAGTCCTTGCAATCCGGATATCCACAATCCTGATCGGATTCACCATCACATATGGAGAACTCAATACCGGAGCAACTCGGTGCAGAGTCAATCGATAGTTCATCCTATCGCTCTCGCAAATATCCGGTCTTCAACACCGATCTTCAAATGCGATTCACAACGACGTATCACATATTCGGAGTGGGTTATACGACCCCATGGTCCTTTCCCGGTTAACCCGAATAGTGAGCGCTTATTCAAAAATAAGTGTGCATTCACATTCAATCAATTCACATCAAATACCCATTCAAAGGGAAATATTGATAGTCGGTTATTGAACTATCAATTGATATGCACACATCACCAGATTCCAAATAATTTTCCAAATTATTTATTTTCCAAAATATCTTTACAAGATATATAATTTCAACATTTCAAAAATAAATCAATATTTATTTTTAACAAGTTTCACTTTCACATATAAATTCCTTAGTGAATTTATATTCCAAAATATTCATGCATATACGATTTCAATAATTCTTTTCAATTTATCTTCAGAAAAAGATAAATTCTAATTATTCACTTCATATTGGAAAACATTTCCATACTTATTTATTCATAAGTAATTCACAAATTCCTTTTATTTTCAACTCTGGAAAATATTCAATATACTTAAATCGAATTAAGTATATAATTCATTCTTTAAGGTAATCATTCCCTTAAACATTTTTATTTGGGCCAAAACGAATGTTGCGTAAAACATCGTTACGACAACCCAAAATCACTAGTATAGGGATTCGAAATTAAATAGATATATAAATCCCAATACTATTCTAAACATTTCCTTTCGGAAATTATTTACTATAACAACAGTGTTATAGTCCACCATTTCCTTTTATTTCTCGAAAACGTCTATTTCAACAATAAATGTTGAAATCTATGGTTTCGAATCTCAACACATTTTAAACCATCGTTAGATCGTTTTAATTCTATTTAAAACATCATATCTAAAACAATTTCTTTAACGTATTATTCACTATTCAAACACGTGAATATACTACCTTAACAAATTTCATCATTTCTATTCATTTTATTTCAAAGGATTATTCAAAGTCTAAAACGTGAATAAAATCTCCATTTATAAGTTATAACAATTTTTTTTTTTTTTACTTATTAAAATAAGTCTTTTTACAAATTTATAAAACAACGTTTATAAATTCTATTTCTATTTATTCTATAAAAACTTCCTTTTTTATACATCTCCTTTATTAACTTATTCGATTTATAACTCGGTTATAAACTACAGGTTCATATTATAAGTTAAACACTTATAATCTATTCGTTTGCAAAACCATTCCATTGAACTTCATAATTATAAATCTTATAACTTATAAGATTCATTTATTTATCCAAATCTTATTACTTTAATAACTTTACAAATTTTATAAACCTACTGTTTATAAAATCCCATTTATAACTTTACAGTTTAAAATTTCATAAATTTCATTCATTTAGGAAATTCATTTTCACTACATTCAAACACTTATAAAAACTCGTTTTATAACGTCCATATTTCAATTTATAAATATCCATTTATAAATCTCTTAATATAAATTAATTTATATTATTCTTTTAAACGTCATTAAATTCCTTTAAAATTTCACCGTTCTCTTGATTTATAAAATAATCAAATTTTATAAATCTTATATTCAAACTTCTAATAATAAACTCAAGAATCCAGTTTAAGCTATTTTATAAAATCATTGGTTCATATTTCTCAAAAATCGACTTTTAATCGTATTTCTAAAAATCAGCTTTTTAACTATATTTCACAAAAACCATAATTTTTATAACTTTAAAAATTATAACGTTTATTTATTTATAATGGATCAATTCCAAAAATAAAGTATATTTTCAAAAATCACTTTAAAACCATTTTAAAATCCCAAAATTTGGGTCCAATGATGCTACACACCAAATAGTCAATCACGACTAACAACGATATCATATATCGATATGATAATCCATCAAATATCAAAATATCTGAAATAAAATAAATACTGTTGAGGAATCCAGTTGGATCCCTCCAACCTGTTTCCTGCATCCAAAAACATTAGCACAATACCAATTTCGCTCCAGTACGAAATTATCGCGGTATATGTTCTTAATAAATATTATCCGCTTAATAACGGCGTAATAGGGTCTCATCCGCTAAACAAAAAAATGCGGGAAATCAACAACTGCAATATATACATATGCCAATATATATATATTGATATTATATATAATACCAATTTCACTGTTTATGAAATATTCGCGGTATATGTTTATATTAAATAACATCCGCTTACTAACGGCGAATAATGTCTATTTTAACAATCAATAATTTACAGTCATCATTCAAACATGCATTCAAATATTTTAAATCTAACTATTTAAAATAAAATCGAAATCTATTCGATTGAGTGAGAAATTCTCACCTTGGTTTTAATTTCCGTTTAAGCTTTTATTTCGAATAAAATTAAACGCGCGTTTAATTTTACCCGAAATTCTCACTAACTCCAAACGACTCCAAACCAACTCCATCGCGTAGTGCTCGTCCATACGATTCCAACGCAACTGAGTTTGCATTTTTTCGACCTCGTATGAAAAAGTTATGAATTTTACAAGTTACACAAGTTTTTATATAAAAATTACAACTTAAATTTACAATTTTATACCCAAAACAAATCTGGGCCGTCCATCCTCCTTCACTTCAGATCCGTGCGTTCCCTCCCATCTCTCCTCTTCTTTCACGCAACTTCCTGGAGACAACACGCAAGCCAAACCCATCATATAGCAAGCTAGGGTTCAATATAGCATCGCCATCTCACGACTAAACTCGATCATACAACCACCATCGCGAAGCTCTCGACAAGAGCTATGTTCGGCCCCCACCATGTCAAGCTCGGCCATGTCCTCCACCTGGGAATGCGTGCGCAGGTCGGCCCCTTTAAACCCCCCTATCTCCCAAAATACAACTCCATTTTAGATCATAGCCGTTGAAAACGTAGTACTCGAGGAGATCTTCAACTTTGTAGTTGAACTTTCTTGCTAATTCTTGATGGATTTCGAGTAATTGGAGGTGGAAGTTCATGGATTTCTGGCCATTGGTTAATAAGTGACGGCTAGGGTTTGTTAGATTAGGGTTTTGTTATTTTTTTTATAAAATTATGAAGATGGTGGTTGTATTTATAGAGTTTCGTTCGACACTATTCACCCGGAAATTCCGAACTCCGATTTAGACGCCGTAACCAGCGTACCTAGGGTTTATCCCGCGTTCCGGACACAATGGAACAGGTTTCGGAAGCTAATTCGGAAGTATGTGCGAGTTATGGCTGAAAACGCTCAATTTGAATTAAACCGATTTAAGCGATTTTCTAGGCGTTTTAATTTGCACCGGACAAACGGTAAATCCAATTGACTTGAAATTTGAAACCTTACAATAATATCACATTACGGATCCGATGAAACTGGTTTCGTCGAATTCCGAGACTTTTTGAAAAATGGCTATTTTGACTCGTCAAATTTAAATTAAAAATAAATCGATGCGTTTCGAGCTGCCACGATCAAACGATAGCTCCGATTGACACGAAATTTGAAATCCGGTAATAACTAACTATTACGGATCCAATGAAACTGGTTTCGTTCAATTCTGAGACTGTCCAAAAATTGACTATTTTACAGTCGATTATTAAATATTAAAATATTCAATTTTCACAAATTAACTTTTAATTTGATTTTAAAAGTTCTAAAATATTTCTATAACTCCAGTATGATTAAATAAAATTTTACAAATCATTTTCAATCATATTTAACTATATTTTCAATTATTTCCATAATTTAACATTTTAAATTATCGATTTAATTATCCAATTAAATCCAATAATTCAAATAAAAATTTATTTGACTTATAAATTCACTTATTAATATTTAAAATTAATTAAATATTCATATTTTAATTTAATAAAATTCTGGGTCGTTACAAAAACAGGCTTTGATTTTGAACTGCTCTTTGATTTCCAGGTTTTGAAATTTGTTTTGATCTGATTCGCACCTGAAACTGGAACTTGGATTGATCCAGTTTTGAGATGAATTATAGCTTCAGGTTCAAATTTTCTTTTGAATTGCTTTGCTTTATTTTTTTGATCAGGTTTGTAATTGGATTTTTTTCTTTCTGGTTTGATTTAATACTGAGATGATCTATTTTGTTTCTCAGGTTTGTTTGAAGATGAGGAAAGAATGAGAAAGAGTTTGAACTGAAATGATAACCAGGAATTTTTCTTTCCTTTATTCATATTATTTATATTTTTAATTTTAAAGAAAAATATATTATGACACTTGTTAAATTCATACTATCTTTAAATTACACTTGTACAAACTCATACTATTTTACTTACACTTGTTAATATAAGCAATATTATTTTTAAAACCTTTATTCAATTTAATTTAAAATTTATAGTTTATATCCTTACTGTATTTTAATTTATTTTATAAATTTTGTTTTAGACCTTTGGTTAATACATTTACAACTTAGTTCATAAATAATTTTAAAAGAAAGAACTTTAAATCTTTTTGTTAAGCTTAGATATTGTGTGTGTGTGTGTATTTATAAATTATACTTACATAACCTTTCAAAAGAAATTTATTTGAAAAAAAATTATGCATTAATAAATAAACACATATATACCTTATATGTACATAAGTTAAAATATAGAACTTAACTTAATTAGCCTTTGAAAAATTATAGAGTATTCAAATTATCTATTTTTAAAATATTCATTCTTGGATTTCAAATCCCAAATTCAATTTTTATAAAATATATATTTTTGAATTCCAATTCAACATCCTATTTACAATAAAAATTTATTTCCAAATATTCTATTCAAAATACATATTTTTCTTTATTCTGGAACTTTCATATAAATTCAAAATTAATTTCTCAATTAAATCCCAAAGATTAAATTAATTATCAAATTATTCTTAGCTAAAATCCAAGAATGTTACATGTACTATAAATCAAAAAATGTGTTATTTGGAACACAAGATTGTCAGAAATACTTTTGTATTAGCCTATTCCTCCGGGCGAAGTGAGGGTAATTTAGTTAAAGGAAATACTAAAGGGGAGCTTCGGGACTGGTCCTTGGATGGTAGGTCCGAACCAGTATAAAAACACTGGTTTGCACGCTTTTTATACTTTAACAATTATTGTCTACTATAGTATTAACTATACACTTGCATATTCAAGTTAAATAATATACGATCCATAAGACTTTTAACGGTGTCTCGTAATCGTAAATCTCAATATTTGACCAAAATGAGTTTTGTATATATATGTGTGCATGTATGTATGTTTAATACTTTAGAATGAATTTTTAGTATGATTAATATATTAACTTAAATATTTTATGACAAAATGCTAAATCAATATAATTATTTATGAATTCCAATACATATTTGGCTGAATATGTACGTAGTGCATGTATGTACGTGTGTGTGTGTGTGTGAACGATGTGTGTATGTAAGGGATAGTGTATGTGTTTGGTCAAATATGTATACCCTAAAAATATATTTTTTTATTTATTACTAACCCAATATATATATAAGGTCAAATATAATAAGTATGTGAAAGCTATTTTTAGTTATTGAAATTAATGTTAAGGTACTAAATTGATAATTTAAAAGAAAATATCTCAATCGAACATTGAGCAAATGAAAAGATATTTTATTTCAAATGGAATGCTATTTTCTATTTCAAATGGGAAAATATCATTTATCCAACATATAATATCTATCCATGAATAATATAGGTATGCCTTTCATAAATCATTTTTATTTATAGGAAATAATAGTTCCTCCTAGTGCTTAAGTGATAAGAACTCTAGATTGTGGTTTGAGGGGTCTTGGCTTCAGTAACATAAGACAGCAAATTGAGTACTCTACTTTAATTAGTTATCACTCTTGTTTAAAATAATAGTTCCTATGGCGTAAACGTTGTTCTATGTAACATCTATCCATGATTACTATAAGTATCCTACTATTAATAACACGATTACAAATATATTTTTTAAAATTTACCTCATTTCACATCCCTAATCACAAGAATAGATTATTGTAGGTAATTTATAATATGTGTGGATATAAAAAGAAACATGTCAACTTCATTATGTTTCAAAATCAAAGGTTCTTTGCACTTACCTGTGACGGAAGAACTGTCTTTTTATATTCCAATAAAAGATAAAACCTTCCTAGGGATGACAGTTAAAAGTGACAAAAATATTAGAGTTATATATTTGTGTTTTGAAGTTTAATAAATGGAATGTCGAGAATAAGTTTTACCTTATTACGTTTTTTCAAAAAACTTTGTGATGTTGGATCGAATTTATGGTGATAGTTCATTAAAATCTATGGTATTGTGGTTAAAAGTGTCTAATATTAATATTATTTTCCTATAATTATATTTCAAAATGAAAATTATGGTGTAACATTGGATTTTTATGGAGTAATTTAGAGTAGAAACAAGTATGTTTTATGTAATGTACAGTCAAAAAGATTTAATATAAAAATTATGTTTTAGCTAATAATATTGATGTTGATATCTATTTCATGTTATGTTCTTGAAGCAATAAACTGGCTACATATTATGATTATTTAATAATTGCCTGTATTTTCGAATCACTATTACAATTATCAATCACGTTTTAATTATTCTAATTTATATAACTTTATAATTTCATGTGTGTAGCACGAATTCATACTTGCATTAATAATAATATAACTCTAATTAATGCTATATATGGAGCATTTGTAATAAAGCACAAATATAATAAAATATCAGAAAAAAACTAATAGGCATTTCAGTATAATTCACATAAAATAAATAGAATGGTCATTTTCTTTGTCATTATCAATAAATTTTCCTTTTATTTATTAATACACTATCCATTGACCTTCCATAAAACATACATTGTGTAATGATTCATAGATAATACACCAACCTTCATACCTAATATTTGGTAACTTACAACAAATTTTTTGAAATGCACCATTAGAAACACAACCTTTGTTAAAATTTTGTATATTCTAACTAATTTTGTAAATGAATCCAAATAATTTATGTCAAGAATTTGATTGCTAAAATTTTTTGACCTTGGTATCCACCAAAATTATAGCTTCAACCAATTATGAGAAGAAAAGACATTTTTTAGATGATGAAATATCCAAATCAGTGGGAAGTAATTTATAAGTAGCTTTGATAATAAAAAGTAAATTAAATGAGGAAACAAACCATAAAGCTAGAGTCTACAAATGGCAGCGTCCTCTTATACAATTATCCTAATTAAAAGCGCAAAATTAATAATTTATTTTTAGTAATTTGATAGTTGAGGAGAAATTTCATTTTTCTTATGAAGGATAAATAAATTTCAGAAAGGAGGAAATAGCTAAAAGTTGAAAAGGAGAAATTTGTTCAAATGATTAAGGAGATGTTACTTTAGTTAAAACTTGGCTTATTTCAGAAATAATATATGATTGTCCATTTAAAAGAAAGAATTCATTATTAATTTCAAATCTTTATATATATATATATATATATATATATATTACAAAAACTAATTCATATTTATCTATTAAGAAAAAGAAAGAAGAAAATGAATGTTAATTATATTGTATTATAAAATGTTCTTTTGGTATAATTTGATGAAATATGATACTTACTATGAAATAAATCAAATTTTTTTACCAAGATGGAATATAAAAAATGAATTATACATAGAGTAAGAAAAATCTAGTAAATTGGGTGGGAAAGAGAGTTGAATGCCATCAAAGTTGAAATCATACCATCATATCATATGGCTTTTTATGATGACTAAATTATATAGTTGAAATTATGATGCCTCTTTGAGTTCACGTGAAGCTCGAAATTGAAGTGACAAATAGAGTGAAAGAGGGAATAAAGTAGTTAGATGTTTTATTTTAGATATAACAAAAGAATATTTTTACTTTGGGGTTGAAGTACATAGATTTATATAATAGAGTAGAATAGACAAAACGCAAAATAACTAAACTAATTAAAGAGGAAAGACGGAAATAATTATTACACTTGAATTTCCTGTAGCGAACGAGAAATTTTAAACCGAAAAACTACTCAAAGGCCAAAATCTCAAGTTGATTTCCTTTAACTTCTTTCTATATCTAGATATAATTTAGAGATATACATACTTTTTTAAGAGGTCCAAATAAAGAATTTAATTTTCAACCTTATTTATTGTAACAATCCCGATTTTTGAGTAAAATTTAAATTGATAATTATATAAATTTTTGGATTTAATTGGTAAATTTGTTTAAAATTTCCAAATAAAATAAGATATTTGTTTGTTATTTAAATATATGTATATAAATTGATTTTAAATAGAATTTTGATTTGATATTCAAAATAAATATATATTTGGAAAATAAATTGGATTTTAAAATTAAAATTTAAATTTGAATTTAAAATTTGGATCTAAATTTGGAATTTTAAAGGGTTTATATCTTGATAATATTTTGGATATAAAAATATATGGATAAAGTTTTTATTTAAAATAAGGTTAGTTTTCGTTAAAAGAATTTATTTATATAAATTAAGATAGTGTTTATTAAATAGTAAAATAAATACAAAAGTTTTATATTTACATTTAAAAATAGATTAAATTATATATGACTTTATTTAGAATATAATTGGTTTTTATTTTATTTTCTTTCAAAAGTTTTTATTTATATAAAATTAAGAAAGAATTTATTAATTTTGAAATGTATTTATTAATTGGGAAATTTAATTTAAAAAGTTTTTTAATCATTTTAAAATTTATTAAAAATAAATAATTACAAGTGTTAGATTATTACAGCTTGTGAATACATGTGTAAGTTAATTTGGAACTGGTAATGACAAATGTTGATTTATTTGAACAAGTGTCATAATTAGATTTTATTTTCCTTAAATTTTAATAAATTATAATTCAGACTATATAAACTTCTATCTTCTTTCTTCAATTCTTTTCTTATCTTTTCAATTCAAAGCAAGAAATCAAAACCTGTAACCATTTTCAAGCAAACTAAAAACATAAACCTGTAAAGCAAATTTCAGATCAAAAATTTCTCAAACAAAATCAAAAATCAGATCAGCGAAAAATCAAACAAAGCAAACAACTTCAATAAGATTAAAGCCTGTGATGATCAACTCAGGAAATTCAAGCAATTCAAAGATCAGTATTAAAGCAGAACAAATAACAATCAAACAACCTCATGTAGTTTCAATCTGAAGCTAACTCAAAGATTTTCAAAACCTGGAAAATCAACAACTCAAACAAATTCATATTCCAATTTTCAACATTCCTGGCTCTGCTTCATACTTCCACGTGAGTAAACATTTTAAATCAAAAGCTAAGTGAATAAATATCTGTTTGCTTGGGAAGTCTGAGATGAATGATGCTTTATTTGTACATATATTTGAGTTATCTCTGTGTTTATGGATATAAGTAAGTGTGCATGCCTATTGAAGTAACCATTTCTGTTCTTAGTTCAGAACTTAAAGGTTTTGATCAAAAATCCCAAATCTACTCACCCGATCTTAGTTATTCTTTGAGATTCAAATATAATATGTTTGTTTAATCATAAATTAAAGTTTAAAATTTATTTCAAGCAAAATAGGTTTGAAATTTTTCTAGAAACAAGATAGTTCAGAAGAAAATTTAAATGCATGTAAAAATCAAGAGTTATAATTTGATAATCCAATTACATAACTTAAAACCTCTTTGTAAAATATGATTTTTAAGATAAAATCATGATTTTTAATTTAAGATCAGGTGTGAAATTTTAAGTTAACCAGAGAAGGGTTTTCGGGTGTTCTCTGGTGATCGGCAGTTGTTGGAGAGTCGGAACCTTGGCTGGAGTTAGGGGAAGGTTCAGGGAGTTCGGCAAAAATGGATGGTGGGGTTCCTGATCGTCGTGGCGTCAACGGCGAATTGATTTAGGTTTTTAAACCTAATTTTGGTCGAATCAAGAATCAGGGGCAATGCATCATCTCTGGTGGATCGAGCTTCACTGGACCTTGGGGGAAGGCAGCAGGGAGTGCTACTGGAGACGTAGACTGGATTGCGGTGACTCTAGTGGTCGGAGGCGAATGTTCGAGGTAGATTCGGGTGATGGCCATGTGTTCCAGTTTCATCCTCTTGCTCGATTTTGATTGGAGGGTTATGCGAGTGACTCGAGGGTAGGGATCGAAGTTCTGGATGATGATCGATGTGCCGGAGGGTGTGTCGATGGTCGTAGTTGGCTCTGACGATGGTGCACGTGCATGATGAGGAGTTTCGTGTCTTTTTTGTGTTGGTTTGGGGTTTTGCTCGAAGCATTGCTCGAGTGTTTGGGCAAAAGACTTGGGTTTGTACTCGAGTGGTTTGTGGGGTTAAGCCTATAAGATTTTAAAACATTAAATAAAATTCAAGTTTTTGAAATAAGGGGAAGAAGGAGAGGGAAACTCGGGGTTGACCCGAGTGGTCTTCGGGTTTTACCCGAAGTACGGCGTTATGCAGTTTTTAAAGGTTTTAAAATCAATGTTTTTGAAATTTAGATTTTAAAATCTAGCTTAAACTTTCTTATTTAAACTTACTCTTATATAATAATCGTTTTCTTTAACAATTGGTTAAAAAGTTTAGAAATTTGTTAATATAAATTTTGTTAAGTAAAATATAAAGTGATTTTAAAACTAAGTTAAAATGAAATTTTAAGATTTTTTATAAAAGTAAATTTTAAAATTCAAATTGAAACTAGTTTTAAAACTATTACTTGATAATGTTTAAAGCATTTAAAAGAAGTTATGTATTGTTAACTTTAATTTATCAAGTTAAATGATTATTTTATCTTAAACTTAATTAATGATTTAATTAAGTAAAATTATTATAAAGATAAAATGGTTAAACATGTTAATGGTAGTTAAGGCATTAATAAGATAATTAAGATTTAATGTCTTGAGATTAATGAAGTTAATTAAGGAAATTTAGTATAAAATTTAATTAACAATTATAATGGATTAATTAAGAAACTAATTAATTAATTAAGAGTAATTAATTGATTTAATTAATAAATAATTAAGGATTAAAAGTTAATTAATTTAAAGGTTAATTAATTTGTAATTAAGTTTTATTAATTAATAATTAGGTTTTATTAATAAAAAATTAGAGGATAATTAATCTGTAATTAAAGATTAATTAAGGTTTGATTAAAGATTAATTAAGGGATGATTAATTGTTAATTAAGGATTAATCAACTGGTAAATAAGGATTAATTAATTTGAAATTAAGTTTTGTTAATTAATAATTAAGGTTTATCAATTAATAATTAAGGAATAATTAATTAATTAATTTAATGGTAATTAATTAAGGGTTAATTAATTTATTAATTAATCAATTGAGGGTAATTAATTTAAAGGATAATTAAATAATTAAAGGTTAATTATTTAATGATTAAAGGTTGATTTATTTATTAATCAAGGTTGATTCATTAATAATTAAAAGTTGATTGATTCATTTTAAAGGTTAATTAATAAATTGTTAAAGGTCAATTAATTAAGATGGTTTGTAATTAATTAATATTAATTTACCAGGATTAATAATTTACTTATAAGTGATTAATCTGATTTAAATTAAACAAATTAATAATTAATCTTACCTATGAATGTTTGAATTGTGTGAAATGCTTTGAATTGTTTGATATCTCTGTGTGTAATGTTTTGTGTTATGAATTATTTTGACTCGAGTTGTGATGAATGTAATTTATTTTATCTGTGATAAATGTGTATTATTTATCTGTGAATCTGTGAATAGAAGATAAGCGTTATAGGAATATACGGCTTATCGATATTGGTGTGCTTGAATCTGTGATGATTGATGATGTTGCACTATTGTGTGAAACCCTTGGACTACACTATACACACACAAATATGGATTGTACAAAGAAATTGGTTAAGTCACAGATTTTTGAATTGGTTTTAAAGTTGAATTTTGAATCCAAAAATATTTTTGGAAATGGAATTGGGTTAAGTATGAAAAGCTTTTGAAAAGGAAATTTTAAGTTATTTTGAATAACTTGATAAAGTTTTGAATTTTAAATAGTTTGATTTCAATTTGAACTCAAGATTTGAAATTGAGTTATATGTTTGGAAATTATGGTTTAAAAAGGTTATAAGAGTTATAAATGTGTTTATATGGGTTTTAAACCATTTTAAAAATATTATTTTGGAAATTTGAATTTCACTCAAGTTTTGGACTTGAAGGGCTTTAACTTATGCAAATGTTGTCGGATTTTTCCGAAACGAAAACTATCTGTTTTAAAATAATAATAGCTTTCATATAAAGAAAGGATTTCCAATTTATGTTGAAAGATTTCAAGTTTTAAATGGAATTGAAATAGTTTTGGAATCTATGAATGAATCTTTGTGAAAGATGATTGAAACTTGTTTTGAAATTGAAGAGGATCTTAAAAGTGTATCTTTTGTATAAAAGATTTGAAATGGAATTGTCTCGAAAGCTATGAAGGAATTTTTGTAAAATATTTGGAGAACTTTGTTTTCAAACAAAAGAGGATCTCAAACATAGATCTTTTGTTTAAATATTATGAATGAATCTTTGTGAAAGATTGTTGAACTTTGTAGAGTGAATCTTTTTGTTTAAAGATTTGAAAGTGGTAATTTTTTTAAACCATTTGAAAGAAAAGTTTTGGGTAATAAGTAGTGACTTAACTGAGATCCCATTATCCATATGATTTTTAAATATTGCGCTCATTATTCGGTTTAGCCGGGAGAGGACCTTGTGTAATATAACCCATTTCGAATAATGATGCGACATTATGGATTACATTTGAAGACTGGTGGTGAAGACCGGGTATTTTCGAGAACGAAAGGATAACCCGTCGAATGTCTCTGCACTGAGTCATGCCGGTATAGAGATCTCCATATGTGATGAGGAGTCCGATCGGGATTGTAAATACCCGGATTGGAAGGGCTTCTTTGTGAAGTGCCTTCGGTTCTGTTCGAACCCGGAATAGACTCGTATGGATGTGTGTCTGACGTTACACTTTGAGATGTAAAGCTGGTTTCTATCAAATACATTTCTGTTTGGGGGTGGAGATTTATTCTCTTAGCTTAACACCCTTCTCTGAGACGTACAAGCTCAGAGGTTATGTAGTTGATGGTTACTAGTAGTACATTCCCAATTTGGTAATGTGGCATACAAAGTGTTGCTGTTCATTTGTTGATCGAAGCATGGCTTTTGTGAAAAGTGTAGCTTTGTGGACGAGACTTCGTCAAGCCTCACAACCCGGTAATGGTCAAAAAAGGAATTGTTGCGGCAAGGTTATTTGGGGGTAGCGCCCCTCGAGGGTATATCCATTTCCTTCTGGATTATAAGTGGTATCATGGTATGGAGCCCTGATACTTAACTTTGTGGTTGTTGCAAACTTATTGCTTCATGTTTGTTGGTTGAGAGGCGCCTCGGATAAAGGTTGGTTACAACTAGGGCATAGCATACTCGTGTCAGCAGTTACTTCCAAGCAGGGGTAACCCAGCCTTGTGTTAGCAGAGATCCTATTATGTTCTCGGGGATGTCCACCCAGAGGCGTTCCATTCGGTGTTGGAAGTTACTTAGCCTGACCATTTGTTGGAAATCCAATCGTCCAATACGCGTCTTGTGCGGTTTAAGTTGTATAACCTGTCATTTACTTATGGTGGTCACCACTGTTTAGATGGTAGCTATAGTAGGTATAGTACGAAATGTCTATGCTGGCTAAGATTAATATTATACTTTTGAAAGATTTTCTGCACTATGCACTAATAATAATATCAAAAGGATTTCGCATATCAAGCATGTTTGACTATCATAAGGGGAAATCTCCGCCAATTGTACGCTTGCATTGTGTGTGTGGCGGGAGGCCTTATGGTAGTTTCATTTTCCAAAAAGCATTGCAGATTTCAACTTTTAAATTCTTTTATTTGTTTTAAAAATAAACTATTTTTGTTTGCTCACACCAGTCTCATGACTGACCTTGCTTAATACAACGTGATAGGGGGTTCTCGCTTTGCGTTTGGTGGCGAACGGGAGACTCTTACCACTACATGTCCCCGGGGAGGGGTTGGCTTACCGGTTAGGGGGGTCGAGGGGTCGGCCGTAAAAGCAACTGCGAGGTACCATTGTCTGCCACGACGGGGCTGGGATGGTTGAAAAGCCTACTAGTCGAGAGTGGCCGCTGTTGATGGTTGAAAAGCCTAGACTGTTACATTTTTGTATTAGAGCTGAAGGTTGAACTTTAGCTCAGGAGTATAACACATTAAGTAACTCATTAGAGATAGGGTGCAGTATACCCTAGAATGAGTATCCCTAAGATATCTATCCGTTTTCCTCTATAAATTCTCTTACTATCCATTAATAGTGAGTATGAGTGCAAGAAGAGGACGAGGTAGGGGACAGGAAAATACGACTACAAATGGTCGATATCCTGCAACAACAACGGAAATAACTTTCCTCATCAATCTCCTTTGATACGATTTCAAATTCTATGATTGCTTCGTAGCAGCTCAAGGGAGAAGTTTCGGTGTGGTGGCGGCCCTGTGAATCGTTATAGAAAAGTTTCTATTTCATATTCTCTTCGTTGGTTTTCTATCAGCTTTTCGTTTTAAACTTTAATGAATTTGAAATTTTAAATTGAAATAAATTGGTTAATAAAATATGTAACTAAATTTGATTGTATCAATAAAACGATTTCCGTTAAAACCCAGTTTTAGGAATTTTTGTTGAGATTTCTTGTGAGGATTAAAGTCCGAAGAAGGACAAGTTGGTGTAAACTTTGAGATATTCCGACCAGAGTTTGGAATCCATACCTTGTGTTTGAAAAGTATGGAAGATTAAATCCATTTATCTATTTTTTGGGTTTCGATATATTCTACGAACGATTAGTTATCCATTCGGACTAACCAATGCCCTTTATATCTTTGTAGATCTGGTGATCCGAGCATCTTGTGAAATATGGAATGAGTTTGTTCTCATATTTATTATTGATATTCTGATTTGGTAAGCCAAATGCAGATTAAATATTTAGTTTGATCTGGTGAACCATACCTCTGAGTGTTCATCTGTTCTTTGTTGTCTCCCTGTCTAGCAAATTTCGAGGACGAAATTTTCTTAAGGGGGGAATCTGTAACTATCCCGATTTTTGAGTAAAATTTAAATTGATAATTTATATAAATTTTTGGATTTAATTCGTGAATTTATTTAAAATTTCCAAATAAAATAAGATATTTGTTTGTTATTTAAATATATGTATATAAATTGATTTTAAATAGAATTTTGATTTGATATTCAAAATAAATATATATTTGGAAAATAAATTGGATTTTAAAATTTAAATTTGAATTTAAAATTTGGATTTAAATTTGGAATTTGAAGGGGTTTATACCTTGAAAATATTTTGGATATAAAAATATATGGATAAAGTTTTTATTTAAAATAAGATTTGTTTTCCTTAAAAGAATTTATTTATATAAATTAAGATAGTGTTTATTAAATAGTAAAATAAATACAATAGTTTTTTATTTACATTTAAAAATGGATTAAATATATTATATGACTTTATTTAGAGTATAATTAATTTTCATTTTATTTTTTTAGAATTTTTTATTTATATAAAATTAAAAAAGCATTTATTAATTTAGAAATGTATTTATTAATTAGGAAATTTAATTTAAAAAGCTTTTTAATCATTTTAAAATTTATTAAAAATAAATAATTACAAGTTTTAGATTATTAAAGCTTGTGAATACATGTGTAAGTTAATTAGGAATTGGTAATGACAAATGTTGATTTATTTGAACAAGTGTCATAATTAGATTTTATTTTCCTTAAATTTTAATAAATCATAATTTAGACTATATAAACTTCCATCTTCTTTCTTCAATTCTTTTCTTATCTTTTCAATTCAAAGAAAGAAATCAAAACCTGTAACCATTTTCAAGCAAACTAAAAACATAAACCTGTAAAGCAAATTTTAGATCAAAAATTTCTCAAAAAAATCAAAAATCAGATCCTAGAAAAATCAAACAAAGCAAACAACTTCAATAAGATTAAAGCCTGTGATGATCAACTCAGGAAATTCAAGCAATTCAAAGATCAGTATTAAAGCATAACAAATAACAATCAAACAACCTCATGTAGTTTCAATCTGAAGCTAACTCAAAGATTTTCGAAACCTGGAAAATCAACAACTCAAACAAATTCATATTCCAATTTTCAACATTCCAGGCTCTGCTTCATACTTCCACGTGAGTAAACATTTTAAATCAAAAGCTAAGTGAATAAATATTTGTTTGCTTGGGATGTCTGAGATAAATAATGCTTTGTTTGTATATATATATATATATGAGTTATCTCTGTGCTTATGGATATAAGTAAGTGTGCATGCCTGTTGAAGTAACCATCTCTGTTCTTAGTTCAAAACTTAAAGGTTTTGATCAAAAATCCAAAATCTACTCACCCGATCTTTGTTATGCTTTGAGATTCAAATATAATATGTTTGTTTAATCATAAATTAAAGTTTAAAATTTATTTCAAGCAAAACAGGTTTGAAATTTTTCAGGAAACAAGATGGTTCAGAAGAAAATTTAAATGCATGTAAAAATCAAGAGTTATAATTTGATAATCCAATAACATAACTTAAAACCTCTTTGTAAAATATGATTTTTAAGATAAAAATCATGAGTTTTAATTTAGGATCAGGTGTGAAATTTAAGTTAACCAGGGAAGGGTTTTTGGGTGTTCTCCGGTGATCGGCAGTTGCTAGGCAGTCGAAATCTTGGCTGGAGTTAGGGAAGGTTCAGGGAGTTCGACAAAAATGGATGGTGGGGTTCCTGATCACCGTGGCGCCGGTGACGAATTGATTTAGGTTTGTAAACCTAATTTTGGTCGAATCTAGAATCAGGGGCAATGCATCGCTTCTGGTGGATCGAGCTTCATCGGACCTTGGGGAAAGGCAGTAGAGAGTGCTAGTGGAGACGTAAACAGGATTGCAGCGACTATGGTGGTAGGAGGCGAGTGTTCGTGGCAGATTCTGGTAATGGTCATGTGTTCTAGTTTCATCCTCTTTGCTCGATTTTGATTAGAGGCTTATGCGAGTGATTCGAGGGTAGGGATCGAAGGTATGGATGATGGTCGATGTGTCGGAGGGTGTGTCGATGACCGGAGGTAGCTCTGACGATGGTGCATGTGCATGGTGAGAAGTTTCGAGTCTATTGTGTTGCTTTGGGGTTTTGCTCGAAGCATTGCTCGAGTGTTTGTGCAAAAGACTCGGGTTTGTACTCGAGTGGTTTGTGGGGTTAAGCCTGTAGGTTTATAAAACTTTAAATAAAATTCAAGTTTTTGAAATAAGGGGAAGAATGAGAGGGAAACTCGGGGTAGACCCGGCTGTCTTCGACTTTGACCCGAGTACAATGTTATGCAGTTTTTAAAGGTTTTAAATCAATATTTTTGAAATTAAAAGTTTAAAATCTAGCTTAAACTTTTTTATTTAAACTTACTCTTTATATAATAATCGTTTTCTTTAACAATTGGTTAAAATGTTTAGAAATTTGTTATATAAATTTTGTTACGTAAAATTTAAAGTGATTTTAAAACTTAGTTAAAATGAAATTTTAAGATTTTTTATAAAAGTAAATTTTAAAATCTAAATTGAAACTAGTTTTAAAAATATTACTTGATAATGTTTAAAGAATTTAAAAGAAGTTATGTATTGTTAACTTTAATTTATCAAGTTAAATTATTATTTTATTTTAAACTTAATTAATGCTTTAATTAAGTAAAATTATTATAAAGATATAATGGTTTAAACATATTAATGGTAACTAAGGCATTAATAAGATAAATAAAATTTAATGTATTGATATTAATTAAGTTAATTAAGGAAATTTGGTATAATTAATTAATTTAATTAAAAATTATAAAGGATTAATTTAGAAATTAATTAATTAAGAGTAATTAATTGATTTAATTAATAAGTAATTAAGGATTAAAAGTTAATTAATTTAAAGTTGAATTAATTTGTAATTAAGTTTTATTAATTAATAATTAGGTTTTATTAATTAATAATTAGAGGATAATTAATCTGTAACTAAAGATTAATTACGGATTGATTAAAGATTAATTAAGGGCTAATTAACTGTTAGTTAAGGATTAATTAAGGATTAATCAACTGGTAATTAAGGATTAATTAATTTGAAATTACATTTTGTTAATTAATAATTAAGGTTTATCAATTAATAATTAAGGAATAATTAATTAATTAATTTAATGGTAATTAATTAAGGGTTAATTAATTTATTAATTAATCAATTGAGGGTAATTAATTTAAAGGATGATTAAATAATTAAAGGTTAATTATTTAATGATTAAAGGTTGATTTATTTATTAATCAAGGTTAATTCATTAATAATTAAAAGTTGATTGATTCATTTTAAAGGTTAATTAATAAATGGTTAAAGGTTAGGTTTGTAATTAATTAATATTAATTAACCAGGATTAATAATTTACTTATAAGTGATTAATCTGATTTAAATTAATTAGATTAATAATTAATCTTACTTATGAATGTTTGAATTGTATGAAATGCTTTGAATTGTTTGATATCATTGTATGTAATGTTTTGTGTTATGAATTATTTTGATTCGAGCTGTGATGAATGTAATTTATTTTATCTGTGATAAATGTATATTATTTATCTATGAATCTGTGAATAGAAGATAAGCGTTATAGGAATATACCGCTTATCGATATTGGTGTGCTTGAATCTATGACGATTGATGATGTTGCACTATTATGTGAAACCCTTGGACTACACTATACACACGCAAATATGGATTGTACAAAGAAATTGGTTAAGTCATAGATTTTTGAAATGGTTTTAAAGTTGAATTTTGAATCCAAAAATAGTTATGGAAATGGAATTGGGTTAATTATGAAAAGCTTTTGAAAAGGAATTTTTAAATTATTTTAAATAACTTGATGAAGTTTTGAATTTTAAATAGTTTGATTTGAATTTGAATTCAAGATTTGAAATTGAGTTTTATGTTTGGAAATTATGGTTTAAAAAGGTTATACGAGTTATATGTGTGTTTATATGGGTTTTAAACCATTTTAAAAATATTATTTTGGAAATTTGAATTTAACCCAAGTTTTGGACTTGAAGGGCTTTAACTTGTGCAAATGCAATTGGATTTTTCCGAAATGAAAACTATATGTTTTCAAATAATAATAGCTTTCATATAAAGAAAGGATTTCTAATTTGTGTTGAAAGATTTCAAGTTTGAAATGGAATTGAAATAGTTTTTAAATCTATGAATGAATCTTTGTGAAAGATGATTGAACCTTGTTTTGAAATTGAAGAGGATCTTATAATTGTATCTTTTGTATAAAAGATTTGAAATGGAATTGTTTCGAAAGTTATGAAGGAATCTTTGTGAAATATTTGGTGAACTTTGTTTCAAACAAAAGAGGATCTCAAACATGGATCTTTTGTTTAAATATTGTGAATAAATCTTGGCGGAAGATTATTGAACTTTATGGAGTGAATCTTTTTGTTTAAAGATTTGAAAATGGTAATTTATTTAAACCATTTGAAAAAAAAGTTTTGGGTAATAAGTTATGACTTAACTGAGATCCCATTATCCATATGATTTTTAAATATTGTGCTCATTATTCGGCTTAGCCGAAAGAGGACCTTGTGTCATATATACCATTCCGAATAATGATACGACGTTATGGATTGCATTTGAAGACCAGTGGTGAAGACCGGGTATTTTCGAGAACGAAAGGATAACCCGTCGAATGTCTCTTGTCACAATCCAAATTTCAGCGTTCGAAAATCGACATCCGAACTTCACTTGTACTCGAATGCCGCAGATTCAATCGTTGAAATCCGGCTCGTGCCGGAGCTTATAGCACATTAAGTACAAAGCACAGCGGAAGAAATGAATAATATCACTGATATACAATATCCAATACAATAATGATACAATTGAGAAATCGATACAAATATCAAAGACAATATACATCAGCGGAAAGAGATAACATAAACTTTAACTCCAAAGAAGAAACTCTAACATCAACTGCATCTGCAACTCCATTGCTAAAACTCTAAAAACTTCAAATACTGGATCCACCAACATGCTTTCCAAACGCGAAGCGAGAAACCCCCATCACGTTGTATTAAGCAAGGTCAAGTAAATCCGATCGCCAAATCTAAAGGCTGGATGCAATGAATCTACACCTACTATTTGATTATCTGAAAAACCCAAATCTAGACTGCCCGTGTGGAAAATTGTAGGCACCCAGAGTTAAGGAAGGGAACAATAAACTCCGGCTTAGTCATGGGACTGGTATGAGCAAACAAAAATAGTTTTATCTTTAAAACAAACAGAAAAAGATTTTAAAAGTTGAAATCCGCAATGTTTTTAGGAAAATGAAACTTCCATAAGGCCTCCCGCCACACACACAATGCAAGCGCACACTTGGAGGAGATTTCTCCTTATGACTGTCAAAAATGCTTGATACGCGAAAATCATTTGATATTGTTATTAGTGCATAGTGCAGAAAACATTTTGAAAGTATAATATTAATCTTAGCCAGCATACGTGCCATTATAGTATGCTCACTATAGATACCATATTAAATGGAAGGTTCTACAACTAAAACTGTACAGGACGTGTATTGGATGATTGGATGTCCAACAAATGGTCAGGCTAAGGAACTACCTTAAAAATGGAACGTCTCTAGAGGAACGCCCCCAAGAACCAAAATGGTTCCCTACCAACACAAGGTCGGGTTACCCATTCCTAGAAGTAACCCTCAAGATATGCCATCCCCAGTCGTAACCAACCATTATCTGAGCGCTTGACACCAACAACCACACAGCAATAAGTATGCAGCAACCACATAGGTAAATATCTGGGCTCCATACCATGATATCACCTTTTATCCAGAAGAGATGGACATACCCTAGGGGCGCGACCCCTGCAACCTTGTTGCAAAATTCCTGTTTCGACCATTTTCGGGTTGTGAGGCTCGACGAAGTCTCGTCGATAAAGCTACGTTTTTTCACAAAGCCTTGCTTTGATCAACAAATGATCAGCAGCACTTCGTATGCCACATTACCAAATTGGAAATGTACCACTAGCAACCATCAACTACATAACCTCTGAGCTCGTACATCTCATAGAAGGGTGTTAAGCTAAGAGAATAAATCTCCGCCATCAAACAGAAATGTATTTGATAGAAACCAGCTTTACATCTCAAAGTGTAATGTCATATACACATCCATACAAGTCTGTTCCGTGTTCGAACAGAACCGAAGGCACTTCCAAAGAATCCCTTGCAATCCGGGTATTCACAATCCCAATCGGACTCCCCATCACATATGGAGATCTCTATACCTGCGCGACTCAATGTAGAGACATTCGACGGGTTATCCTATCGTTCTCGAAAATACCCGGTCTTCACCACCGGTCTTCAAATGCAATCCATAACGACTTATCATTATTCGGAATGGGTTATATGACACAAGGTCCTCTCCCGGCTAAACCGAATAATGAGCGCAATATTTAAAAACATATGGATATTGGGATCTCAGTTAAGTCACAATTTATCATCCAAAATTTTCTTTTCAAATGATTTAAACAAATTACCATTCCAAATCTTTAAACAAAAAGATTCATTTCACAAAGTTCACCCATCTTCCACAAAGATTTATTCACGGATTTCAAAACAATTTCCACGTCAAATTGGATTAACTCATTAAATCTTTAAATCAAAGATTTAATTCATAGCTTTCAAAATCATTTCAAAAGATTCATTCGTAACTTTCAAAGAAATTCCCATTTCAAATCTTTTATACGTAATAGATACACCAATTAAAATCCTCTTCGATTTCAAAACAAAATTTAACAATATTTCACAAAGATTCATTCGTAGCTTTCAAAACAACCCACAATTTCATTTCAAACTTGAAATTTTTCAACCCAAATTGGAAATCCTTTCTTCATATGAAAACTATTATTATTTGAAAACAAATAGTTTTCGAAAAAAACTCGATTACATTTGCACGAGTTAAAGCCTTCTAAGTATAAAATTGGGTTGAATTTAATTTCCCAAAACAATACTTTTTAAAATGTTTTAAAACCCATATAAAAACTTTTATAACTCGTATAATCTTTTTAAATCATAATTTCCAAACATAGAATTCAATTTCAAATCTCGAATTTAAATTCAAATCAAATTAAATTTCAAAACTTTATTAAGTTATTCAAAATAACTTTTATCATCAAAACTTTCAATTTCATTTTCAAAACCATTTGGATTCAAAATTCAACTTTAAAAATCATTTTAAAATATTTAATTCAAATATCTGTGACTTAACCGATTTCCTCGTGCAATCCATATTTGTGTGTGTATGGTGTAGTCCTGGGGTTTAACACAATAGTTGACAATCATTCAATCATCACAGATTCAAGCACAGCAATTATAGATCAACGGTATACTTCTATAATGCTTATCTTCCATTCACAGATTACTCGTGGAAAAAATAAATTACATTCATCACAGATAATTACATTCATCACAGCTCAAATCAACACAATTCATATCACAAAGCATTATACATCAAGGATATTAAACAATACAAGAAATTCATTACAATCCAAACATCCATAATTAAGATCAATTAGTTATTTGATAAATTCAAATCAGATTGATCACTAATCCTGGTAAATTAACATTAATTAATCACAATCATCTTAATTAATTATCCTTTAATCATTTATTAATTAACCATTAATAATAAATTGATTAACCCTTAATTATTTGATTATCCTTTAAATTATTTATTCCCAAATTAATTACCTTGATTAACTAATCACATAATTTAATTATCCTTTAAATAATTAAGGTAGTAAACCTCTAATTAATTATCCTTAATTAATTACATAATTAATTAACCCTTAATTATTAAATTAATAAACCATAATTAATTACAATAAATAAATAAATCATTCTTAAGATAATTGCATGATTAATTAACCCTTTAATTAATACTTTCATTAATTAATTAACCTTAAATTAATTAACTATTCTTAAATTAATTACTTAAATTAATTAATCCCATGAATTAATTATCCTTTAATTAACTTATTCTTTAACCACTTGATAAATCATTCACTGATCATTAATTAATAATTCTTAATTACTTTCATTTATTTAATTAACCTTTAATTAGTTTCATTAATAAATCACCTTGGCTAATTCATTAACTTAAACCCATTAAGTTAAACTATCCTTTAAAACACATTTTACTTCTTATTTTTTTCCACTTAATTGTAATATTAAGTTTGCTTAAACTTTTAAAACAAAGGTTATATAAGATTAAAACACTTTCAAACTTAGTAAATAAATTTTCTTTGAAAAACTTGACTTATCTTCCTTTTAAAACTTATTTAATTTAAAAGATTTCAAAAAACTAGATTAACTTTTTATTCAAAACTTATTGAACTAAATTCCCAGGTCAAAGCAAAAGATACACGAGCAACCCCCGAGCCAATTGCAGACTTACCCGAGCAACAACCTTTTCTTCTTCTTCTCTTTTCTTATAACTTTGATTTGTTTAAAATTCAAAATTGTCTAAAATCACTCGTGTATGCACTCGAATCCCAACCCGAGCCAAAACGAAATTTCCCCGAGACCTTCTTCGATTTCTACTCCATCTTCTCAAACCAACAGCAACCAATCAAACCCAGACTTCAACGTGTACGTGCACGTGCACCAATGACCAGACCACTTTCGATCAACCTTGCGACCGCCAGCACATTGTCAATGACCACCTCTACTCAATCCCTACCCAGATGGACGATATGATCAAGAAAACAAAATCGAGTCTTCCATCCTTAACTTGGAACCCAACAACCATCAGGAAAGGACCTTGCTACAATGCCTCGGACCATCGGCCACCACGCCTTCACGTCCTGAGCCTCGCCACTCACCCACGAACTTATCCCCCTCGGTGCGATCGATCATGACGCACCACAGTCGATGAAATTTCCATGTTTTCGCCGTCGAACAAAACTGAAGCTTAAACCCTATCTTATCAACGTTAAACCACCACGTCCACTAATAATTTCCATTACCATTTTTCTGATGATCCTTGACTTCTGAGCTAGCTATGGCCAAGACCCTGTGTCCCACCTTCACTCTGATCATCAGAATTTGCCGATCAACCCAAATTCGTTCAATTCTCGAATGCTCAGTGAATACTTGCTTAAAATTTTTGATTTTACTTTTAAAAATCATGAATTTAGGTAATGAAACAAATTACAAACCTGGAATCAAGAATTTTTCAAGTTGAAGATTTAATAAGTTTACAATTTCAACTGTTTTTCCTAAATTTCCAGATAGTTTTCATTCCATCATGCTTAAATTTATTTTTATTACTTAATTTATGTAAAAACAAACATTTTCTTTTCAGGAATTCTATCTTGAATTAGTTTAAATAAGAAGATATGAAATTTTTATTTTAGTATAAACCTATAAGTGTTTAAACAGAAAGCTATATGTCTGGAACCAGACATGCACACAACAATCATTTCATATTCCCAGGCATGCAATCACATTTCACTTCCATACAAACCATATCTAAGTTATCATCATCACGGATTTAAAAAAATGAGGAAGTTCAAGTTTAAAAGGGGAGTTTTCTCACCTGTTTAAAGCAGATAACCTGAAAATGTTGTAGATTTGAAAACTGGAAAATTTATCTTTGCTTGCTATTGCTCTGCCTTGTTCTTGATCATGCTTCTAGGTTGTAGATTTTTAAATTGCTGAGATGATTTTTTTTACTTTGATCTAGTACTGCTTGTATTTAATTTGAAAACTGACCAGGCTTTGATTTATACTTGAACTCAAACTGTTGTTTTGAATTTGAATTGCATCTTGGAATCAGGTTTGTGGCCATCAATTTACTTTCCAGGTTTGATTTTAAACTTGCTTGAAATAGATTTGAACTAAAGTTTGATTCTTGCATGCATTTCTGATTTGCTTTGAATTGCTACTGGGTTTGTTTTTAGATTTGCAAATGAGGATTGAAAAATGTTGAACTGTTTTGTTTTTTATTTTCTTTTGGTTTACAGGCTTGTGAAGTTTAAAGCTGAAAGAAACTTTTGAACTAAAAAAATGAGCAGCCTGTTTTTTTCCAAATTCTCATTTGTATTGAATTTCAAAAGAAAAAAAATGATTTTTGCCACTTGTTTTCCATTTGTTACACTTGTTAATCTCATGAGTCACAAAGCTTACACATGTTTTAATCCTTAATTATTAACCTACAAATGTCATTTGCAATGAAATTTATGTTTATATCCTTGCTTTAAATAAATTTTAAAATTTTGTTTTAAACCTTTTTATCTTATGTTTTTACATGTTTATATAAATCTTAAGTATTATGTTTTTATCTTTTTATTAACTAAATATTATGAGATAAGTATACAAACAAATTTTGAAATCAATTTATACATTAATAAGAGACCACATGTATTTAATACACAAGGTTTTAGCTTTCAAATTATTTATTTTTGAAATTCAAGTTCAATTCAATTTATAATCAATTTGTATTTATAAATGAGTAAACAAATATCTTTTATGAGTATAAATTTTATTTCAATCATAATTTATTTATTTTCCAAATCTTTATTTTCAACGTGTATGTATTTGAATTTCAAATTCAAATTTCAAATTAAAATTATTTATAAAATATTTAGATTCTCAAATCAAATTCTTTATATTAAAAACTTATATATATATATATATATATATATATATATATATGTTTTTATTCTCACAATTTCAAATTAAATTACAATTAAATTTGTAATTAATATATTATTCAAAAAAATTATTTCTGAATTTCCAATTAGAAATTCTATTTGAAATTATTCTTATACGTATTTATACTAATAAACAAACAAATGCGTATTTAACTTGGAAAATACCAAATTAATTCACAATTTAATATCAACAAATAAATTAATTACCAATTATAATTCCAAAAATTGAATTTATTATCAAATTAATTCTGGCTAAAATCCAGGAATGTTACAGATTTCCCCCCTTAAGAAAATTTCGTCCCCGAAATTTGCAAGGGAGACAAACAAAGATGGATATACAAAGATAGAGAAACAGTTTTCAGATCAAACTGAGATATCCATTCTGTATTTGGCTTACCAAATCAGAATATCATCAATAATATGAGAACGAACTCATCCCATATCTCATAAAATACTCGGGCCATTCAGTCTGTAACGACCCACAAATCCGTACCCCTTAAGTCATCGCTATTCTATAAAAATCAACTCAAGTTGTACAGAAATACGAACCATTTGTGTTAAAGAAGAAGAGGTAGAAGAAGAAAAATATAATACAACATCAGAATCTAATCATCGCAGCGGAATAAAATATAATAGATAATAAATGATCTTTACTCAAAATCAAATATCTCTGTTTATATATTACATCATCAGAGTACATCAATCACAGTTCAACATCAACAACATAAAAATGGATACACAGCTACTCAACACAGTGGAATATATATATATAAACAAGTACGGAAGTACGTATCGTCATCCAGCTCTTCTCCCGAGCTCCACGGCATCATATCCTGTATCCTATAATACTCGGTCTGACTCGAGCATTATAGTTAAATAACACCCAAGTCGGTCTGGAATACCAGCGTGAGAAAATCACACTCAATTGATTATTAAAGTTTCAAACATCCTTTGAAAACAAAAGCATCTCGAAAGACCACGCCACAAATAAACATGTCGGATTTTTACCTTACGATAGCTAAAACAATTTTTATTAAAATCCTCTGATATTGTAATAGGGTCTATATACAAATACTTATAAAATAGCCGAAATTGTTACATCTATTAAATTCCATCTACGAGCCACAAAGTAGGTAATACAAGCAAAACTCGTACAAGGCTCGTAGGAAGAATAGATTTCCAACTAATGACTAGGCACTGGGGTACCACCTGTCATAGTACGTGGCCTAGATCACAGTACCGAGGAGTACGCCCGCTCCCCTATAACACAAGGCCGGAACTATTCCTTACTGAACAGTCCCAAACAAGATAACCCCACGGTTGTGGCCAACAACTACCCACACAGCCGAAATAAAGGGACATCTAGACAGGGGTATACCTCGTCCTGCTTGGGCATGACCCACCTAACCTTGCTGCATAACCCCTGATTTTCAGTCATTCCCGGTTGATGAGGCTCGAGGCTAAGCGTTACCTTTTTAGACCGTTTCACATAGAATGTCCATCGTCCACCTGACGATGTTCCGAAAGCATTCATCCATATAAGTCCATCCCGGGTTCGAACGGAACCGAAGGCAATACTCCTACTACATCCATTTTGGAAATATCCTCAGGACTAGTAGCGACTAGCCCTTGCACTTCACTGCTCCATCTTCGAATCCAAACGTGTTTTCCATGAAAACGTACAAAACAGATCGAAGTGGTTTTTGAGAAAAAAATCTCGATCCCGGTCTCTTCGAAACGATCAGCGCATTTGTCCAATATTGATAGTCGTTATTTAAATATCAATTAACATTCACAAACATCCATCCAAAAATAAATAATTTCCCAAACTATTTATTAACCTCAAAAATATCTCCACAAGATATTATTTCTATTTTCAACCCTTTGAAAACAGTTTCAAACCATCTTTCTTTTTCAAAATAAACTTTCCCAACTATTTTCTATCTCCACTGAAATTACCAAGCACAAAACTAGATTTTTAAAATAATTTAAAACACTTTACTATGAAATATACTTTAAACATTTAAGTTTAAACTACTCCAAGAGTTTGTTAAAAATACATACTATATGAATGTTTGAAAAATAAGGTTATTTTATAAAATATAAAACTAGGTTTTCACTTTTTAAAATAAATACTAAGTCACTTTTTAAGTAATTACTACGATAATAGATTTGAAAAATATTTACTTTAGAATTTAGATATTTAGGAATAATAAATTTTCCAAAACTTGCTTTTTAAAACAACTTTAAAACTATTAATTTATATTCAAAAATTCACTTGAAAACGTACTTGGTTATCCAGGGAGAACTTCCACTCCATCACTTAAATCAGTTTCCCAAATTTATTTCCCATTTATTTCATTTGAAATAAATTTCTATGCTTACTCATTTCATTTCACAATTAGTTAATTGTGGACTTATTTTTATTATTATTATTTCCGTTTGATTTTAAATCTTTAGTAGAAGCATTCAAATTCAGATTTTTCTCAATTTCTTCTTTATTCTTTTCAAAAATTAAAGCTTAAATTTAAAATAAATGTTTTGTTCTTTTAAACAATAACATTGAAGTTTAAAATTCATTAACTTTCTATTTATTCAAAATTTCCTTTCCATACTCGAGATTTGTTTGTTAGAACTTAAAGTCACTTTATTTCTTTTCCAATTCATTATTAAATTTATTCAAATTTTCTATAATTATTTTACTTACAAATTTACTTATTTTATTTTCTTTCCAAAATCCAATTTATATATTTTTGGTAATTCATTATACCCAATTATATCCAATCAAACCATAGCATTCAACATTCCATTATAATTCATCATAGAATATCAAATAATCACAACAGAGAATATTAAATAATTTAAATAAATGTTGAGGGATCCAGTTGGATCCCTCCAACCTGTTTTCTCTGCATCCACAGACGTTAGCACAA
Organism: Allium cepa; assembly: GCA_030765085.1. NCBI lineage: Eukaryota > Viridiplantae > Streptophyta > Magnoliopsida > Asparagales > Amaryllidaceae > Allium > Allium cepa. The sequence goes on along the minus strand of CM060937.1, from coordinate 303,477,432 downwards.
CATAAAATACCAATTCCAAAATATACCATACTATAGCACATAAATCAATTCAACCATCCAAACAATTATTTAAATTTAATCTTTTAAATTCTAAATTTAACTTCAGCTGAGTGAGATTAACTCACCTTTGCTTTAATTTGCAATCCATTCCAATATTGCCTTGGTTTCTCGATTTTTTACCTTGAATAAACATATTATGATTTCATTAATATTTGATCAATTGCACAATTTATTATCCATCTTATAATTTTAATAAACCAATAAATCATTTTAAACTAATAAGTTGGGTTTAGACCCATAATTTATTTTATACCAATCTCCTTTGAATCTACATATACTAGAATAACTTATATATTTTAACAGCTATTACTTTTATATATTTTTTTATATAAATCTTACAACACTTCAAAAGTCCTATATATTTTTAAACGGTATATATATATATATATATATATATATATATCTGTAAATAACAAAACAGAAATTTGCCTTGCTGTTAATGTACTGATAAGTGAAATAAAAATCAGCAATCCCTTTATAAGTTTAAACTTAAAAAATGTTTAAAATTTAAACATTTGAAATCTAGTTACATATTTAAACAGGAAAATGGTTTTTAAACAGTTTATAAGTAAATTATTATTATTAATATTTTTCCTGCACCTGATTTTTCAATTCAGCAAAGAGGAAAATGAAAAAAGAAAGAAAAAAAAACAATAGGGTAATATATCTGTAATTAACTTCGAAATACACCAAGCCGAAACCCTACCTAACAGCGATTCAAATTCATGACCATAGTTGGATGTCAATCGATGAGCTAAAAACCCTAAAACGCACGACCGCACCGCTCATCTCCTCGCTCTACCTTCCAATCCACCACCATTTTCCCTTTCCAATCGAGCGCTCAGTGCTTCACGTCTACAGCCGCCACAGCCAAGGCCTAGAAGAGCCGCCGCGACCAAAACCCTAAGTCGTAGTAGTGAACGAATCGCGCTTCACCTTCCCTCCTCGGCCTCGTGGTCGCGAGGTCGAGCTCCATGCTTCGCATACACCATCACTTCGTGCGCGCGGCCACTCTTTTTTTTCGAATTGAGGAACGATCGCCATTCTTTTGTGAAAAGGCTTCGGCTGATCTTATTTTGAAAAGGAGAAATCGAATTTGAGGAGGAAGATGCAATTTTCCTTTGAATCGAAAAATAAAGGGAACGCTGCCATTTTTTTTTAAATGTTGAAGTTCGACAATTCTTTTTTTTTTATAAACGAGAAGAATTGAGCTAGCGTGCTGAGGAATGAATATAGGATGGCGTATTTGAGAAGGTAGGCTACAGTGCCTTGAAAAGAAATGGAAAATGTTTTGACGTGAAAGGATTTTAACTGGTCAGAACATTATATTTAAATTTTTAAATTTAAATTTAAATCGACCTGAATTCGCAACTTAAAATCCTGACATCCTACCAAGGCGTGCCGCCAGGCGTTTATAATGTTATACCCCTATTCCAAATGCATTGGAAAAGGTTTCGAGTCCTAATTCAATCGTATGGAGAAGATAACTTTCTGAATCGAATTAAAGTATTTAATTTTCGATATTAATTCTAGCGCGTTTATATATCGTACGCTCACACAATGAATCCGATCAACACAAAATTTGAAATTCGACAATAATACAATATTACGGATCCAATGGAATTGGTTTCATCGAATTCTGAGACTGTGTCTCGAAGGCTATTTTTAAATATCGATTTAAACGATATTTTATTAAAACTTAACAAAACATTCCAAATTCAATTTCAACACTTTTACTATCTTCGGTATTATCAATATAAATTTTATAAGCCTTCAAATTATTTTTAATAGGCTTAAAGTTCTAGATTCAACATTTTACCCAATTTCAAATTATTTAAATTCAATAAATGAATAATGATATTTGCATTCAAGTTAAAATTAACTTTTAAATATTTAAAATCAATTGAACATTTCAATTTCAAATGCTCAAAATTTCTGGGTCGTCACATTCCTCCCCCCTTAAAAGAATTTTGTCGCCGAAATTACTAGTTAGGAAGAATGGTCCAATACCCATTACTATTATCCAAAACCAAACAGTTTTATCAACTTGCCGTAACATATCTTTTATTAAAGATCCACTATTACTTCAACCAACTTCCCTAAATCTTTCATAGTTTTCAAATAACTTTACTTATTCAACCTTTCAAATTTAAATTTAAATCCAAATTTAAATTATCAAAATTTTCTTAAATTTTTTCTAACTCTCTAAATTTTTGAAAAATTTCGCCAGCGTCTCCTTTGCGCGGCTAGCTCGGTGCAACTACAAAAGGCCTCTATGGGCTCCCAAATTCCAAAAGAAAACAAAAGGCCAAGTGGCTAGATACAAAAACCCAATCAAATTTTCACATAAATTTAAACACATACCTTTTTGGTCGGGCAATTCTAATTTAGTATCTGAAACCAAAACCAATTTTCCTTTCTCTTTATAATACTTGCATATCTTACTTAGCAATAATATCCAACCACAACTTTCAAAACATTTTATTGACTTCCTTACCAATGTTAATATCTATTCATCACAATATTAATCTTAGAATATATTTGTAATATTTCCAATCAAGAATTCACCATTCCTTTCTTAAGTTTAGTATAAGCATTTTATATGTTTCTTTATTTATTTTCACCTTACCATTTTAGTTTATATATATTTCTATTCAAATTGATTCTTTCATTTCCATATGAATTCAATTTATTCTTATCTCTGAATATAAAATTCCATCTTCCATTTATAACTGATTCATATCATTATTTTAAATTAGTTTCATTCCTTAATTTATTTTAATTTCAAATTTGAAATTGTTTTGACGCTAACTAAAATTTTCAAAAAATTTCTAACACCTAAAATTTTCGAAATTTTTTAGCAGGGCCTCCTTTGTACGGAGGAGCTTTTGCAATTTGACAAAAGATATAAATATATATACATCAACCCACACGGTCGGAAAAACCAAAAATAGTTCATATTCTCTATTTTTATTGCGTAGGCGTACCTTATTTAGCATTTTTAAGCAAGCGGCTCATTATTTTAGCAATTAGCGTGCCTAAAATCCAGCCAAACGGCTTCCCGGTACTTGTACTTACTCAATTTAAACATGTAAGTGCCAAATATATGAAGTTTAACAACATTTCACTTACTTGCAATAGTTAAACGCATATATTACAACAACAATGCACACTAAACACTTTTCGTAAGCAATTTATACAGTTTTAATACTAACTCAACTGCTATCAATTTATTCATTCAAGTAAATAACCATTTAAGCCGATGACCATTTTAAATTGATTCCAACTCAATTTATTATTAATTCTATCCCATTCTACATTACTTTCAACCCATACACTTGCATTTTCATTCCATATCCATCTTTGTTTACCCAAAACTATTTTATTTAGCTTGAAACCAATCCTGGCTAATCCATTCAATAACCATTTCAATTCCATTCACGATCCATTCATTTGCGATTCATTTCTTATCCGCATTCATTTAAATCCATTCTATTAACTTGAAAACATTCTATTTTTCTCAATGTCACTAAGTTATTTCAATTCCTTGACAATTTAAATGGTTTACAATTATTTATTTAAGAATTTTCATTCCATTAAATATTATCTGTAACTCACCGAATTTTATTTCGATTAAAATTTATTTTCACTTGATTTAAAACCAATCCAATATTATTAAACTTAGTTTAAGTTGACTTCAATTTGTTCAAAATTTATACTTAAGCTCATTTTCATTTTGCAAATAAATTTCCCTTTTCAATTTAACTTGATTCTATTTCAATCCAATCTCATTTCAACTACAAATTTATTTGATTAGTTATTATAAAATTTAAAATTTCAGATTCGATACATTTAGTTTATTCACTTAATCCATTATGAATTTTTAATTTCCATACTCAATTCATCTACAATTATTTTATAATAACAATGCCATTTCCAATGTATTTCAACTTATTTGGATTTTACTTGCAACACAAACTTTTCCACTTTAATCCAATTTTATTTTTATTCGATACATTTCCAATTATATTTACTTTGTTACACCTTAAGTCAAATTTAAATAATAACTCAAATTCTGAATCCACTATCCATTTTCAATTTACCACCCAATCTCATGAACTCACAATTCAATTACATTTACTTCACCAACAATTTAAGTCGAATTTAATTTATAACTTGAGTTTTATTTCCAAACTTCATCATAAACTCACAATTTAGCTTCCAGTTAACTACTATAGGTTTCCATTACATATTTCATTAACTAATTCGGTATCTAATTTGTTCTCCCACTATTTATCATTCAATACTTGATTTTTAATCTCAAAAAAAATCATTTCATTTAATTTTCTTAAGTTTAGTTTATTTTATAATTCAAATTTAGATTTTCGTTTTATTTTCCAATTCATCAAAAATATTTATTTTGGGTTTTCTATCCCACTTTTCAATTTTATAAGTCACAACTTATTATTTTACACATTTCCATTCATTCTAGGCTTGAATATATTCATCTTTTATTTTTAACTCAAGATTCACGCTTATTTATAGCTCAAGCATATTTTTATTTCCATGGATTTCTAATTCTTTTATAAGTTATTTCAATTTATTTATTCCAACTTACTTCTATTTATTTAGGTAAGAATCTAATTCCATTCAATAACTCAATTGAATTTTTATTCCAATTCTATTCTATTTTATTATAATTCAGATTTATTCAACTCAATTCGATTTCAAATTAATTCGAATACAACTGGATAATATTTTCAGCCTATTCAATTAATTTCAATCCAATTAAATTTTTATTTCCCATTCCAGGTTAATTTCATTTTTAACTTTTCACTTTATATTTAAATTTCCAACATTCAAGCTTATATTTCCTTCCTGATTTAAAAAAATTATCTCAATTTACAAGCTTATAACCTATCTTATCAGGATTTTTAAACACACGGCTTTGGTTTCAAATCATTTCGAATTCTCCAACATCTCAAAATCACACTTATCGAAATTTTAAACCAATCCTGGTTTTTATTTCCTACAAATTTCTTTTGGAATTTCAAAAACAAACTAGTTCTTATGGACAAATCAATTTGGCAGCAATCCTTCACTTAGAAACTCGAAAATAAACATCGATGATGCTGCAGCCATCACCGAAGTTATTTTCCAGCGACTGAAGTGAATTCAATGCTATATCCCTTCCCAAAATTTATTTGGAACAATTTCCTTTCAGAAATACTTTTTAAAACAATAATGCTATTATTTGTCTTCAAAATACTTCCAAAATCTCCGGGGTTTTAGAGTTTCAAATTCTGTTTTAATTCAAATTTTAACTATAATGCATTTGTATAGTTTATGCTTATACAAATTCCCATTTAATTATATTTCAATTTATAATTCATGCTGATAATTTATATTTATAAATTTCATATTATAAATGAATTTATTTCCTTAATTTTTAGTTACATTTTCAATTTCTAGTTAAATTTCCACTCAACAATGATAATAATTTAATATAATTTGTCCTAACATCCAATCAACCATATATTAGCAGAAATAGTTTACAAAAACTTTTCTTTATATCAAAATATATTTTTTGGGTAAAATTATTTCATTCACCCACATTTAAAACAATACCGTGTCAATTGTTCTATTCAAGTATTTAGAAACCCCTTCGATACAGTTGTCCAGACTGTGCCGACGAAGGTTCATATGCCACTCAATAAACCAATCAACACAATATTAAAACAATTTGTATTCACTAAAAAATACGCGCTCATAATTATTAATACGCTTGAACCCATTTTAGAGTACTACGGACTATAATTTAATTGAGTAATTCCCACCAGAGCCAAGGTTATCACCAACCTAAGCTCTGATACCAAGTGTAACGACCGCAAATTCGTATCCCTTGAGTCATCACTATTCTATAAAAATCAACTTAAGTTGTACAGAAATACGAACCATTTAGGTTAAAGAAGAAGAGGTAGAAGAAGAAAAATAGAATACAACATCAGAATCAAACCATCGCAGCGGAATAAAATATAATAGATAATAAATGATCTATACTCAAAATCAAATATCTCTGTTTATATATTACATCATCAGAGTACATCAATCACAGTTCAACATCAACAACATACAAATGGATACACAGCTACTCAACATAGCGGAATATATATATAAACAAGTACGGAAGTACGTATCGTCATCCAGCTCGTCTCCTGAGCTCCACAGCATCATATCTCGTATCCTATAATACTCGGTTTGACCCGAGCATTATAGTTAAATAACACCTAAGTCAGTCTGGAATACCAGCGTGATAAAATCACATCAATTGATTATTAAAGTTTCAAACATCCTTTGAAAACAAAAGCATCTCGTAAGACCACGCCACAAATAAACATGTCGGGTTATTAACTTACGATAGCTAAAACAATTTTTATTAAAATGCTCTGATATTATAATAGGGTCTATATACAAATACTTATAAAATAGCCGAAATTGTTACATCTATTAAATTCTAGCTTCTAGCCACAGAGTGGGTATTACAAACAAAACTCGTACAAGGCTCGTAGGGAGAATGGATTTTCAACTGATGACTAGGCACTGGGGTACCACCTGTCACAGTACGTGGCCTAGATCACAGTAACGTGGAGTACGCCTGCTCCCCTGCAACACAAGGGCGAAACTATTCCTTACTGAACACTCTCGAACAAGATAACCCCACAGTTGTGGCCAACAACTGTCCACACAGCCGAAATAAAGGGACATCTAGACAGGGGTATACCTCGTCCTGCTTGGGCATGACCCACCTAACCTTGCTGCATAACCCCTGATTTTCGTTCATTCCCGGTTGATGAGGCTCGAGGCTAAGCATTACCTTTTCAGACCGTTTCACTTAGAATGCCCATCGTCCACCTGACGATGTTCCGAAAGCATTCATCCATACAAGTCCGTCCCGGGTTCGAACGGAACCGAAGGCACTACTCCTACTACATCCATTTTGGAAATATCCTCAGGATTAGTAGCGACTAGCCCTTGCACTTCACTGCTCCATCTTCGAATCTAAACTCGTTTTCTACGAAAACGTACAAACCGGATCGAAGTGGTTTTCGAGAAATAAATCTCGATCCCGGTCTCTTCGAAACGATCAGCGCATTTGTCCAATATTGATAGTCGGTTATTTAACTATCAATTAACATTCACAAACATCCATCCAAAAACAAATAATTTCCCAAATTATTTATTAACCTCAAAAATATCTTCATAGGATATTATTTCTATTTTCAACCCTTTGAAAGCAGTTTCAAACCATCTTTCTTTTTCAAAATAAACTTTCCCAACTATTTTCTATCTCCACTGAAATTACCAAGCACAAAACTAGATTTTTAAAATAATTTAAAACACTTTACTATGAAATATACTTTAAACATTTAAGTTTAAACTACTACAAGAGTTTTTAAAAATACATACTATATGAATGTTTGAAAATAAGGTTATTTTATAAAATATAAAACTAGGTTTTCACTTTTTAAAACAAATACTAAGTCACTTTTTAAGTAATTACTACGATAATAGATTTGAAATATATCTGCTTTAGAATTTAGATATTTAGGAATAATAAATTTTCCAAAACTTGCTTTTTAAAACAACTTTAAAACTATTAACTTATATTCAAAAATTCACTTGAAAACGTACTTGGTTATCCAGGGAGAACTTCCACTTCATCACTTAAATCAGTTTCCCAAATTTATTTCCCATTTATTTCATTTGAAATAAATTTCTTTGCTTACTCATTTCATTTCAAAATTCGTTAATTATGGACTTATTTTGATTATTATTATTTCCATTTGATTTTAAATCTTTAACTGAAGCATTCAAATTTCATATTTTTCTAAATTTCTTCTTTATTCTTTTCAAAAATTAAAGCTTAAATTTAAAATAAATGTTTTGTTCTTTTAAACAATAACATTGAAGTTTAAAGTTCATTAACTTTCTATTTATTCAAAATTTCCTTTCCATACTCGAGATTTATTTGTTAGAACTTAAAGTCACTTTATTTCTTTTCCAATTCATTATTAAATTTATTTAAATTTTCTACAATTATTTTACTTACAAATTCACTTATTTTATTTTCTTCCCAAAATCCAATTTATATATTTTTGGTAATTCATTATACCCAATTATATCCAATCAAACTATAGCATTCAACATTCCAATATAATTCATCATGGAATATCAAATAATCATAACAGAGAATATTAAATAATTTAAATAAATATTGAGGGATCCAGTTGGATCCCTCCAACCCATTTTCCCTGCATCCACAGACGTTAGCACAACATAAAATACCAACTCCAAAATACACCATACTATAGCACATAAATCAATTGAACCATTCAAACAATTATTTAAATTTAATCTTTTAAATTTTAAATTTGACTTCAGCCGAGTGAGTTAACTCACCTTTGCTTTAATTTGCAATCCATTCCAATATTGCCTTGGTTTCTCGATTTTTGACCTTGAATAAACATATTATGATTTCATTAATATTTGACCAAATGCACAATTATTATCCATCTTATAATTTTAATAAACCAATAAATCATTTTAAACTAATAAGTTGGGTTTAAACCCATAATTTATTTTAAACCAATCTCCTTTGAATCTACATATACTAAAATAACTTATATATTTTAACACCTATTACTTTTATATATATTTTTTATATATATAAATCTTACAACACTTCAAAAGTCCTATATATTTTTAAACTGTATGTATATATACATATACATATATATATATATATATATATATATATATATATATATTTCTCTGTAAATAACAAAACAGAAATTTGCCTTGCGGTTAATGTACTGATAAGTGAAATAAATTCAGCAATCCCTTTATAAGTTTAAACTTAAAAAATGTTTAAAATTTAAATAGTTGAAATAAGTTACATATTTAAACAGGAAAATAGTTTTTAAACAGTTTATAAGTAAATTATTATTATCAATATTTTTCATGCACCTGATTTTTCAATTCAGCAGAGAGGAAAAAGAAAAAAGAAAGAAAAAAAACAATAGGGTAATATACCTGTAATTAACTTCGAAATACATCAAGCCGAAACCCTACCTAACAGCGATTCAAATTCACGACCATAGTTGGATGTCGATCGATGAGCTAGAACCCTAAAACGCACGCCCGCACCGCTCATCTCCTCGCTCTACCTTCCAATCCACCACCATCTTCCCTTTCCAATCGAGCGCTCGGTGCTCCACGTCTACAGCCGCCAAGGCCTAGATGGCCGCCGCGACCAAAACCCTAAGTCATAGTAGTGAACAAATCGCGCTTCACCTTCCTTCCTCGGCCTTGTGGTTGCGAGGTCGAGCTCCATACTTCGCGTACACCATCACTTCGTGTGCGCGGCCACTCTTTTTTTTCGAATTTAGGAACGATCGCCATTCTTTTGTGAAAATGCTTCGGCCGATCTTATTTTGAAAAGGAGAAATCGAATTTGAGGAGGAAGGCTCAATTTTCCTTTGAATGGAAAAATAAAGGGAACGCTGCCATTTTTTGGAAACGTTGAACTTCGGCCATTCTTTTTTTTTATAAACGAGAAGAATGGAGGTAGCGTGCTGAGGAATGAATATAGGATGGCGTATTCGATAAGGTAGGCTACAGTGCCTTGAAAAGAAATGGAAAATGTTTTGACGTGAAAGGATTTTAACTAGTCAGAACATTATATTTAAATTTTTAATTTTAAATTTAAATCAATCAGAATTCGCAACTTAAAATCCTGACATCCTACCCAGGCGTGCCGCCAGGCGTTTATAACGTTATACTCCTATTCCGAACGCAATGGAAAAGGTTTCGAGTCCTAATTCGATCGTATGGAGAAGATAGCTTTCTGAATCGATTTAAAGTATTTAATTTTCGATATTAATTCTAGCGCGTTTATATATCGTACACTCACACAATACATCCGATCAACACGAAATTTGAAATCCGATAATAATACTATATTACGAATCCAATGGAATTGGTTTCATCGAATTCCGAGACTGTGTCTCAGAAGGCTATTTTTAAATATCGATTTAAACGATATTTATTAAAACTTAATAAAACATTCCAAATTCAATTTCAACACTTTTACTATCTTCAGTATTATCAATATAAATTTTATAAGCCTTCAAATTATTTTTAATATGCTTAAAGTTCTAGATTCAACATTTTACCCAATTTCAAATTATTTAAATTCAATAAATGAATAATGATATTTGCATTCAAGTTAAAATTAACTTTTAAATATTTAAAATCAATTGAACATTTCAATTTCAAATGCTCAAAATTTTCGGGTCGCCTCACAATCAATGAAATATGCAGGGGCATTGGTTAGTTCGAAGGGATTACTAACCGTTTGTCGAATATATCGAGACCCAAACCATAGATAAATGGATTTAATCTTCCACAATTCTCAAACATTAGATATGGATTCCAAACTCAAGTTGGAAGTTTACATCAACTTGTCCCTCTTCAGTTGATCCTTACCAAAAATTACAATCGAATTTTCAATTTTTGGTTTTAACCGAAATCATTTTATCGATACAAACAAATTTTACTTCATATTTTATTAACCAATTTATTCCAATTGAAATTTTCAAATTGATTAAAGTTAAAACGATAAGCTGATAGGGAACCGATGAAGAGAATAGGAACTTATCTACACGATTCTCAGGGCCACCATCATACCGAAGCTTCTCCCTCGAGCTGCCACGAAGCAGTCAAAGAGTTTGAAATTGAACTAAGGGGGATTGATAGAGAAAGTGATTTTCCATTGTTGTTGCAGGATATCGGCCATTTGTGGTCGTACTCCCCTATCCCCTATCTCATCCTCTTCTTGCACTCATACTTACTATCAGTGGATAGTAAGAGAATTTATTGAGGCACACGAACGGATATCTTAGGGAATACTCATTCTATGGTATTTGTAATCCTATCTCTAATGAGCTACCCAATGTGTTATACTCCTGAGCTAAAGTTTTAACCTTCAGCTCTGATACCGAAATGTCACGGTCTAGGCTTTTCAACCATCAACAGCGGCCACTCTCGACTGGTAGGCTTTTCAACCATCCCAGCCCCACCGTGGCAGACAATGATACACTGACCATGCTTTTGCGGCTAGCCTTTCGACAATCAACCTAACCGGTTAGCAACACCTACCTGGGGACATGTAGGGGTAAGAGTCTCCTGATCGCCACCAAACGCAAATGTATTTGATAGAAACCAGCTTTACATCTCAAAGTGTAATGTCAGATACACATCCATACAATCTGTTTTAGGTTCGAACAGAACCGAAGGCACTTCCAAAGAAGCCGTTGTAATCTGGGTATTGACAATCCCGATCGGACTCCCCATCACATATGGAGATCTATACCGGCGCAACTCAGTGCAGATACATTCAACAAGTTATCTATCGTTCTCGAAAATACACGGTCTGGCCGGTCTTTACCACAAGTCTTCAAATGCAATCCATAACGACGTATCATTATTTGGAATGGGTTATATGACACAAGGTCCTCTCTCGGCTAAACCGAATAATGAGCGCAATATTTAAAAACATATAGATATTCAGATCTCAGTTAAGTCACAACTTGTTACACAAAACTTTATTGTCAAATGGTTTAAACAAATTACCATTTCCAATCTTTAAACAAAAAGATTCATTTCACAAAGTTCACCCATCTTCCAAAAAGATTTATTCATAGATTTCAAAAAAAATTCTACGTCAAATTGGATTAACACATTAAATCTTTAAATGAAAGACTTAATTCATAGCTTTCAAAATCTTTTCCAAAGATTCATTCATAACTTTCAAAACTATTCCCATTTCAAATCTTTTATATGTAAAAGATACACCATTTAAAATCCTCTTCGATTTCAAAACAAAGTTTAACAATCTTTCACAAAGATTCATTCATAGCTTTCAAAACAATCCACAATTTCATTTCAAACTTGAAATTTTTCAACCCGAATTGGAAATTCTTTCTTTATATGAAAGCTATTATTATATGAAAACAAATAGTTTTCGGAAAAATTCGATTACATTTGCACGAGTTAAAGCCTTTTAAGTATAAACTTGGGTTGAATTTAAATTCCTAAAAAAATATTTTTTAAAATGGTTTAAAACCCATATAAACACTTTTATAACTCGTATAATCTTTTTAAACCATAATTCCCAAATATAGAATTTAATTTCAAATCTTGAATTTAAATTCAAATCAAATTAAACTTCAAAACTTTATTAAGTTATTCAAAATAACTTTTATCTTCAAAACTTTCAATTTCATTTTCAAAACCATTTGGATTCAAAATTCAACTTTAAAAATCATTTTAAAATAGTTAGTTCAAATATCTGTGACTTAACCGATTTCCTCATGCAATCCATGTAAGGACCCGATTCTTCATCTTCCGAAAACTGACATCAATACATCCACTGTATCAACTGCCCAGAAATCGAATGCCGAAAAACCGAACACTTAGGGTTTTTAAGAAAAAGAAAGACAGAAGAGAGGAAAAGATAGAAAATAGAGAGAAAGAAAAATAGAAAATAGAACGGAAAGAAAACAGCAGAACAATAACAGAATCTCACAATCGCAGCGGAACAACATATAATAGATAAATGAATAATCTTTAAACAAAGAACTATATCAGTTATTACATTACATCACATTACATTTCATTACATCAGAGTGTACAACAACAACAAACAGCGGAAAAGAAATACTATATACTAATAATACGCCATGCCATCCAGCTTGCCTCCAGCAACTCCAGAATATCCTGATAAACCTTAACTCTTGACTGCCCGTGTAGAAATTGGTGGGCACCCAGAGTTTAGGAAGGAAAACAATAAACTCCGAGTCAGTCATGTGACTGGTGTGAGAACTCAAAACAGTTTATTTATCTTTAAAATCAAAATAGAGAAATATTTTTAAAGTCAATTCGTAATGCTTTTGAAAATGAGACTACCATAAGACCTCCCACCACACACACAATGCAAACGCAGACTTGGAGGAGATTTCTTTTTATGTTAGTCAAAGATGCTTGATACGCATTAAAAAGAAACATTTGATATTATTATTAGTGCATAGTGTAGGGAAAATCATTTCGAAAGTAGAATATAAATCTTAGCCAGCATAGGTACCATTATATTATGCCTACTATAGCTACCTCCTGAGGAAGCAGGTTCTACAACTAAAACCGTACAAGATCGTATTGTTTCTTTGGATTTCCAACAAATGGTCAGGCCAAGGAACTTCCCATTGCCACATGAGAATGCCTCTGGAAGGACATCCCCGAGAACCAAACCGGATCTCTGCCAACACAAGGCCGGGTTACCCCTAACTGAGTAACAACTGACCTAGTATGCCATCCCCCGGTCCTTTGGGACCTTTAACCGAGCGCTCGTAATCAATTCACACAATCATAAAGTGTTTTCAACATGAGTAAGTATCTGGGCTCCATACCATGATACCACCCTTTTCCAGAAGGAAATGCACATACCCTAAAGGGCGCTACCCCTCATAACCTTGCCGCATCTTTCCTGTTTTGACCATTCCCGAGGTGTGAGGCTCGACGAAGTCACGTCCACAAAGCCACGCTTTATACAAAAGTCGTGCTTGGGTCAACAAATGATCATAGAAATGATCACCAGGATAGACGATCAAATAAATGATCCTATCACAAATGATCAACACAATGATCAGCAACACTCAGCATGTCACATTACCAAATTGGGAATATATTGCTGATAACATTCAACTACATAACCTCTGAGCTCGTACGTCTCAAAGAAGGGTGTTAAGCTAAGAGAATAAATTCTCCGCCACCAACAGAAATATATTTGAAAGAAATCGGCTTTATATCTCAATTTGTAATGTCAGACATACAATCCATACAAGTCTGTTCCGGGCTCGAACAGAACCGAAGGCACTTATAAAGAAGTCCTTGCAATCCGGATATCCACAATCCTGATCGGATTTCCCATCACTTAGGGAGTCTCTATACCGTTGCAACTCAGTGTAGAGACAATTGATAGGTCATCCTATCGCTCTCACAAATATCCGGTCTTCAACACCGGTCATCAATGCTATCCATTACGTCGTATCACTATTCGGAATGGGTAATCCGAATAACGAGCGCAATAATTTAAAAATAAGTGTAGCATTCAAATTCAGCAAACCACAACAAATACCTTTCAAAGGTAAATATTGATAGTCGGTTATTGAACTATCAATGGATATGCACAACATCACCAGATTCCAAATAATTTTCCAAATTATTTATTTTCCAAAATATCTTTACAAGATATATAATTTCAATATGTCAAAAATAAATCAATATTTATCTTTAAACAACTTCCCTTTTCATTCATAAATTCTATAGTGAATTTATATTTCAAAATATTTATGAATAAACGATTTCAATTATTCATTTTCAATTTATCTTCAAAAAGATAAATTCTTTAAATATTCACTTCATATTGGAAAACATTTCCATACTTATTTATTAAATAATTCTCAAATCCATCTATTTTCAACACTTGGAAAATATTCAATATACTTAAATCGAGATTAAGTATATATTTCATTCTTTTAAGGAAATCATTCTCTTAAACATATTTATTTGGGCCAAAACGAATGTTGCGTAAAACATCGTTACGACAACCCAAAATCACTAGTATAGGGATTCGAAATTAAAATAGATATATAAATCCCAATACTATACAAAACATTTCCTTTCGGAAATCATTTACTATAACAACAGTGTTATAGTCTACCATTTCCTTCTATTTCTCGAAAACATCTATTTCAACAATGAATGTTGAAATCTATGGTTTCGAATCTCAACACATTTTAAAACATCGTTAGATCGTTTTAATTCTATTTAAAACATCACATTCAAAACAATTTCTTTAACATATTATTCACTATTCAAAAACGTGAATATACTACGTTAATCAATTTCATCATTTCTATTCATTTTGTTTCAAAGGATTATTCACAGTCAAAAACGTGAATATAACTCCATTAATAGGTTACAACAATTTACTTCTTAAAATAAGTCGTTTGCGAATTTATAAAACAACGTTTATAAATTCCTTTTCTATTTATTTTATAACAACTTCCTTTTATAAATTCCTTTATTAACCTATTCACTTTATAACTCAATTATAAACCAAAGGTTCATATTATAAGTTAAATGCTTATAAAACGATTATTTTACAAAATCGTTCTTTTAAAGACTTTCCAAATTATAAATCTTATAACTTATAAGATTCATTTATTTAACCAAATCTATTCTTTAATAACTTTACAAATTTTATAAATCTACTGCTTATAAAATTCCATTCATAAATTCACCGTTTATAATTTTATAAATTTCATTCGTTCATGAAATTCATTCACAATTCATTCTAACACTTATAAAAACTCCTTTTATAATTCCAACGTCTTTAATTTCTAAATATCAATTTATAAATCTTTTATAAATCTCAATTTATATGATTATTTCAAAATGTCTTAACTCCTTTATAATTTCATCATTTTGATTTATAAAATAATCAAATTTTATAAACCCTATTTTTAAACTTTTTATAATAAATTCAAAAATCTCGATTAAACTATTTTTATAAAATTATTAACCCATATTTTCAAAAATCAACTTTTAACTATATTTCTCAGAGATCATAATTTTTATAACATTAAAATTATATCGTTTATTTATTTAAAATGAATCAATTCCAAACATATAGTATATTTTCAAAAATCACCTTAAAAATCATTTTAAAATTCCAAAACTTGGTCCAATGATGCTACACACCAAATAGTCAATCACGACAACAATGACATCATATATCGATATGATAGTCCATCAAATATCAAAATATCTAAAATCAAAAAAATACTGTTAAGGAATCCAGTTGGATCCCTCCAACCTGTTTCCCTGCATCCACAAACATTAGCACAATACCAATTCCGCTCCAGTACGGAATTATCGCGGTATATGGGATTTAAAATATTATCCGCTTAATAGACGGCGCAATAGGGTCTCATCCGCTAAAAAATGCGGGAAATCAATAACTGCAATATATACATATGCCAATATATATATATTGCTATTATATATAATACCAATTTCACTGTTTATGAAATATTCGCGGTATATGTTTTTAATAAATAACATCCGCTTACTAACGGCGCATAATGTCTATTTTATCAATCAATAGATAACAATCATCATTCAAACATGCATTCAAGTATTTTAAATCAAACTATTTAAAATTAAAATTGAAACCGATTCGATTGAGTGAGAAGTTCTCACCTTGATTTCAATTTCGTTTTAGCGATTTATTTCGAATAAAATTAAACGGACGTTTAATTTTACCCAAAATTCTCACTAACTCCAAACGACTCCAATCCAATTTCATAGCGTAGTGCTCGTCCATACGATTCCAACGCAACTGGTTTCGCGCGTTTTCGACCTCGTATGAAAAAGTTATGCATTTAACAAGTTTACACGAATTTTAAATATAAAATTTACAACTAAAATTTAATTTTCTTAACCTAAACTAATACTGGCCATAAGATCCACAAACCCCCTCATCATAGCCGTGCGTATGCTTCTCCCCCAACTCCCTCTTTCACGCGCGAGACTCCAGTATAGTCGAACCCACCAATCACGAACTAGGGCTTCAATTTGCAACCACCACAAGCCACTTCACATCGATCAGGAGCTTCCACCTCGAAGAGCACGACACGAGCAACACTCGGCCAAGACATGGTGGCACTCGGCTCCCCCTTGTGCTCCGAAATGCGTGCGCAACATCAGGGAAACGCGGCCTCCTATCTCACAAAATACAGCTCCATTCGCGATCATCACCGTTGAACACGAAGATCTCGATGTGCTCTATAACTTCGCAGTTGAACACTTCTTGAATTGCTTCGCGGATTTGAAGAGATTTGGGGATGAAGATCATAAATTTCTGGCCTTTGGTTCGGGGGTGGCGGCTGGCTATAGGATTAGGGTTTTATTATTATTATTTTTTATTTTCTTGTGAATGTGGGCTATTTATAGGGAACCGACGAAACACTATTCATTCCGGAATTTCCGAACTCTGATTTACGCGCCGTAACCAGCGTTTCTAGGGTTTGCCCCACGTTCCGGACATAATGGAACCGGTTTCGGAAGCTAATTCGGACATCTGTGCGAGTTATGGCAATAAACGTTCAATTTAATTTAAACCGATTTAAACGATTTTCTAGGCGTTTTAATTTGTACCGGACAAACGATAAATCCGATTGACACGAAATTTGAAACCTTACAATAATATCACATTACGGATCCGATGAAACTGGTTTCGTCGAAATCCGAGACTTTTTGAAAAATGGCTATTTTAACTCGCCAAATTAATATTAAAAACAATTCGATGCGTTTCGAGCTGCCACGATCAAACGATAACTCCGATTGCTACGAAAACTGAAATCCGGTAATAACTAACTATTACGGATCTAATGGAACTAGTTTTGTCCAATTCTGAGACTGTTCAAAAATTGGCTAATTTCGCTAGTCGATTAAATATTAAAATATTCAATTTTCACAAATTAACTTTTAATTCGATTTTAAAAGTTCTAAAATATCATTCTAACTTCAATATGATAAAATAAAATTTTACAAATCATTTTCAATCATATTTAACTCAATTTTCAATTATTTCCATAATTTCACATATTAAATTATCGATTTAATTATCCAATTAAATCCAAATATTCAAAATAAAATTTATTTGACTTATAAATTTCACTTATTAATATTTAAAATTAATTAAATATTCAAATTTTAATTACTAAAAATCCTGGGTCGTTACAATCCATATTTGTGTGTGTATGGTGTAGTCCAGGGGTTTAACACAATAGTGCAACATCATTCAATCATCCTAGATTCTAGCACTGCAATTATAGATAAGCGGTATACTTTTATAACGCTTATCTTCCATTCACAGATTACTCACAGATAAAATAAATTACATTCATCACAGATAATTACATTCATCACAGCTCAAATCAACACAATTCATATCACAAAGCAATATACATCAAGGATATTAAACAATACAAGACATTCATTACAATCCAAACATCCATAATTAAGATCAATTAGTTATCTTATCTGATAAATTCAAATCAGATTGATCACTAATCCTGGTAAATTAACATTAATTAATCACAATCATCTTAATTAATTATCCTTTAATCATTTATTAATTAACCATTAATAATAAATAGATTAACCCTTAATTTTGTAATTATCCTTTAAATTATTTATTCCCAAATTAATTAGCTTGATTAACTAATCACATAATTTAATTATCCGTTAAACAATTAAGGAAGTAAACCTTTAATTAATTATCCTTAATTAATTACATAATTAATTAACCCTTAATTATTAAATTAATTAACCATAATTAATTACAATAAATAATTCATTCTTAAGTTAATTGCATAATTAATTAACCCTTTAATTAATACTTTCATTAATTAATTAACCTTAAATTAATTAATTATTCTTAAATTAATTACTTAAATTAATTAATCCCATGAATTAATTATCCTTTAATTAACTTATTCTTTAACCACTTGATAAATTATTCACTAATCATTAATTAATAATCCTTAATTACTTTCATTTATTTAATTAACCTTTAATTAATTTCATTAATAAATCACCTTGGCTAATTCATTAACTTAAACCCATTAAGTTAAGCTATCCTTTAAAACACAGTTTACTTCTTATTTTTTCCACTTAATTGTAATATTAAGTTTGCTTAAACTTTTAAAACAAAGGTTATATAAGATAAAAACACTTTCAAACTTAGTAAATAAATTTTCTTTGAAAAACTTAACTTATCTTCCTTTTAAAACTTATTTTATTTAAAAGATTTCAAAAAAACTTGATTAATTTTTTATTCAAAACTTATTGAACTAAATTCCTGGGTCAAACCAAAAGATACACGAGCAACCCCCGAGCCAATTGCAGACTTACCCGAGCAACAACCCTTTCTTCTTCTTCACTTTTCTTTTAACTTTGATTTGTTTCAAAATTCAAAATTGTCTAAAATCACTCGCGTATGCACTCGAATCCCAACCTGAGCCAAAACGAAATTTCCTCGAGACCTTCTTCGATTTCTACTCCAATCATAATTTATTTATTTTCCAAATCTTTATTTTCAACGTATATGTATTTGAATTTCAAATTCAAATTCCAAATTAAAATTTATTTATAGAATATTTAGATTCCCAAGTCAAATTCTTTATTTTAAAAACTTATATATATGTTTTTATTCTCACAATTTCAAATTAATTTATAATTAAATTTATAATTAATGTATTATCCAAAAATTTATTTCTAAATTTCCAATTAGAAAGTCTATTTGAAATTATTCTTATACACATTTATATTAATAAACAAACAAACACGTATTTGACTTAGAAAATACCAAATTAATTCATAATTTAATTTCAATAAATAAATTAATTACCAATTATTTCATAATTTAATTCCAAAAATTGAATTATTATTAAATTAATTCTGGCTAAAATCTGGGAATGTTACATCTCTGCATTGAGTCTTGCCGGTATAGAGATCTCCATATGTGATGGGGAGTCCGATCAGAAATGTAGATACCCGGATTGCAAGGGCTTCTTTGTGAAGTACCTTCAGTTCTGTTCGAACCTGGAATAGATTTGTATGGATGTGTGTCTGACGTTACACTTTGAGATGTAAAGCTGGTTTCTATCAAATATATTTATTTTTGGTGGCGGAGATTTATTCTCTTAGCTTAACACCCTTCTCTGAGACGTACGAGTTCAGAGGTTATGTAGTTGACGGTTACTAGTAATACATTCCCAATTTGGTAATGTGGCGTACGAAGTGCTGCTGATCATTTGTTGATCGAAGCATGGCTTTTGTGAAAAGCGTAGCTTTGTGGATGAGACTTCGTCAAGCCTCACAACCCGGCAATGGTCGAAACAGGAATCGTTGCAGCAAGGTTATTTGGGGGTAGCACCCCCGAGGGTATGTCCATTTCCTTCTGAATTATAAGTGGTATCATGGTATAGAGCCCTGATACTTAACTTTGTGGTGGCTGCAAACTTATTGCTTTGTGGTTATTGGTTGAGAAGCGCCTCGGATAAAGGTTGGTAACGACGGGGGGATGGCATACTCGTGTCAGTAGTTACTTTCGAGCAGGGGTAACCCAGCCTTGTGTTGGCAGAGATCCGGTTAGGTTCTCGGGGACATCCCTCCAGAGGCGTTCCATTCGGTGTAGGAAGTTCCTTAGCCTGACCATTTGTTGGAAATTCAATCTTCCAATACGCGCCTTGTACAGTTTTAGTTGTATAACCTGTCATTTACTTATGGTGGTCACCACTGTTTAGATGGTAGCTATAGTAGGCACAGTTCGAAATTTCTATGCTGGTTAAGATTAATATTATACTTTCGAAAGATTTTCTGCACTGTGCACTAATAATAATATCAAAAGGATTTCGTATATCAAGCATGTTTGACTATCATAAGGAGAAATCTCCTCCAATTGTGCGCTCGCATTGGGTGTGTGGTGGGAGGCCTTATGGTAGTTTCATTTTCCAAAAAGCATTGCGAATTTCAACATTTAAATTCTTTTGTTTGTTTTAAAGATAAACTGTTTTTGTTTGCTCACACAAGTCCCATAATTGACCTGGAGTCTATTGTTCCCTTTCTAAACTCTGGGTGCCCTTTCCACGTGGGCAGCCTAGAGTTGGATTTTTCAGATAGTCGAATAGTAGGGGTAGATTCGATAGCATTCAATCTCTGGATATTGGAAATCGCATTTGGATCGAGTTTCTTCACTTCAGTTTTGATGATGGTTCTTGCTTTTTGGTTTAGAGTCTTTCTTGTCTTGTAACATTGGCAATGATGTTGCAGTTAATTGGAGTATCTTTCTTAAGGACTTCTGAAGAAATTATCTTTTGGAGACTTTCCTCCGCTGTTATTTTTGTATCTCTGATGTTGATATCAATTGTATCAATTAATTGTATCATTGTTGTAATCAACTGTTGTATATCAATGATATGTTCATTTCTTCCGCTGTGTTATTATACTTAATGTGTTATAAGCTCCGGCACGAATCGCATTTCAACGGTTGAATCTGCGGCATTCCAGTACAAGTGAAGTACGGTGTCGATTATTGAATGCTAAATTCGGTTCATTACATTTATTTTCATTGTCTCGTTAATAGCGGATAGATTATGTAATGACCGACCTTTTTGAACCTCAAAAGGCGGCACTAATACATCCATGGTATTCACATACTGAGCATTCAAGTCTCGGAAAGAAAGATTGTTGGCGTGAAAGAAAAGAAAGGACATAACAAAATCTCACATCGTGACGAGTAATATATAATATACAGATGATCTTTACATAAGAAAACGATGATATATACATACATCAATCATAGTAAACTAACCTATCATCAGTCTGGACAGTTATAACAACCTACTTCATAAATGCTGATGCATACAAATAACAAATGCAACTGAAATAAAAGATACGTGAATATGTCATAGAGGCATCCAACTCATCTCCTAAAGTTCCAAAGCAATGATAACTAAATCTAAAAATATGCTCGGGCAAACCTGGGCATTTTAAGAAAATAATGTCTGGATCGGTCTGGTAAACCAATGCAAGAAACTCAAATCATATGGATTTTTAATGTTATAAAACTTTTCAAACATAAAGGTATCTTGCAAGACCACGCCGCACATAAACACGGACGGGTTTTTACCTTACGATAGCCAAGTCATTTTCATTAAAATATTTGTGATATTATAATAATGTTTAGGGTCAAAAATAAATATATAACATAGCTGAAATGCTTGCATCCCACATTCCAGCATATTTGGTATACAACTAAGTCTGTATGGCACATGTTTAAAAATGATCTTCAATAATGACAAGATAAGGGGTTACCTTCCGTACAGTACACTTCCAGATAAAATTCATCAAGTTTCTACCAACACATAACAAGGCTACCCCTTCCTGGATAGTATCGAATATGATCACCACCCCGACTGCCAACAAACAAATTGTTTTGAAGGCCCAGCATACATAATCCATAAATATCGAGCTAGATACAAGCGATGATCATACCCTAATGGTAGCGAACCACATAGCCCTACTGCATCTCCCCTGTTTTAATCATTTTCGGGTTTGAGGTTTGTGGCAACATTTTACTTTTTAGAAAATCTCGCTTGAATTCTAATACTCCTCTCAAGGCAACAATGCAATGCCAACATTCGTCCATACAAGTATTTCAAGATATGAACAAATTGAAGGAAAACTTCTACTACATCCATTTTGGAATCATCCACAGGATTAGTAACAAGTAGCCGTTGCAGTTTGAAGAACTCCATCTTCAATTTCATCATCTTCAAGATGTTTCTAATTCGAACGCTTATGTCAGTTCGAAGTGATTTCGAATAACATATGCAATCCTGATCTCCCAGAACCGACGACCAATAGTTTCAGACTGGTTAAGATTTGATAGTTAGTTACTTAACTATCAAATATGCAAACAATCCAATTAGAGATTTAAGTTCATATGGAAATCAAGCATGGTCACATAAGCAACCACTAAGCCTCTTTAATATTAATTAAATCACTTTGTAAATACTTATATCAATTATTTTTACAAAGATATACTTATGTATATTACTTATTCACTATTTATTTGTACTCTTTCCATGCTTGGAAAAATATCCATATGCTTATCTCATCGTTATAATTATATTCACAAAACATTATACTTCGATGCTTAGAAAATGCAACCATATACTTATCTCACTGGTATAATTTTATTCACAAAATCTTAATAAAGATTTCTTTTCCAAAACCAAACTTATTTGGTTTAAAACAAATGTCATTTAAAACATTGATAATAATAAACCCAAAACACTTTTCGTTTAGTGTAAGTAAATGGATCATATGTAATTTACGCCAAATATACTTACTACCACTTCCTGATTTCGAACTTGTGCTATCTCTCGATTAACAATAAAGTCGAATCGAATAAGTTATCCTTGCCTCGATATACATTCTTAATTCTCAGAACGGGGACAAGTTTCCCTATCTTGAAATTTAGTGTTAAATATGAAAAGAATATTTTTCATGCCACCCTAATTATGAATGATCATTTATAGACATCAAATCTCGTTCCTATTATAAAATTCCATTTTTATAAATGTCTTTATATTTACAAACTCCTTTTGTAAATTTCTTTCTATTTTTATAAATCTCTTTTCTATTTATAAACTCCTTTTATAAATCTCTTTTATATTTATAAACTCCATTTATAAATCTCTTTTCAATTTATAGAACTTCTTTTATAAATCTCATTTCTATTTGTAATTGTCGTTTATAAATCTCTTTTCTATCTATAAACTCCTTTTATAAATCTCTTATATTTCTTACAAATCTTCGGTTCCAGAATCGAATTAAATATTTTCCATTAAACTATCATTTCATATATTATTGTACACTTACAAATGTGACTTATCTTCCAATTTATCAAAATAATCTCATATCCCTTGTATAAAATCTCATTTATAAATCTATGTTTTTTTTATAAAATACCATTTATAAATCTATTTTTATATAATGTTTTATGTACAACATTCCACAAATATTTATCCTAAAATATTTATATGTTCTCTAAACAATAGAATCATTTTAGTAAAAAAGAAAATCCATTTTTCTTTAAAATAAACATCCATTATTATATTAACTTTTCTGAATAATAAATACTTCCTAAAATACTTTTAAAACATTTCCAAAAAGGTTGGAGTAAAATAGAGAAGCTCAAAAACTATTTCTAAATAAAACAATATAGAAGACTCCAAAAATTACATTTAAAATCATTCTTCGAATCAAAACCATTTTTAAATCAAAACATCAATTAGTAATATTTCAAAATACTATAATAAGGTCTAGAGCTACCATAGAACTTAGCAAGTGCTTTCGTAGATCTACAATTAAAAGAGTTCAACTTTTCAACAAATCAAAGTCATATTCAATATGGTCAAACTACCAATTTTTAACATGCAACAATTTATACAACATGTAACTGAAATTTAAAATCACAACGTCGACGAATTTGGATTCCTCTATTAAATTCCTTGTATTTCAATTTATATGTCAATCACTTTTCAAAAAAGAAATTCAACCAAACCAAGCGAATAAATCATTCAAGCATAAAACTATATCTACCATATATCATATAGTATTCATCCGTAGGTGAGATAACTCATCAAAATTCCAACTTACGCTTACGCGTTCCTACTCGATCTAAAATCGAATAGTGTTTGATGTTAGCTCAAAAGCCTACTTGATGCAAACTTGATGAAATCAACTCTAATGTGTAAATAACATTCCTATGAGAGCAACGTAGAAGACCGTATCTTGATTGGACCTTTTATGAAGAAATTATTAAATTTTATAAGTTTACGGATTAAAAGTTAAACTAATTAACTTAATTAATAATTAAATTAATTACCCCTTCTACTAATCATTTTCTTCCCCCAAATGATACTTCTTGTATACGTACAAATATGTCATGCGCAAACCTATTTCCACCTTCTTCTCACTTCAATCTTTCCCTCCATGCTCAACGAAATGATACACTAGCAATTGCATCGAATTCCTCTTTATCTCTTCTCCACGATCGACCCCAACATTTCACATGTGCAACCCCCACCCAAAACCCGACTTAGAGCTCCCCTCACTCTTCATGAAGTCGTGTTTGTAAATAAGGTGTCGCACCATCCAAAAATTCCACCATAATTCAGTCTTGCCACCATAAGAGCACACCACTTCCCATTTTGCCAATCATCGCCCTTAGCATCGGCTTTCCTACGTCGCACACCTACAAGTAATGTCGCACCCAACATCGGCCATATAGATTTGAAGCTTGCACCCATACGAACTCAATGGATCTAATTTCACAATTTATCATTGAGCATAGCTCATGGTTATAATTTTAATAGAGGAGGCTAGGTTAAAAATATTTTACAGTAAAAGAAATAAAGAAGAAGCGGGGAAAAATGAGAAGTAAAGAGGAAAAAATTATGTGTAGAGTTTATTTTATAATGTATGGTACTTCGCTGCACAATATCACATTCGTATATGAACCGCGAACGACGGAAATAAAAATATGGTCGCGCACACCAATGCGACACGATCACAAAATAATAATAAAATACACTGGTTATCTATTTTGTGAAAATTTGAAAATACAATGTTTGCCCTAAAATACGTCAAATGGTAATTTAAATATTTTCCAAATTAAAAACTATGGAAAAATCCAATAAATTCATTTAAAAGCACGTCATTAAAAATCATGCCATTTTACTAACGATTGATTTTCTTGTTATTTATTAATTTCGAATCAAATTTGAATATTCAAAATAAATTAATATTCTCATTTGAAATGTTGCAAATTGTGGGTTGTTACAGATTGCACATACTTGGAGAATATTTTATCCAAAAAAAATCCCATAAAGTATACAAAAAAAGTAAATTAGTTTAATAGAGTTGATACTAATCTTTGATAATGAACTAATAAACTATTGGCTTTTACTTTCATTATTGTAATTACGCATCCAAAACATGATTCGAACTTTATTTATAATAGAAATGTACTATAAAATAATTCTTACATAACTTTAGGAAAATAAAGTATAAACTAAACTATAAGCATGTTGTATATTAGACTCTAAAATATTATACTGATCTAGAATTTAATCGCTATTTAAATGGCCATTTAATTATATTTTTAAATAATTAATAAATGAATCTTTATTTACAAATAAAACTATTTTATATAGTAACTAATGATGATAAAATTGTTTTTAAATTTGTTTACCAATATATATAGTTCATAAAGAAATAGGAAATGAGACCGAAAATTATTTTTCGAAATATTGATTTTTCATTGTTAAAAGTTATTTAAAATGTCATAGCACTATTGTAAACACTTGTATACACATTACAAACTATTTTAACATGATGAATACATATGTATATGCGTGTATTAAGTGTATATATATAAGAATAAGAGAAAGTAATTTATAAGAAAAGTGTGTATATACACATAAAACTAACATTTCAACACATAGTACATAGTGCATGGCATGAATAGTGCAAGATAAGGGGGAAGTACATGAGGAAAGAAATGGAGGGGAGGGAGGAGTGGAGTGCATGCATGTATACATATTTTATTATAAGCACTTGCACATTTTTTAATAATTTCCTAAGCCTATATATACCATTACTCTTTCATGTTCTCATTTTTATAGTCCTCCTCTTCATTTAAAAATTCCTAGGAACTTGAATAAAACATCCCTGCATCTCTTCATAAATTCTAAAAAAATAAGAAAAATTACTTCTTTTGCTAAAAATCTCCTCTTTAGTTCACTATAACACTTCTACAAGCCATTCTACACCTCTTCTTCCAAAATACAAGCACTCAAACTCCTATAGCCTACATGGTCGAGCCAAAACCCCATTAGGCCGAGCCCAAACTCCATATGGGCGAGCCAATTTAAAGTGTTCAAGCACCAAAAGTTTCAAATTTTGCAATATCCTAGGTTGTTTCAAAGTTTAACAAAATGTTCATGTAATATCCCTTATCTAGAGGCCCAAAACTAAGTGCTACAAATGTTACGGTCATCTATAGTATTAGCTTTCAGCGACTAAATACAGCTACATTAATGGTATCTATAATATTGGAAGCACTTGAATATGAAACAAAACACAGATTTCAAAACAACTTTTCTTCATTACATTTAAAACAGATGTTCAATATTCTTAATACATAATCCCACTACCTTCCCAGGCACAGATAAAATATACTTGATACAAAATACACCAAGAGTTGTATATGAAGATACTCCCATGGATGATCAGAGTCATATAGTCATAATAGACTTAATACAAACACCGGAAATACAATAAAACATAAAAGTGCAACTCCTAAATAGCTATCTGCATGCCTCCAGTAGCCTTATTCATCATCCTACTAAACCTAAAAAAGACCTTAACTCCTCAGCCTACTCAAATTAATTTTGAGCACCCGAGAGTTTAAAGGGAAAACATAAACTTCGAGTCAGACATAAAACCTAGTGTGAATAATACTATACGTCCCGGTTTAATATGTTAAGTGAGATCATGCTGTTTAGCGGAACGGGTTTCCCCTCACTAACATCCTTTTAAAACATATCTTTGCAAAACCTTTTCATAAAACCAAAACTGGTCAAATACTGTAAACAATTCATTATGTGAACATACATAAATATGAGGTAATAATGAACTATCTGTTCAAACACAAAATTTTTGTTTGGATAACTTTTACCCTTTGTCTGACTCGGGCCTACTTGACAATATAATCAAAATTGATCTAACACCTATTGCCTATTCTTCTTCTAGACTGGCTATCCTTAACTATCTGTTATGTACGTCACTTCTGGATAGTCTGTCCTTAACTATCTGTTAAATACTTCGCTTCTGGATGATCTGTCCCTAACTTAATCATCTCCAAGGTCTTTCTGATCCTAATGGTTTTTGGGCTTACCAATAACCTTTCTATATACAAACATATATTGCTTTCAGTGTGTAATCATAATTTTAGTCTACCCGTGACAAAGCTATACACACTGGAATTTTGGACAACAATTAGCAGGGGCTGATAGCTAATGTATAGGGTGCGACCCCATACTAGTCCCATCAGGTTTTCTATTATCCGAGTCATTTTCACTTAAGGATCACCTCCTATCATTTTTCTTGAAAGCATTTTCAAAATGATTTAAAACCTTTAAATCAAAATTATATAAGGAAAATATATATTCTTTATGATTTACTCAAAATCACATTACTATGTTATACACACACACACACATTCTTAACTCAAACCATAGTAGAATGTTAAACATTTAAACATTTGAAAGTATTCCTTTCTATATCTTTGAAAGTACCTCTTTCCAAACCAAGTGAAAACCTTTTAATTATCTAGGCCAATATGCCAAAACCTTACCTTTCGAAACCATTCATCAAACCTTTCGAAACCAATGGAAAGCAAACCTTTAGAAAGCAATAAAACTTTGGACATCCTTCTTTAAAAATCACTATAAAACATTGCCTTAGAAAAACATTGGAAAACCTTCCAACTCTAACCTTTCGAAACCATTGAACTAAACCTTTCGAAACTACTGAACTCAAACCTTTCGAAACCTTTAAACTAAAACCTTTCGAAACTATTGATCTCAAACCTTTCGAAACCATTAAATCAAACCTTATGAAATGATTCGATAAACAAACATTTCGAAGGCAGTAAACCTACTAAAAAAAACATTTCGAAGAATTACTGGGTTCAATTTATAACAAGTGGAAAATCTACTTTTAAAACCTTTCGACTTCATTGGAAACAACCTTTTAACTTTGTCGAAAGCTCTGCTTCGAATGCTATAAAGCTTAAGTTTTAAACAACAGGATTCAGCCTTTAAAACAACTCCTTTGAAAGCTAGGGTTATACTTCAATTAGAAAAAAAAGATAAGCCGCCTAGATTAAAGCTTTCTTTCAAAAGCATGGAGAAGCAGCTATTTTAAAACAAGCAAACCTCTCGACTTTGTCGGAAGGTTTCAAAACAAAACAATAACATGGCGGCAGTAACCATTCAACTTTGTCGAAAGGTTTAAAAACCTTTATTTTATACATTTGACTTGGTCGAAAGCAACCAAGTCGAAAGCAAAGAAGGTGAAAGCTTTTGGTTTATAAAACAAACATACCCCAACCTCTTTGGCCATCAACCTTTCGACTAAGTACCCTTCGATCATGTCCAATTCATTACGTACCAAGTAACCTGATACCACAGGCATTGGTTTGATCTTGTCAAAAGAAATGAACCTCTCGACCTTGTCTGAAGGTCTGGGTCGGAAGGTTTGATGCCAAAATGGATGAAACATGCTAAAAGTATGTTTTTCTTGTTTTTAACTTAAAAAAGATAACTTTTCAACTAACATGCTTTTGTTTGTCGAATTCTCATTGGTTAATAAATACTTTTCAGAAAAGTACTACCACTAATTTCAGAATTAAATAACAATTTTAGTTTATAAAATGCCCCTTCTCCTTAATTAAATATATAAAACATTTTAGTCCCATACTCTAAATAATTTTATATCTTCATCAAAACACTTAGGAAAAATCTAGAAAAACTCCAGAGAATCTATTTTAATATGTTATCCAACATATAAAAATTCCAAACCCAAGTAATTATTTATTTAGCCGTAAATAATTTATAACCCAATAAATCATTTTCTTCACTAGAAAATTGATATAAAATCCATATTAACTCGGAAAATTATTAAAATTAAAAGCATTTCTAAAATATATTTATGACTTATATTTAAATTTTCAAGACATTTGGATGACGTTTAATAGGGGTTTCGTGTCAAACATGCCATAAAAACTAATATGAACGTGCATAATTCACCAACAAGCATATATATAACTTTAATCATCAAATCATAGCATATACTTGAAAAAACATTTCATATCTAATGTTAAAACTAAAAACCATAATTAATTAGGATGTAGTAATTATTCACCTTAGCTCTAAGATTAAAGAAGTGAGATTTGATGTTGATTATCATGATTATCTTCCTTCACTTGAATCCTACTTTAATCTTTCCTTAAGAGTAATAATGGTGGTAGGCCTTGATAAATTTTAGTTTGAGTGAAAATGAAATGAACATGGTTTCATTTCCTAAGGGTTTAGGGTATAAGCCTTTCATATTTCCCATATTGCCCTTGCCCATTCGTAACGATAAGTTCAAATTGTTTTATTTGATTTGTAATTAACATGGAACGACTACCCTTAACTTAATCAAGTCTCAACCCATTAACCTTCACATTATTTAATTTAATTTAATTAATTAAATATCCTAAATATAGTTATAAAAATATGGGGTGTTACAGGTCAACTTGAATTAGAGAGCTACGTTGAATAAAACTCTTATTTTCAGAAAAGAAAAATAACTTGATTTTGATGAACTATATGATGTGAAAATATAGAGGTTGTTGTGTTGAAATATCATTTGTTTTGATGGTATATGATTATAAGTTTGTAATTGAGCTTGGATTTGTGATTTGGATGTTAAATGATATATTTGGATATGGATATGTGAATGGTTGGTTATGATTGATGGTAGTGTATTTACGAAACAAAACCAAGTGTATGTGTAGAAAATGTTGTGAAGTTAGCACCTTCAAAAGTTGCAAATTACTTGAAATTCGATTCGAAAAAAAAAGCTTGTTTTCTAGTTTTTGAATTTAGTAAATGTTGTTCAAGTTTTCACCTTTTGTTTAAGTTTTAAAAACTCTTTGTAGCTAGAATTAAAATGAGGTTTTCACTTAGAAATCAATTCTAGCAACTACGCTATAAAAATTGTAGCTATGGATGCAGTTTGGGAAATTTTACGATTTCAAGTTCTAAGTGTTTTCTTTTGGATTGTTTTTGAAAACTCATTTCAAATTTATTAAGTCAAAAGTTTAAGTTTTATTTAATAATTTAATTTATTAATTACGGTAATTATTATTTAAATAATTAAGTAATTAGGTTAAGTAGTTAGAGTTTAAGAAATTATTAACCAAGTAATTATTTTTGGTTAAGGAAGTTTTAATAATGATTAGTTAAGATAAAAAGAAACTAAATTTTATTTTATCAAGTTTATTACTTTAATTAATTATTTTATTAGAGTTAGTTGTGTAATTAATTATTTAATTATCCACTTAAACTGGGTTTAATTCTAAAATGACTGTTAGTTAAGTAAAGTTTAATTAAAGATTAATCATAAATAAATTTTTAATTAATTAAGGTTTAATGTATGATTTTTTATTTAATTAAGATTAATTATAGTTTAGTTAATTTTTAAACTTATGATTTAATTAAAGCTTATTTATTTTAGAGTTTCTTTCAAAACTCTATCGATTATTTATTTTTAACCAACTTTCTTATTTAAGTAAATTGTTTTAAAACCAAAGGATCTCTTTTCTATATTATTAAGTAGCGAAATGAATTAAAGTAGTTGTAATAGAACGTTGATCGTTTTATTGAAAGTAAGCCGACTTATATTTATCATAAATATTGCACTTCGGAGGCATGATAAATACAAGACTGTTAATTTCGATAAGCGGGTCATGATAATCTAAGCATATGGAACGTATGTTCATATGTGAATCTTACACCCTGATAGTAGGATGGTCCACTATAAACAACTTGACCCTTAAAAATTAGCAAATGTTGGTTTTAGGGAGACCGGGATTGGATAGCCGTTCGAACCAACGAAAACATTCGAATAGGAATGTAACATCCCGCCTTTTCGCACAATTTAAACCGACACACGTGCCAATTCAAAGCATACGCAAGGGCGGATTGTTATGGGGTAAATAAGAAAATAGAGAAGAAATAAAACAAAACAGAATCTCACAGCGGAAGGATAAAATATAATAATAAATATACAGTTCAAAACAGTTTACAAACACTTGATTTGCTTTATACAATAAATATCAGAGTTACACCTACCAATACAATCAATGCAGCGGAACAGTATGAGTGTGGTGCAATACTATATGTAATAATAATACGACTCCTTCATCTTCGTCCTTCAAAGCTAAAGTCTTCGATCCTTAAAAGCTCGGACTGACCCGAGCGAATTTGAAAAGACAAAAACACTCGAGTCAGAACTAAAAGATCTTATGTGAGTTAAATTAACAGAAATAAATATGAGTACAGTAACTCAAGAGATGCTCGGGATTTACATCTCCTAAGGATCCGTTAAACTATTTACTATGTAGTATATTGCGCTATTATAATAGTGTCTATTTATAAAATAAACTTACTTTTTAATAGCGTTAAGGGGTTACCCATATAGCCCTTAACATAAATAATGCCAATAGTCTATACAGTACCGTAATACCTCCTGATCGGGAAGCTACCAGAGGATACTCCATAGGTACGACACAAATAGAAACTCGTAGTAAAGGCTCGGTATGGTAGGTGACACGGCACAACTAGGCAATGCCAGGGTAGATATACCAATTGCTATCCAGGCTGGTGGAAACGCGTAGCCGCAGTTACCGCCCACCTCGGACTAACTCCCCAAAATCAAAATATAGAAGTGACCACTGAATCAATCCAAAATCAAAGTATAATATCGAAGAGGAGGGTCCGATCAGAGGAATGACCTCATTGGCCTGAGAATCGCTCCTGTTTTAGCCACCTTATGCCAACTCACGGGAGTCGGGTCCACGTATTTACCTTACAGGAAACGTCGCCACCACCTACTTCATTCTGGAATCTCCACCGCGTACACGGTTAGTCAAAGTGGTTTTCGGTATCGACAGAGAGTATGTCCATATCCGATCCCGGTCTCTTTGCCAACCCATCGTTATTATAACACCGCGGTCATTTAAAAATAGGTTATACTTTAAAAATCAGAATAAACATTCCATTTCATAACCATGAATACGATATCATTTCAAAACCCAAAACCATATTTTATCACTTATCCCAAATATAATTCTTTTCCAAAATCATAACGCTTTAACTTCATAACGTCTGAAAATCAAATATTTCAAAGCATAATATTTTGAAAATCATAATTTAAAACCATAACTTCTAAAAACTTGAATGGTTTGGACATTCAACGGTGTATGAATTAAATGTTTTAACTTAAATGTTACTTTGTAAAGAAAATAGTTCTCATGGCTTTACAAATACATTTCTTTATTAAAGTCTAAACCAAAATTTATATTATCTCTCTCAAGTTCCAAAACCACTTCAATTTATATATATATATATATATATATCCATTTGGAGTATTAATATTTCAAAACTAAAGTTGGAATTTATTCCTTCAACCAAATTAAATGTTCTATTATTTAGTCTTGAATATTCACATAAAATCCATAAATAAATAAGAACTCCAATTTCTAGTAATAAAATATATATTTTTTTCAATTCAAATTATACTAGAATATTCATTTCAATTTATCTTAGAAAAAAATTCAATTATAAATATCATATCTAAAAATTTCCAAACTTAACATTTAAACATATGATATAAATTATCAAACTCCATTTTCTTAAAATTTTTCCATTTTTAATAAAGAGATTTATACACCTTTTAATTTCAAAATTTTCAACTTCATATGTATATATATGGAAGAATAATATTTATACAATATAAAATTTAAGATTATTATAAACCATATTCCATCCAAACCATAGAAATCACCTTTAAATAGTTATATATATACCGCGGTGCCTGTATATAATTTTCTATCCTATGGTCAAGTGATACGGATATTTATCATTTCAATCCGCAATTTAAAAGATATAAAATTTTGCGGTTGTATATCATTTCAAACCACAATCCCGAATGAAATGAAATATGCATGATAATTTGCAATTTAATGATATACAATAAACATCCATTCATCAACATCATCCATCATCCAAATCGCAATCATCAATCAGTATCAATCAATAACAATATTATTTTTGGTACTACATAACAGGTAATACTGGCAATTTTATTCAAATTAAATTTAACAGCTATTAATCTACAGTCTATATTCAGTAATAAATTATATAACTGTTAACTAGCAGTTCATATACAAACAAATAAATTTTAACTGTAAATTTATACGCAATAAATTAATTAAATTAACAGTTAAATTAAATAAATGCAATTCAACAGATATGAATAAAATAAACATGCCAAATACTCATAAATAAATTTCTATTCATTTCTAAAATTAGTTTAACAAACATAAAAGCTTCTAGTAGTTGTGAGTGGGTTTAAACACTCACCTTTGGAATTTAAATCGAATTTAAATTCGATTTAAACCCAAAAATTCGCCCTTCTCGGAATTCGTCCAAACCAGCGTCATCAAATCCGGAATTAAATTACGATCCTAACAAAAGAAATTTCGTGTGAATCCGACTTCGTATGAGAAAGTTATGGCAAAAAATGATGATTGAATTCAAAATTGAAAATAAATAAAACGACACACAAACCATATAGATGCGATCCCCATCGTCCACTCTACAAAACCCAGAAAAGGTTTGACGATCCGACGAAGTTTGCGACGACGATGATGAATGGTCACGGACTGTTTGAATTAATTCTGGTCAAACGAATGTTCAAAACAGAAAACGAATTGCACCAGTAGATTACGTGCCTCGAGAACATTAACATATATTTTTTTGTGGAATTTTTCTGAAGTGTTTGCATTTTCATTGAAATTTGGATTGAAGTAGATTTAGGTTTCACAACCATTTGAGGAGGAGAAGGAGATGAAGAAATGAATATACAGCAAATGACAATAGGATGGGACTAGGGTTTATAACTGTATATATATATTAAATTTCCAAAATTTAATTAAATTTACTTTCCATTATTTATTGTCAATTAGATTGATTTATCATTGGATTCATATTTCAATATGTAAATATCCCCAATTTCATCTGCACTTATATTTACATAGTTTCTAAATATTAAATTTCAAATATTACTTCATTTAACGTTACGTATTTATTATTTATTACTTGCTGCAGTTGATTATCAATTATACTTAATATACTAAATAGATGGTAAATTTTGAATACTTGTTATCATTAACGTTTTATTTCCACTTACAAAATAAATGAAATTATTACATAAACTCCCTTAATTAAGTCAACCATTATCTTATATAACTTAACTGGTAATATATATATACCCAATTGCCCTAATTGGTTTATAGTTATCAGCTAAATACATACTAACTTGTAAATAAATTCGTTTAATTGCAAATGGATTTGATCAAATTTAATAGATTGAATAGATGGGTAAGCAAATAATAAATTTTCCTTTTTGTCAAATTCAAACCCGTTCCTACTTAATTATCAATTACAATTTATTACGAAACATTGATTTTATGCAGTTACCTTTTATTTGCGTAGTATTACATCAATTCCTATAACCTTGGATTCATTCCCAATTCACCAAATTCAATTAATTACACTTTACAAATGTGTTTCCAATATATGGGTATTGCCCAAATTAAATTTATTAGCTAACTCATATTAATAAACAAATGACTTATATGAATGATTAAAATTTTCAATTATCTCACTTTACTCCTAAACTTCTGTTATTTAATAATTATTGCTTAGAACCTGATTTTAATCTTCCCATTATCTATTTAATTCCTTCTAGAATCATAACTAATATTTGTCATCCCTTCATTACCCAAATGTTCTTATCCCATCAAATTTTAGGTTATCGAAATATTAATTGTCAATTTCTTTAATTGCACTAAATTTATCTATTAAAGGTTGCACTTAACCCAAATACATAAAACTTGCCCAATTTCTCCTTAAATCAATAACCTTCATATACAAATATGTTTATCATAAATTTTATCTACTCTTCCTTTTTAGGCAATGTCCTATATATTAGATTTCCATGCAATTTGCAATAAATCATACTCGTAGTTATATCACATTAAATGAATAAATAAGTGTTGACTCTATTCTTTTGATTCAACATTGGTTTACGTTATATTTCATAAATATTTCTACATACATCAGGATTTTTAAAAATGGTTGTAACGTGAAATCTCGTCTACTTCCCATTTTATATTTAAGGCTTCTAAAACCGATTCATATCATTTCTCTAGTCCAAATTTTATAAATATAACCTTAAATTTAATTTATTCCTATCGATGTAATGGTTAAACACAAATTTCACTTATTTGCAATAAATCCACAAATTGGATTTCAAATTTTCAAATAAATAAATAAATTTTAGTTTATCACTTCTTAAATACCCAAACGTCAATGCCTTAATTTAAACTGCATTTATTACATTTTATAAAAATCCTCCATCTTAAGTGACAAATCAAAACTACCATAACTACACAAATCATCGTATTATAAAGATATTTACACTATCCTCCATTTATTACCTTAATTTATTTAAGGTAACCTTAAATTAATATCTATTGCAATGATTTCAAATTATTATTCCCCCATTCCTTTTTAATTTCAATAACGCCAAATTTAACCGTTATATTCTCTTTATTTATGCGATAAATGCAATAATTGAATCTAATACTCCATTTAATTAATAGATCCTGCTTCCTAGAATCTATATCAACAATAGGTCAAATATATACATAGAATTAGCCTTAACTTCACCTAAAAGAATTAGCTATTTCAACTACCGCACAAAACTACGCTACTGCACTATTTAATCAAATAAATTAATTGAACTTAAATCAGCATAAAGGTTATAAAATTATAAATGTAATCTTAATAAATTCATTTATTGATTTAGACTCTTTCTATACAGTAATTAACCTATTTGTGGGTATAAATAACTTTGGAATTATATTACATCTCATTAGTGCGCGTTTTATTTCATATAACTTCTCCTTATTTAACTATACCCATTAACAACCAAAAAAATTAAATTAGCTTTATTTCAATCTATTTTCCTTCTTAACTAAATAAAATAAATGGTTAACCTAAACACTTGTTATCCTTTGATATATTCAAATTCACTTCCAACATTTATTAACAAAATGTTGCCATGGGTTTAGATTTACATAAATAAATCATATGAATAGGTAGAAATATTGGTAATCCGCAAATGCCCAATATACACGCATTAATTACTACCTATTGTTAGAATCCATTTATTAATTTACTAGTTAATAACGGTCTTTTTATTTCTATTTACTACCGAACTCTCTATTTTATTATAGTTCCAATATATTAATACTTAGGCACATCAAGTGCTAGCCCTTTTGTTATTTATATTAAATTGGGTATGCACAAATAAGTTGTTAATTAACTATTTCTACAAAATTATATTCATACATTCAGTTCCATATCTTATAGGGTTAAATTCTAATTACTTACGCTTAATCTATCAATTTAATACTCTATTCAAACATGCATTTAAATTCTTTTTATTCTAAATAAATTTTATTAAGTGTTGACATCCACTAATAGCATTCACCTTTATTACAACCAAAGGTGACATCTTCACTACTGATTTTATATTAATGAATCTCATTTTAGTTAATATTTTTTTATTAATATTCTCAATTCAACATTTATTGATTTCTTAAAATTTACATTTTAACAAAAAGTGACAAATTACATTATCCAAATCTATTGTCATAAAATTTTATTGTTACACTAGGTTACAACTACTATACCAAATTTCTACATTTATTCTTAAACAAATTAGAAATTATATTAATTTAATTTATCAAATATTATTAATTTAACGGGTCGTTACAATCTCCCCCACTCAAAACTTTTCGTCCCCGAAAAGGAAAAAGAAGGGAGAAGGAAGAATAAAACAGTACATCTTATTCCAAATATTAACTTATAACAACAATTTACTATATTTATTTTCTTAAATAAAATATACCTGTTTATAATCATTATAATAATTTATACTTAATTATTAAAGTTGGGAAAATATTTTCACAAAATTCTAAGTCCAAAATTTACGGAAAATTTTGGCAGAAAATATAATATCAAAATATACAAATATATTACATATATTATCAAAATATTATATCCCAACACGGAAAAATAGTGCTTTAAACGTAATCCGAAAACGTACCTATTTGTCGGGCAATATACGCTTATTATTTTGGAACCAAAAGCAATAGCAGTTGCTTCCATCACCTGTATTCACTTATATAATCTAATAGGTTAAATATTTATTTTAAAGTGAACTATTCAAGTGGATTCAATCATTAATCAACCAAACAATTCAACAACCATCAACCTTACAAACAACATACATACACAACAAAGCAACCATTTAATCCATCAAACAAATAGTTGTTTGGGTTCAAACTTGAAATTTGTATGAAATGAAATTAACTATCAAGTGCATCCTTTACTCAACAGTCTTAGATGGAACAAAGATAGATACTTATTCATTTAACCACTTCAAATTTCTTACCCAACAACATAAATCAAACAACACAATTTAAACCAACACCCAAATTTATTTATTATACATTTATCTCATGCTTCAATGGTTTGATTTTCTTTCTTTCATTTATGGAGTGATTTCTTTATTTCTTACAAATTTTCATTTTCCATTTATCACAAAATTCATTATATTTGTATTCCAATTTATTTACTAAAGTTTCTATCATCTATTTATACTACTTACCTTTACTTATAGTAAAATTTCCAATTTAACTTAAGTCTATACAATTAATTCTCATTAATAATAGCAAATTAATAGAATACCTTTATTACCTTACTCTTCATTTGTAAGATTTCCCCTTACATTTTCCTACTAACATTGCAACTTTTTATTATATGGTAAGTTATGTATGTTTTAAGAATGTAAGTGAAAATTTACAAGTTTCTTCTCCATTCCTTTAATTAATATATATTTGTTTTATAACCTACAATTTCAACTTACCTTTAATCTCATTTATTTATTTAATGTGGAAGTTTCCATTATATTTAATAGTAGTAACAGTTTAATTACCCACTTTCTATAATATTTAATTACAGTAACCCTTTTTATTCATTGATTACTTAACCTTTATTTCACTAACCTAATTTATTTATTTTATTTTTTTTCACAACTAATTAATGGAAATTCAAGAATTAATACCGGGTCAAATTCCAAAATTACTTTACTTTAAAATAATAGATAATTAATTTCTTACAACTTTTATATCTCTAATTACCTTTAAACAATTAAAATTTTAAATAATTTCAAAACAGATCTGCAGTAGAATTTACTACAGTGGTCTTTCCCTTCGAAACTCGAAAATGAAAGTCGATGATGCGGCCGTCATCACCGAAATTATTTTCCAGCGACAGAGAGGAAAGTACAAACTTATTTTCTTCAAAATCCTCTTTAAACCAATTTTTTCGAATTATACTAAATATTTATATAAGAAAATATTTATAAACCAAATCATTATATTTCATAAATCCTTTGAAAGAAGATTTCAAAAATCCCGGACTTAAGTTCTAAAATCTCCAATTTGATTTATTAAAATTCAACTTAGCTTTAATTCATTACAAATATTTTTATTACCTAACACCCAACTATAGCAACCAAAATATCTTTATAAGAATATTTTTATATATAGAAAATATAATAGGCAAAATTATTTCATTCACCTATATTAAAACAAATATTATGTCGGTCTGTCCTATTAAGTGTTTAGAAATCCCTATTGATGGCATAGCGTCCCATGCATCAACCAGAATTTATAAATACAAAACGGAACAGAGTAACATAATATTAAAATCTTTTTATAAAACTAACAAATACGCTCTCTCATATATATACACTCAACGACTCCCATAGAGTATTACTACCCTATTAACAAAGAGTCAAACCCCACAAAGCCAAGGTTTATCGCTAACCAAAGCTCTGATACCAACTGTAACATCCCGCCTTTTCGCACACTTTAAACCGACACACGTGCCAATTGAAAGCATACGCAAGGGCAGATTGTTATGGGGTAAATAAGAAAACAGAGAAGAAATAAAACAAAATAGAATCTCACAGCGGAAGGATAAAATATAATAATAAATATACAGTTCAAAACAGTTTACAAACACTTGATTTGCTTTATACAATATATATCAGAGTTACACCTACCAATACAATCAATGCAGCAGAACAGTATGAGTGTGGTGCAATACTATAGGTAATAATAATACGACTCCTTCATCTTCGTCCTTCAAAGCTAAAGTCTTCGATCCTTAAACGCTCGGACTGACCCGAGCGAATTTGAAAAGACAAAAACACTCGAGTCAGAACTAAAAGATCTTATGTGAGTTAAATTAACAGAAATAAATATGAGTACAGTAACTCAAGAGATGCTCGGGATTTACATCTCCTAAGGATCCGTTAAACTATTTACTATGTAGTATATTGCGCTATTATAATAGTGTCTATTTATAAAATAAACTTACTTTTTAATAGCGTTAAGGGGTTACCCATATAGCCCTTAACACAAATAATGCCAATAGTCTATACAGTACCGTAATACCTCCTGATCGGGAAGCTACCAGAGGATACTCCATAGGTACGACACAAATAGAAACTCGTAGTAAAGGCTCGGTATGGTAGGTGACACGGCACAACTAGGCAATGCCAGGGTAGATATACCAATTGCTATCCAGGCTGGTGGAAACGCGTAGCCGCAGTTACCGTCCACCTCGGACTAACTCCCCAAAATCAAAATATAGAAGTGGCCACTGAATCAATCCAAAATCAAAGTATAATATCGAAGAGGAGGGTCCGATCAGAGGAATGACCTCATTGGCCTGAGAATCGCTCCTGTTTTAGCCACCTTATGCCAACTCACGGGAGTCGGGTCCACGTATTTACCTTACAGGAAACGTCGCCACCACCTACTTCATTCTGGAATCTCCACCGCGTACACGGTTAGTCAAATTGGTTTTCGGTATCGACAGAGAGTA
Source organism: Allium cepa (assembly GCA_030765085.1). Taxonomy (NCBI): domain Eukaryota; kingdom Viridiplantae; phylum Streptophyta; class Magnoliopsida; order Asparagales; family Amaryllidaceae; genus Allium; species Allium cepa. The sequence goes on along the minus strand of CM060937.1, from coordinate 303,436,684 downwards.
TGTCCATATCCGATCCCGGTCTCTTTGCCAACCCATCGTTATTATAACACCGTGGTCATTTAAAAATAGGTTATACTTTAAAAATCAGAATAAACATTCCATTTCATAACCATGAATACGATATCATTTCAAACCCCAAAACCATATTTTATCACTTACCCCAAATATAATTCTTTTCCAAAATCATAATGCTTTAACTTCATAACGTCTGAAAATCAAATATTTCAAAGCATAATATTTTGAAAATCATAATTTAAAACCATAACTTCTAAAAACTTGAATGGTTTGGACATTCAACGGTGTATGAATTAAATGGTTTAACTTAAATGTTACTTTGTAAAGAAAATAGTTCTCATGGCTTTACAAATACATTTCTTTATTAAAGTCTAAACCAAAATTTATATTATCTCTCTCAAGTTCCAAAACCACTTCAATTTATATATATATATATATATATATATATATATATCCATTTGGAGTATTAATATTTCAAAACTAAAGTTGGAATTTATTCCTTCAACCAAATTAAATGTTCTATTATTTAGTCTTGAATATTCACATAAAATCCATAAATAAATAAGAACTCCAATTTCTAGTAATAAAATATATTTTTTTTTCAATTCAAATTATACTAGAATATTCATTTCAATTTATCTTAGAAAAAAATCCAATTATAAATATCATATCTTAAAATTTCCAAACTTAACATTTAAACATATGATATAAATTATCAAACTCCATTTTCGTAAATTTTTTCCATTTTTAATAAAGAGATTTATACACCTTTTAATTTCAAAATTTTCAACTTCATATGTATATATATGGAAGAATAATATTTATACAATATAAAATTTAAGATTATTATAAACCGTATTCCATCCAAACCATAGAAATCACCTTTAAATAGTTATATATATACCGCGGTGCCTGTATATAATTTTCTATCCTATGGTCAAGTGATACGGATATTTATCATTTCAATCCGCAATTTAAAAGATATAAAATTTTGCGGTTGTATATCATTTCAAACCACAATCCCGAATGAAATGAAATATGCATGATAATTTGCAATTTAATGATATACAATAAACATCCATTCATCAACATCATCCATCATCCAAATCGCAATCATCAATCAGTATCAATCAATAACAATATTATTTTTGGTACTACATAACAGGCAATACTGGCAATTTTATTCAAGTTAAATTTAACAGCTATTAATCTACAGTCTATATTCAGTAATAAATTATATAACTGTTAACTAGCAGTTCATATACAAACAAATAAATTTTAACTGTAAATTTATACGCAATAAATTAATTAAATTAACAGTTAAATTAAATAAATGCAATTCAACAGATATGAATAAAATAAACATGCCAAATACTCATAAATAAATTTCTATTCATTTCTAAAATTAGTTTAACAAACATAAAAGCTTCTAGTAGTTGTGAGTGGGTTTAAACACTCACCTTTGGAATTTAAATCGAATTTAAATTCGATTTAAACCCAAAAATTCGCCCTTCTCGGAATTCGTCCAAACCAGCGTCATCAAATCCGGAATTAAATTACGATCCTAACAAAAGAAATTTCGTGTGAATCCGACTTCGTATGAGAAAGTTATGGCAAAAAATGATGATTGAATTCAAAATTGAAAATAAATAAAACGACACACAAACCATATAGATGCGATCCCCATCGTCCACTCTACAAAACCCAGAAAAGGTTTGACGATCCGACGAAGTTTGCGACGACGATGATGAATGGTCACGGACTGTTTGAATTAATTCTGGTCAAAGGAATGTTCAAAACAGAAAACGAATTGCACCAGTAGATTACGTGCCTCGAGAACATTAACATATATTTTTTTGTGGAATTTTTCTGAAGTGTTTGCATTTTCATTGAAATTTGGATTGAAGTAGATTTAGGTTTCGCAACCATTTGAGGAGGAGAAGGAGATGAAGAAATGAATATACAGCAAATGACAATAGGATGGGGCTAGGGTTTATAACTGTATATATATATTAAATTTCCAAAATTTAATTAAATTTACTTTCCATTATTTATTGTCAATTAGATTGATTTATCATTGGATTCATATTTCAATATGTAAATATCCCCAATTTCATCTGCACTTATATTTACATAGTTTCTAAATATTAAATTTCAAATATTACTTCATTTAACGTTACGTATTTATTATTTATTACTTGCTGCAGTTGATTATCAATTATACTTAATATACTAAATAGATGGTAAATTTTGAATACTTGTTATCATTAACGTTTTATTTCCACTTACAAAATAAATGAAATTATTACATAAACTCCCTTAATTAAGTCAACCATTATCTTATATAACTTAACTGGTAATATATATATACCCAATTGCCCTAATTGGTTTATAGTTATCAGCTAAATACATACTAACTTGTAAATAAATTCGTTTAATTGCATATGGATCTGATCAAATTTAATAGATTGAATAGATGGGTAAGCAAATAATAAATTTTCCTTTTTGTCAAATTCAAACCCATTCCTACTTAATTATCAATTACAATTTATTACGAAACATTGATTTTATGCAGTTACCTTTTATTTGCGTAGTATTACATCAATTCCTATAACCTTGGATTCATTCCCAATTCACCAAATTCAATTAATTACACTTTACAAATGTGTTTCCAATATATGGGTATTGCCCAAATTAAATTTATTAGCTAACTCATATTAATAAACAAATGACTTATATGAATGATTAAAATTTTCAATTATCTCACTTTACTCCTAAACTTCTGTTATTTAATAATTATTGCTTAGAACCTGATTTTAATCTTCCCATTATCTATTTAATTCCTTCTAGAATCATAGCTAATATTTGTCATCCTTTCATTACCCAAATGTTCTTATCCCATCAAATTTTAGGTTATCGAAATATTAATTGTCAATTTCTTTAATTGCACTAAATTTATCTATTAAAGGTTGCACTTAACCCAAATACATAAAACTTGCCCAATTTCTCCTTAAATCAATAACCTTCATATACAAATATGTTTATCATAAATTTTATCTACTCTTCCTTTTTAGGCAATGTCCTATATATTAGATTTCCATGTAATTTGCAATAAATCATACTCGTAGTTATATCACATTAAATGAATAAATAAGTGTTGACTCTATTCTTTTGATTCAACATTGGTTTACGTTATATTTCATAAATATTTCTACATACATCAGGATTTTTAAAAATGGTTGTAACGTGAAATCTCGTCTACTTCCCATTTTATATTTAAGGCTTCTAAAACCGATTCATATCATTTCTCTAGTCCAAATTTTATAAATATAACCTTAAATTTAATTTATTCCTATCGATGTAATGGTTAAACACAAATTTCACTTATTTGCAATAAATCCACAAATTGGATTTCAAATTTTCAAATAAATAAATAAATTTTAGTTTATCACTTCTTAAATACCCAAACGTCAATGCCTTAATTTAAACTGCATTTATTACATTTTATAAAAATCCTCCATCTTAAGTGACAAATCAAAACTACCATAACTACACAAATCATCGTATTATAAAGATATTTACACTATCCTCCATTTATTACCTTAATTTATTTAAGGTAACCTTAAATTAATATCTATTGCAATGATTTCAAATTATTATTCCCCCATTCCTTTTTAATTTCAATAACGCCAAATTTAACCGTTATATTCTCTTTGTTTATGCGATAAATGCAATTATTGAATCTAATACTCCATTTAATTAATAGATCCTGCTTCCTAGAATCTATATCAACAATAGGTCAAATATATACATAGAATTAGCCTTAACTTCACCTAAAAGAATTAGCTATTTCAACTACCGCACAAAACTACGCTACTGCACTATTTAATCAAATAAATTAATTGAACTTAAATCAGCATAAAGGTTATAAAATTATAAATGTAATCTTAATAAATTCATTTATTGATTTAGACTCTTTCTATACAGTAATTAACCTATTTGTGGGTATAAATAACTTTGGAATTATATTACATCTCATTAGTGCGCGTTTTATTTCTTATAACTTCTCCTTATTTAACTATACCCATTAACAACCAAAAAAATTAAATTAGCTTTATTTCAATCTATTTCCCTTCTTAACTAAATAAAATAAATGGTTAACCTAAACACTTGTTATCCTTTGATATATTCAAATTCACTTCCAACATTTATTAACAAAATGTTGCCATAGGTTTAGATTTACATAAATAAATCATATGAATAGGTAGAAAAATTGGTAATCCGCAAATGCCCAATATACACGCATTAATTACTACCTATTGTTAGAATCCATTTATTAATTTACTAGTTAATAACGGTCTTTTTATTTCTATTTACTACCGAACTCTCTATTTTATTATAGTTCCAATATATTAATACTTAGGCACATCAAGTGCTAGCCCTTTTGTTATTTATATTAAATTGGGTATGCACAAATAAGTTGTTAATTAACTATTTCTACAAAATTATATTCATACATTCAGTTCCATATCTTATAGGGTTAAATTCTAATTACTTACGCTTAATCTATCAATTTAATACTCTATTCAAACATGCATTTAAATTCTTTTTATTCTAAATAAATTTTATTAAGTGTTGACATCCACTAATAGCATTCACCTTTATTACAACCAAAGGTGACATCTTCACTACTGATTTTATATTAATGAATCTCATTTTAGTTAATATTTTTTTATTAATATTCTCAATTCAACATTTATTGATTTCTTAAAATTTACATTTTAACAAAAAGTGACAAATTACATTATCCAAATCTATTGTCATAAAATTTTATTGTTACACTAGGTTACAACTACTATACCAAATTTCTACATTTATTCTTAAACAAATTAGAAATTATATTAATTTAATTTATTAAATATTATTAATTTAACGGGTCGTTACAAGGAAATAGTAAAGGCAATGTCCAAGATGAAAACTTTGAAGTGTAAGGGCTATTTGCTACTAACCCTGAGGGTGATTCCAAAACAAGTGTAGCAAAGATAGTGCTTTCGGTTCGTTCATCTTCTGAACGACTTATATGGATGAACGATGAGATTGTGTCAACATTTGGAAGGCAATGTTAGCATTCCAAGTGGCAGTGCTATAGCTAAACGGTAAAGATGTAGCCTCAGGCCTCATCGGCTGGGAACAACTAAAAAAGGGGAGATGCAATAAGGCTAAGTAGGTCACTCCCATTAGGGAAAGGTCATCCCTATCTAGAGTCCCTACTATCAATTCATGTATGCATTGGTACGGTTGCTAATCCCAACCGAAGGGTGATCTTATTCAGTGCTATCCAGCAAGGGGTAGGCCGATCTTGTGTTAGAAGGGTATCCCGGTGAGGTCCTCGGCATTATTTGCCTAGAGATCCACCATGACGGGCGCTACCCCAGTAGCCCAGTCATTGCATGGAATCCAATTTCCAATAAGTGTTGTACGGATTTAGTAGTACCCAAATATGTTGAAATGTGAGATGTAAGCATTTTACCTATGTTCTATTTTACTTGAAAACCCTAAACATTATCATAATATCACCGGATTTCTATATAAAGTGTTTTTAGTTATCGTAAGGTAAAAATTCATCCGTGTTTATGTGCGGCGTGGTCTTACGGGATACCTTTGATTTTCAAAGTGTTTTATAAAAGTAAATTAAGTTGTTGAGTTTACTCGTATCAGATCTTTGCTCGACCTGAAGTTTTATTTTTTTTCCTAATAATCCTCGTTACTCAAATTTGTATGAGTAGCCAAGTGATATAGGTTTCTTACAGAAGCATTTTGCAGGAGCCGGAGTAATGGCTTCACCGTTATCTGATTATAATCTTTTTTCGCTATGTTTATATATGATCTATGTATTTTTGTATGGGCAGGTAGTTATAACTGTCCAGTTGAAGGTTGTAATGTAATGACTCTGATGTATTATTATTATTATGAAAATGATATTGTAATATCGTATGTTATCTATTATATGTTATTCTGATTCATGGTGAGATTCTGTGATTGTGTAGTTTCTTCTTATCTTTCTTTTTATTCAACCCTTAATGGCTCGTCGTTCGGTTAAAGAAAGGTGCTCTTTCCAAATATTGTATAAACTTTTCTTCGATGGTAATACTTGTGATTTTATAAAGCGAAGGCATGCGATAGTTCAAAGAAAATTGTTTATTGATATGGAATGTAAAAAATAATATAGAGTAAAAAATTCTATTGAATTGAGTGGTAAAGATACTTAAAGTTCAAATCTTACCATCAGATTATGTGGCCATTTCTAAGGATTGAGTTATGTAACTAAAAATGTAATATCATTTTAAGTCTTATGAATTTGGGATTAAAGTAAAGAATAAAATGAAAGAAGGAAACAAATATAATAGAGATTTTAATTCAATAAGAGAAAAGAAAACTTCTAATTATGGTTTGAACTTTATGAAGAAATAAAATACGATTGAACATATTGAGTAAAACAAACAAAAGGGGAAGTCAAAGAAATAGATTACTCCTAAATATATTAAAGCTTGTTAATTAAGAAATCTAGAGTGGTAAATGTGAAAAAATACATGTGAACTACGAAGACATAAGGATTCTAGTCCTAAAATTATGATAAGATCAAACTACTGGGAGAGGTCCAACTTTATAATATACAATAGAATTTATCATGCAGTGCTGAGTTCATATGTGTTGGATCAGGTGCATTAGGTTAAGGGATAAAAGGGTTTATTTAAAAAGATCCTTTTATTAATTTTCACAAAAATATTATTTTGTGTTTATATGAATAATAATTTTATACTAAATCATATTTTGTATTATCAATAAAAGAGTTTAGGTTGTATGTGTGTGTATTGAAAACCTGCTTTCGTAGGCTAGGAATGTAGGTTGGCCCGCCTCAGCCCCACCCCCTTTTAAGACAGGCTCTCATAGAGACACTTTTCAATCTAGAGTTTTCACACCATTTAAGGGATTACTACATCCCCCGTGAATAACAATCCACTAAAGTGTAGCTACCAAGGATCGTACCCTCTCCCTCTACTTTTCATAAAAAGAGTTTGTTTAACCTATGGATTATATAGGAGGGTGTGTGTAATCAACCGTTGTGATTTACAATTAACAATAATATAGATTAAGGTCATATGTCAATGATGTTGTAAAAATAATATGTCTATACATGAATGTATTTTTTGCAATAACAAGTTGGTTTTCTAAGTGCATCGTCCACCTCTCATAAAACAGAAATAATAGATTTGAGGAAGGATGTCTTAGAAACTATAACTCACACACTACAAACCGAAATCACAAAAGCTACATAATGCATGACCATAGTAGCAAATTGAAAACAACTATATGAGATAGAGTAGTAACACACAAAATCATCATCGAGGATCATAACTCAAAGACATAAGCGTAGTCTGATGCATGCCATACACAATTTCATCATCCAAACCATTTGTATTAGGGACACAACTTATGATAAGGAGAGTAGAAGATCTAAAGGTAGTGGATGGAGTAGGAGGTGGAAGTGGTGGGGAGATGGTGTGGAAACATCAAAATCCAAACATATTGGAATATCACCAACCTTGGCAGAAACTGTAGAAACGTAATCCTATAATCCCGAAAGAACTATAGGTAGTAAATCTATAGTTACCCTTGCAAATTCCTTTAAAATATCCAAAATAGGAGGCTTAACTCTTCTTGCTCTAGCTGAGGGGCTTTTATAGAGGAATTTCAGAAGGTAAAGGAAAAAGTATCTTTGAATCACTTGGAGATAATGAATAGACACGAGAGGAGGAAGGGTGCCTAAAATACAATGGCTAGTACAAATAAGGGTTTCAATAAGAATAAGACCTCTAGATGTCCAATAATATTCTTTAAGAAATATTTAAGGAAGTAGGTAGCTCCTTGCTAGGAGTAATCTCAGTCAAAGCTCTAGATATGCCAATATGTCTCTTTGCTCAATGGCTTCATCAAAACATACAAGTTTCCCTATATGGTCGACAAACTAGTCTAATCCTTCTAAGTATTAACATAGAGATGGTTTACTTATGAGTCCAAACCAAACATGGATAGACTAAACTTATCATGGGTCTAGCCTTTAGTGGGGGTCTGTTTAGTGATTATGAAGAGTTTGCCATAAATGTTGTACGAGCCCAGTTAAAGGTTTTTAGCTCTATCATCCAGATAAGAGAATTCAAAGAAAAATATGTCATGTCAAAAATTACTTTAATCTTTCCTTTAAGTCTCCAAACATTAAGAAGGTGATTTTTCACAAATTTATATGGTACATTTTTAGACGAAAGGAAACCTACAAAGTGGTTCTTCCAAAAATCCTTACAAGCCTCCACAACCTCACTAGGAGGAACTAGTAATTTACCATCACCAATTTTAAAGTTCTTAGCAATATACCTTCCTACATTACTTGGCTTGTGAGTAAAAAGAGATTCCCAATTGTTAGCGTTAAGGGAAGAAACATTCTATTGATTTTTGGGCATGTCTAATTTAGGTGAACTAGCATTTAGCCCTTCCACAATCACATTCAAGATAATAGAATCGACAACAACAAACTATAAATAAACATCATCACGAAATGAGACCAAAACCGTATCCTTTGAGGTTGCTGTAAAAGAACACTTCATAGTAGGATGCACCTAAGTTACCCTGATTCCACTAGTAGGTAGAGCACACATCTATATTAACACATCGCCATAGGTAGGCATATTCTTGACTATCGTCGGTTGACAAATGATTGAAGATTTGTTGAAAATCAGAGGGATGTTGAAATTATAAGGGAGCTCGACTTGAGGCTCTAGAGCAGGCAAAGTTTCCCTTTTTAGATTTTAGCTTCTGATATTTTGCCTCATCTTGTAGCAACAGCTAGCGAATGCAACTGGAGAAAATTTTAGATTGGTCAAGATCTATCGGAAAAGGTATGAAGAAACCAAGCTTCATCTAGTCAAGATAGAGAGAGCGCACATGAGATAAATTGTAACCAGATCGAAAATTAGTATGACAACCCAGGGAGAGGTGAGGTGATAAGATGAACGACAAGGGATAGGAGGAAATGAAATTGGCAGCTCGATTAGGCGACCATTATTGAAGACATTATTATATTTGCTAGATAATACATAAAAGTAATTACGTCTACAATAATATATATAATTCAGCCTTTAGTTAATTAATTAAGATTCACATGTGTATATGTTCTTTTAATATAGTGTTATACAAAATATATGTATATATATATATATAAATAATAAAATGTATATTTTTACTTTTATATGGATGTCTATATTTGAAATAAATCATTTAGATTAAATTGTACCTAAACATATATATAAGTTTCAGTTCATAAATATTGTACATTCAATGACATAAAACTAGAATAAAAATGGAGTTTAATTAATTCAAAACAAAAAAAATTATCATGAGCCGCGGAATATTATGTATACATATATAATTTATTTAAGTTCATAAGGATTTATATATAAATCAAAAATCAAATTTTAGATTTTTCAAGCAGCCTAATTCTAAAATCATTTTAACCTTTTCAAATTAAATAATTTGTTTTGCTAAAGCCGAGACTAAGTAAAATATATATATAAAGTTATTTTAATTATCAGGCATAGTAATCAAAATTAATGAAATGTGTATATTATGACACACACACACACATATGTGTGTGTGTGTGTGTGTGTTTATTTCAGATCAGAGTATTAAGAAATATACATATATATATAATCATGAAAACCAAAATCATTTATACATGTGTGTGTGTGTATCTGTGCGCGTTCGCACACATGTCTGTATGCATTATACAATATATTTATTCTATTCACTAAAGTATTATTAAAATTGTAGTTGAATAATTTTGAAATGGATTTTTTTAATCATGACTTATTTAATAAGATGATAAAAGGAAAAGGGAAAAAATACACATTAGTAAATTACAAGTACATTTAAATAACAGATATTACTTCTTCCTTATGATCTTGCTGACTGTCAAACACTTTGGTTATCAGTTATCTCCTGAATCTCCTTACCTATAGTTTGCAATGCCTTCTCCTTAGGTTAGGGGTTTCTCTAGTATCTTGAGTTAGAGAGAAATAAAATAATTTATAGGCATTTCAGGCCATGTATAACATATGGCTTTCCATCTTCCAATCAGACATTGATCTTCCCATATTTCAAAAACTCTTTCCCTCACTTTCCTCCTTGCGTGGCTAGCCACTACATGGGGATGTTTGGACTTCTAAGCAATGGCTATAAATGATTTAGCACTTTCAATCATTTATTTTGTTAACTTATCCAAAGCTAAGTACTAATTTAACCAATGTACATTGTTTATACGTCTTTCAAATAATATTTTAGCCTTCAAATAAATATTTAAATGCCGTTAAAAATTTTATACAACAATTTTATTATATTTTTTTTATTAATTTATAACATTTATACATAAATTGTACATTGCTTGAATTTGGAAATAACTAATAATTTGGTTGTGTTGACTCTCTATGTGAACTCACTCACTGTTTATATTTTAAATACTTAAAATATTGAAGCCTATAAGATTGTGCTGAAGTATAGTATCAGGCACAAGTTCTACGGTTATAGATCATTTGGATGAAATCAAATTTCTCATCTATTTCAAGCTCACCTACTAATGATATTTTTTTACACGTACACTTTTCGTCATCACTGTGTCACTTAGATATCTAGAGTTTGACCTAGGTCAAAAATTGTATTAATAGTATATCTATTGCATAGCCTATATTAAAGTCATTGTCTCAATATGAAAAACATTTAACTATTAACTGATTTACTCTGACTAATATTCTCTTGCATAGTGTTTAAATTCAAGCAGTTCAATTTACACCAAACTATGGCTTTAACACTGTCGCCATGACCTGTGCTTGACCATGATCAAAATATATCCTACCTGCTTAAGATCGACATCACTCTCAAGTTTGAACACTTCTATATGTCATTACCATGAGATCTCTGAATTGGATATATTAACCTACAAAAGGTTATCATTGGTTTATTCTGCAATTATTCCGAACAACCACATGTGTGCGACCTCTTGGTGTTATCATATGGAAAGCGTTACATACAACAGTCTCAATGGATGTATCAATATCTTTTTTTTGATAAATCTTCACTAGGAATATTTGAAAGTAAGTATTTAGATATTAATTCAACACCCATGTTGACAAACTCATTCATAATTGCAATCAATAAGATACTTCTCCAAAAGATTTTCTACTTATATATGTTTATTGCGTTAATTAACATTACTTATATCTCTATATTACAATACAGGTAAAATAAAATAAAAACCTAATTCATTTTAGACAAGATGCTTTTAAAAAATTAAGTTACATAACAATTACATAATTGCCCCAAGGGCACACCCTTAACTCTATCAATCTCTCACTTGCACTTAGGACCACTTATGGTGCCTCACGACCATACCTTCAATTAGTTTACCTAAATTAAAATGAGAAGGGGTCTCAATGAATGGATTTATGTTAGTACTATTTTGTATATACTTTTCGATTATGCTTCTTTGTTAATTATAAACTATTTTATCACATTTTAATTACGAAGAACGTACTTTACCACTCATCAAGCTATCAGTTCTATGCCAATCTATATTATAATATTGCTATCACAGTATGTTATTGAATTCTCAATAGTGGGAATTAACTCTAGTTTTCTTATAAATTTGCTAACATATACTTCTTTCATTGCGGCACCACTCAAGCAGATGTACTTAGCCTTTTGAGTTTGCTGCAACCTCTCGTTTGGAACTTTCCTACTTAAAGCTCCTTAATCAATGGTGATCATGAATTTAGGATTGACTTACTATGTTCGATGTCACTTATGAAGTTTGAGTTTGGAAACTTCTTCATAAGAAGTTATTGTTTCTATAAACAATTCTTTAGTATCACCCCAATACTTGATGATACTCTTTACTACTATTTAAGTGACTTTTCCTCGGACTTGATATTTTCGTAATACACTAAGTGTATAAGAAAAATGTATGTTACCATACAACATAGCATGCTTGATTATTTTTATTACCAAAGTATAAGGGGTCTACACCATATGCTTCATATTAAACATTTTAACTTGATGTTTGTGCATATAGATTAGGATAATCCCAACATCTGTTTCTTTCAAATCCTTCATCAACAATTAAACAACCAAACTTTAATTGATTTTAACATAGGTGCATCATTAACAATCAGTTATAGTATTATGAAAGATTTAGTACCATTTGTTTTCTTTCTTTCATACACACGGTTCCTCTATTTTTTGGATGAAAAAAAACTATTTGATTTCTCCATCAAAATACTTGCTCAACCTCTAGATCCCTTTTGGACACTCTTGTTGCTCATCCCTTGGATCATGTCCAAAATTCCACAATCCTTGTTAACGCTCCTACTACTTTCATAACATTCGGTTATTATTATTAAAAAGTCTCTTATAAATCATTGTTAAGAAGTTCTATTTCAACGTCAATTTTCCAAATCTCAAAATGAAGTTGTGCGACAATTTTTGACTAGGATCTGAATGGACATAAGCATGTTGACAAAGGGAACTTTTTCACTAATTTCAAGTTGAAATCACGAGGTCATTTCCCATTAACCTTGTCTTTTACACAAAATTCCATCAACCTTGTTCGCGAAGACTTAATTACAACTGATGGGTCGTATCTTTTCAGGTATAATTACTAAAACCTTATTTAGTTAATGTACTTTATATCCATTTTGAATTTAAAGCATTATGTCATGTGGTAGATTCAATACTCTCTATGGTCTGTCGACAACTGGAGATTGTTACTATTAACAATTCACTTTCTCGATATTGATAAGAAACTTATGGTTTCTCTTCAATGTGAAAGAATTATTGTTAGAAATTCTACTGAGTTGTTTCTACTTTGGGCTTGGTTAATTTTACTTCTTTTATGTAATCAATTTCTATGTTATAATCTTGGATCATATCCAAGTCCATTGCAATAACATTAATTTCTATAGAAAGAAGTTCCTTGAAAATAAGGTTCTGTTTATTAAAAAAAAAATTGTTTCTTATTATGGTAGAATAAGAATTAATAACTTTTTATGAACTGCCTACAAACTTACATAAAATAGATCTAATTTTGAATTTATGAAACATATGTCCATAACTTAAATCGAAACAACCACACTCATCTTAAGCTATTTAAGACGAAGGTTCCTTCCCTATTCATATCCCATATATATTCATTATCTTTACTTTAGAAATCACATTTTAACATAAGTGCATACTCTTAGATACATATCCTTCTAGAAAAAAGTAACCAAAATTCACTCATTATTAGCCATATTTTTTCCAACAAAGTCTGATTACTTCTTATCGATGCATTTATTGTGTAGCATAGAAAGGAATGTCTTAGGGAGTTAACCTTATTCACTTTTAGGTACTATTAGAACTCTTATCTAAGATGCATGCCTATTTGATTAAATAAAATTATATTTGCTCTTTTGTATGTTCTTGTTTTCTACTTCCATTTTATACTCCATGAATTTGTCATAGATATGTAACTTGTGTATCAAATACACAAGCTCATATTTGAGAAAATTCAATGGTGAATTTAACGAAGTAGGTAGATCTGCTTTTGATATCATTATACCTTAGACGACATACATCTATATGTATCAATCCGAATAGTTCGAGAACTTTTTTGTTACTCCCATCGAATGGGTATTTTTCTCTTAATCATTTGATATACAGTTCACAAGTACCATATGATCTATAATCATGTAAATAAAGAATTATTTTTGAAAGACACATCTTAGTCCATAATTCCAAAATCAATTGTTAAACTTTTAGATGCTTATGTATTTTCTATAGCTAACATGACATTATTGTAATGAAAAAAATACTATCAATGAAAAACCAAAATAGAAATTTATCTTATAAGGAATATTCATAATATTCAAAAAAACTATATCTATATTTGGTCGTAACTGAAAAATTATTATCGTTTCATAAATAACATTTTGATACATAATGATAATGTTTCATAACATGATGTGTTACTAGCAAGTTTCGTATAGTGTGCTCTCGCTAATTTTGCTATTACTATAATGATAATTGCAATACGAAGCTCCATTCAACCACTTACTAGGGACTATTCATTTGCTTTGCTATAATTATTTACTATTGAGAGTTTTATGTTAGATGTCTCAAACACAAGAAATGTGTCTTACGGGGAACAACATCTTTATAAGAAAAATACATTTGGATTAGAAATCATTTTTTGTTCCATATTGAAATTTTATAGATATTTTAACCTTTTGCATTTTCGCCGTCTCTTCATAATGTAGAAGTGAGCATTCACAATCTTCGTATCAACAGTGTCAATAATATTACCATTATCAAATTTTCTCCTTTCTTTCAAAAAAGATTGAATGGTTTGAAAGATAAACCCCTTACTTCAAGACTATACCAAATTTCTTTATAAAAATGCATTTTGGCCAATCTTAACAATTTGAGGATATCATATATGCTGCACTTAAGTAAACAGATTGAAACTGACATTTCATTGATCAAAATCCTAGGTTTGCCTTGTTATTCTTAGTCTAATGTTAATTCTAACATAGTAAGATCCTTATTGGATTCAACCATATTGAATACATGACCTTGCATAATGATTTACTTGCTGATTTTGATTGAAATATTTTTATTAAGATTTTATATAATACGAATGCAACAATTCGCCATGCAACCTTTGTATTTGATCTAATATGGATCAAATACCTATACTATTATATTACTTTAGAATTCAAAATTCATAAAAGACAGTACACAGCCTCGGGCAAATTAGCGCTTAAGTGAGCAAAGCGTGAGTATTTTTAGTGGTTCTATAATATTAGTATTTGCATGGTACTTGAAGCGACCATGGGTCAAAAGATTTATTGGTAAGTATATTATACATTTCTTTATTAACCTTTAGTTCTATTCATTTTGTATATTTTAATCGATAAACATTTTATAGATTTATTAAATGTGCATATTTATCTTAGTAGATTAATATGGTATCACATTTGTTCTTATACTTATTAGATTGGTTTATTATATATATCTAATAAGGCGTATTCTACATCTCTCAAAAAGAGATATGTGGATTTCATAAATTACTTTGGTGGGTGTTAGGATCCATTTATCATGTTACTACAACCTAACGGGTGCTCAATATATCGAGTCCCTATAAATAGTAAGTAGCTTTTTATTAGTTACATCTCATGTATAGCTCATAACATACTTTTATTATGCTCATAGTCATCTTTATGACCTTAAGAGTGCCCAAGAAATCATAAAGTGCATTAGATACCCTAGACCCATTATTTTGCGGTATTTAAGGGGAATTATGTAACCTTTGATGTTGCTTAACAAATTTACATAATACTCTTATTTATCTTGTAATTATATAAATATCATCTTAGATATTCTATGGATTATGGGTGCTCAATAACATACGTATGCAAGTAATCTATTTATACTATAAACGATGGAGAACATTTTTATTTTAAATCCATAATTTAAAATAATTTTATAGAGTATTATCAAATATTTAAGGGAGACAAGTATAACTCATGAAAACATATGTATTTGTCTAATGTATACTTCCTTAAGTCTCATGGGTTCCCTTTTGTAAATATTCATATGTGTTCACTTTTGTAAATATAAAATTTATATTTTTTAAATTTAAAACAATTTTAAAAAATTTCATTTTTTATCTCTTTTTAAAATCACATAATTATTTAATCAAATTTAAAAAAAATAAGATTTACTTCATTTTATTCAAATATGCTTATTTGAATAAATCTAAGGTGTAAAATACATTTGAACCTTCCATTAGAGCATACCCTCGGAAAAGGGCTACTTTGATAAGCCAAGTTAAAGCCAATAATGGGAATGTTTTCCATTCATTTGAGTGTTCCTTAATTAAGTAACATTCTCCTTAGCCAAAACTATTTTCTTAGACATGCATCTAGATAGTTTTTCCAAAGTAACTGTCGTGGGTATTGGTTAATAATTCATATAAACATAATGTAGGATTTGATGTCATTATTTCTTGAACCCAAACTCATTTGCGATGACATAACTGTATCCCTTATGTGCAATTTCATGTATAGCCTCTTGACTCACACAAATATTCCTAGGACGTGTAGAGGTAAGCGACAACTATTCACCATAGATCACACTATGAGAATCTCACCTATCATGTTGGCCACGGCCAAACCTTGCTCTAATCTTATTGTTGGATCAGGTGCATTGGCCATGGGGTAAAATGGTCAATTTAAAAAAAAATCCTTTTATTAATTAGCACAAGATTGTAATTTGTGTTTATACAAATAATAATTTTATACTAAATCATTTTCATAATCTATTAGTATAAGAGCTTGGGGTATATTTTCAATCTACTTATTTTTATTTAAGAAACTCATTTATATGTTATTGTTTAGAGATAATATTTTATGACCAATTTAAGTTTGATTTTGTTTATTAATTTAATTTTAATATAATTTTATTTTTTAGTATTATGACAAGTTCGTATTCACAATACAAACATTATAATTATAAAAGAGTTTATCTAACCTAGAAGTGATTTGGGAAGATTTGCGTAATTAACCATTATGACTTACCGTTAAGAAACATATAGACTAAGGCTATATGTCAATGACGTTGTAAAAAGAAATATTGATATACATAAAATTAATTAAATCTATAATAGTACATAATATATATATATATATATATATATATATTGATAAAAAAACTATTATTTAATTGGTCTATAATCAATTAATTAAGATACACACATGTATGTGCATTTTTAATATAGCATTATTCAAAATATATGTATATATGTATAAATATTAAAATGTATATTTTGACTTTCATATAGATGTATTTATTTAAAATAAATCAGATAAATTCAATTGTACCTAAATACATACATACATATATAACTTTTAATTCATAAAGATTTGTATATTTTTGGATAATAATGTCTTTCATGGTGAACAAAGAAAAATTGGTGGGAACGGTTATAGAATAGCCCCTTCTTCCCAAACCGCCTGATCCTCCTCCTACGACGTCGAACTCGGTGCGCACCACAGACCACATGCATCTCAATGCTGGTGGTATGCCATCCATCAACCTAGATGCAATGGAAACCGGCGCTGCTCCAGAGCAAAGTCGCCCCACTTGGCAGCGGTCATGGGCCCAGACTGTGAAGGATATCTCGGTTCATAGAGTGATGGATTTCACAATCTCACCTTTTACCTCCTTCCAAGAATGGCCGGACAGTTACAGGCATCATGCCGGAGTCAGTTCTCTCCTCCGAGATAGATAAATGGAAGAACAAATTAGTCAGGTATATTCTAGGATGGAGGCCTCTATATGCCAATTTTAGAACTTTTATTGATAAAACTTGAAAGCCTATTGGTATGTTTGAATTATATTATCGGCAGAATGGTTTTATATTTATCAAGTTTTATAACCCAGAAGATTGTGCTAAAATAATCAGATTGGGTCCTTACACCATTGGGTCCAAAATTTTAATTATTAAGAAATGGAAACTCCGTATTGAAATTAATAGAGATTCCTTCTTCAAATTACAATCTGGGTATGTTTCACTGATCTAAAAGTAGAATATTGGAGTAAAGAAGGAGTCAGTCGAATTACTAGCATCCTAAGACGTCCGATATGAAGGGACTCTACAACGACAGTAGAGAATAAGTTAAACTATGCATGTGTGTTGATAAAAGTTGATGTACAGTTTTTGTACCCTTCCACAATTAAGTTACAGTTATATAGCGACATAACAGATATTGTGCAGGTTGATCATGAGTATAAACTAGTTCCGTGCTCAATGTGTAAAGCATTATGGCATCCAGACAGTAGTTCAACAAAACAATAAGGAAAAGAGTGGAAACCAAAGCAAAGTACATCAGTTTTACAAATACATGTTGATGATATTACAGAGTTTAACAGTTCAACCAATATTATTACACAATCCAGAATTAATAAAAAATTTGAACAAAGTGCGACACATCTACTATTACTTTACAAAACCAATTATCAATCCTAATTGAAATTGCCGAAGAACCACCTAGCCATGCTGCTGTCACCATGCCTGCATCTTCCTGTCCTCAACCACTAACATCTACTGACCCACCTGCAAACGAGACAGAACAAAAACACAGTGGAGGCCACAGCAACTACAAATTCTTTTGCTAACAACTATGACAGTGCTGAAGACATAATTCATGATGTTGCTTCACAAATTCAAGGGATTGGTAGTAAAAATAATATTGAATTAACTGTTTCCTCCATGGTCTCGAAGAACCCCTTATACATGAAGAAGCCTGAAATGTTTGCAAATCCCAAAAAACCAAAAACTGCTCCGCCTAAAAGATCAACAAGGAGTTCTTTGGCAATTAAATGAATATTATGAGTTGGAATATTAGAGGCATGAACACTGACGATAAGAATGATCAAGTATTCATTCTTCTAAGACCCACAAGCTTCGTCTTCTAAGCTTAGTTGAGACTAAACCGTCAATTATTGCGATTGATACTTTACAAATGAAGATGTAGGCATGGTATTTCATTCATAACAACGATACTGGTAGTAAAGGTTGGATTTTAATTTTGGTCGACAAGTCACTTTGGGAATACGTCGCTGTAAGCTCGTCACTACAACACATAACCTTACTACTTAATAATAGAGGAGGGTTTCAATATTACTGCACCCGTGTTTATGCGAGCAACTCTTTCTTAAAGCGACAAAAATTGTGGGATTTGCTTCGTCTTGACGCCTCAACTATAAGGTCTCCATGGCTAGCTATGGGTGATTTTAATAATGCTCTCAACATAAATGGAAAAGGGAGGTTTTCCGATCCCCTACTCCTATGTGAATTCATTTAAAAACTGTTTATTTACTTGCGGTGTGGTCGAATTTTATTTACAGGGTTGTAAATACACTTGGCGGCGTAGGGGAATTGCTACCAACATAGATAACATTTTGGTGAACTACGAATTTATATCTATGTTCTCTCAATTGTCTATTATTATGCTGCCTACATCTATTAGTGACCATAACCCTATCTTGATTTGTTTCAGTCCACAACACCAACGTCGTAAACGAGATTCATTTCGATATGTCAATGTTTCGTGTTATGCATATGATCACAATCACTATGTTGATGTGGGCATACCAGCCTATGTATGGGGGTCCAGTTTTGATAAGCTCATTTACAAATTAAAGGCAGTTAAAACTGGGCTTAAGAAATGGAATAAGTTGAGAGCTCGTGACAAACCTATTACTTAATTACAGGTAGATTGTGAAAATATATTTTATCAATTTGATCAAGACCCTGAAGATACTACATTATATGACGCTATGTATCAGATGGGGCAGAGGTTGAATGAGCAGACTCAGCAGCATAATGAATTTCTACGACAACAAAGTAAAGTGCTATGGCTTCAGCAAGGGGACAGAAATTCAAAATATTTTTATGCCAAAATGTCCATGCGCAAACACAGAAATAAAATACATGCTTTTCTTGATTCACGAGGGCAATATATCTATGACTACACTTCTATTAGGATGCAGCCATAGATTATTACCAAAAACTATTTAATGGAGATGTAACCACGGATTTTCCACACATAGATACTAGAATGACCATTAATTCAAAGGGATAGAATTACGTATCTGCTCCAGTAACTTTGAAAGAAGTTAAAGAGGCCTTATTCTCCATTAATGACCCAAGAGCCCAGGACCAGATGGTTTTTCAGCAAAATTCTACAAGCTCCACTGGGATAACCTACACAAAGTTATGTATGAAGCTGTAACAGAGTTGTTTCATTCCAAAAGGTTGCCTCATGGGATTAGTCATAATTTCATTACTCTAGTACCCAAAAAGGATAAGCCACAATTAATCTCTAATTATAAGCCTATTGCTTATGCTAATGTTTTATACAAAGTTACATCCAAGATTATACGCAATAGAATTAAATGGTTTTTTCCTCTGCTAATTGCAGAAAATCAATCATCTTTCATACCTAGTAGAAATATTGGAGAAAATGTTTTATTGGCACATGAACAAGTTTGAGATTTTTCAACATGAAATAAATCCAGAGTGTGCATCAAAATTGATCTACAAAAGGCATATGACATCGTTAGTTGTGAATTTATATGTCATATGCTCTACTGTTTTGGATTTTCCCTTTCCATTACTCATTTAATATACAAGTGTATTTCGACTCCTACTTTCTCTATCATGGTGGATAGTAGACCCGAGGGATTTATCACTTTTGATAGGGAATTAAGACAAGGGAACTCTTTATCTCCCTACTTATTTTGTACTGCCATGGAATTTTTTTCACTACTCATGGAGGAGGGTGTGGCAACTAACAAATTAGAGCCATTAAACAAGCTATAGCCTAATATATCTCATTTGTTATATGATGATGATGTCATGGTTTTTCTAGTAGCCACTACACAAAACGCTACTTATATGAATCACATTTCACTAGATTGGGGGAAACTATCGGATTAAAAATTAATCAAACTAAATCACATATTGTAACGTTCGCGATTTTTCGTTGCCGAAAAACCGAAATGTTATGGGTTTAAGAAAGAAGAAAGGAAGAAGAAGAAAAAAAAAAGATAGGAAAGAAGGAAATAGAAAATAGAAATTAGAGAGAATAGAAAACAGAAAAGAAGATAGAACATTTTAAAATAGAAGGAAAAGAGAATAGAGGAAAAAGAAAAACAGAAGAAAATAGAACGGAATAGAAAACAACAGAACAATAACAGAATCTTACAATTCGCAGCGGAACAACATATAATGATAAATGAATAATCTTTAAACAAAGAACTATATCAGTTATTACATTTTATACATTACATTTCATTACATCATATCATCAGAGTGTACAACAACAACAACAAACAGTGCAGCGGAAAAAGAAATACTATATAAGTAATACGCCATGCCATCCAGCTTGCCTCCAGCAATTCCAGAATATCCTGAATATCCTGATAAACCTTACTCTTGACTGCCCGTGTGGAAATTGGTGGGCACTCAGAGTTTAGGAAGGAAAACAATAAACTCCAAGTCAGTCATGTGACTGGTGTGAGAACTCAAAACAGTTTATTTATCTTTAAAATCAAAATAGAGGAATATTTTTAAATTCAATTCGCAATGCTTTTAAAAATGAGACTACCATAAGGCCTCCCGCACGCACACACAATGCAAACGCAGAATCGGAGGAGATTTCTCCTTATGATAGTCAAAGATGCTTGATACGCATTTAAAATAACATTTGATATTATTACTAGTGCATAGTGTAGAAAATTATTTCAAAAATAAAGATATATATCTTAGCCAACATAGACATTTCGAATTATGCCTACTATAGCTACCATCCAAACAGTGTTGACCACCATAAGTGAATGACAGGTTCTACAACTAATACCGTACAAGTTTCGTATTGTTTCTTCGGATTTCCAACAAATGGTTAGGCCAAGGAACTTCCCATTGCCACATAAGAATGCCTCTGGAAAGACATCCCCGAGAACCAAACCGGAACTCTGCCAACACAAGGCCGGGTTACCCCTAACTGGGTAACTACTGACACGAGCACGCCATTCCCCGATCGTAAACGACCTTTCTCACGGGATCCCGAAAACCAACAACCACAAAGTAATAAATTCGTAGTAACCACATAGGTTAAATATCTGGGCTCCATACCATGATACCACCTCTATTCAGAAGGAAATGTACATACCCTAAAGGGAGCTACCCCTCATAACATTGCCGCATCTTTCCTGTTTTGACCATTTCCGGGGTGTGAGGCTCGACGAAGTCACGTCCACAAAAACATACTTTATACAAAAGCCATGCTTTGGGTCAACAAATGATCAACACAATGATCACCAAGATAGACGATCAAATAAACGATCCTATCACAATAATCAACACAATGATCATTTACAGCAACACTCAGCATGTCACGTTACCAAATTGGGAATATATCGCTGATAACTTCAACTATATAACCTCTGAAATCGTACTCTCAGAGAAGGGTGTTAAGCTAAAAGAATAAATTCTTCGCCACCAACAGAAAAATATTTGAAAGAAATCGGCTTTATATCTCAACTTGTAATGTCAGACACACAATCCATACAAGTCTGTTCCGGGCTCGAACAAAACCGAAGGCACTTACAAAGAAGTCCTTGCAATCCGGATATTCACAATCCTGATCGGATTTCCCATCACTTAGGGAGTCTCTATACCGCTGCAACTCAGTGCAGAGACAATCGACAGGTCATCCTATCGCTCTCGCAAATACCGGGTCTTCAACACCGATCTTCAAATGCAATTCACAACGACGTATCACATATTCGGAATGGGTTATACGACCCCATGGTCCTTTCCCGGTTAACCCGAATAGTGAGCGCTTATTCAAAAATAAGTGTGGCATTCACATTCAAACAAATCACATCAATTACCCATTCAAAGGGAAATATTGATAGTCGGTTATTGAACTATCAATGGATATGCACACATCACCAGATTCCAAATAATTTTCCAAATTATTTATTTTCCAAAATATCTTTACAAGATATATAATTTCAATTCTTCAAAAATAAATCAATATTTACTTTTAAACAAATTCTCCTTTCCTTTATAAATTCAATAGTGAATTTATATTTCACAATATCTATTGATATACGTTTTCAATTATCCATTTTCAATTTATCTTCAAAAAGATAAATTTTAAATATCACTTCATATTGGAAAACAATTCCATACTTATTTAATAAGTAATTCACAAATTTTATTTATTTTCAACACTTGGAAAATATTCAATATACTTAAATCGAAATTAAGTATATATTTCATTCTTTAAGGAAATCATTCTCTTAAACATATTTATTTGGGCCAAAACGAATGTTACGTAAAACATCCTTACGACAACCCAAAATCACTAGTATATGGATTCGAAATTAAAATAGATATATAAATCCCAATACTATGCAAAACATTTCCTTTCGGAAATCATTTACTATAACAACAGTGTTATAGTCCACTATTTCCTTCTATTTTTCGAAAACGTCTATTTCAACAATTAACGTTGAAATCTATGGTTTCGAATCTCAACACATTTTAAAACATCGTTGGATTGTTTTAATTCTATTTAAAACATCCAAATCCAAAACAATTTCTTTAACGTGTTATTCACTATTCAAAAACGTGAATATACTTCATTAACAATTTCATCCTTTTATTCATTTTAATTCAAAGGATTATTCACTATTCAAAAATGTGAATATAACTCCATTTATAGGTTTCAACAAATTTTCTTGTCAAAATAAATCATTTGCAAATTTATAAAACAACGTTTATAAATTCCATTTCTATTTATTTATAAAAACTTCCTTTTTATAAATTCCTTTATTAACCTATTCCAGTTTATACCTTAATTATAAACTAAAAGTTCATATTATAAGTTAAATACTTATAAAACGATTATTTTACAAAATCGTTCCTCTAAAGACTTTCCAAACCATAAATCTTATAACTTATAAGATTCATTTATTTAACCAAATCTATTCTTTCAATAACTTCACAAATTTATAAATCTTACTATTTATAAATTTTATTTATAACTTCACAGTTTATAATTTTATAAATTTCATTCATTTATGAAATTCATTTTCACTTCATTCAAACACTTATAAAAACTTGTTTTATAATGTCAATATTTCAATTTATAAATATCTATTTATAAATCTCTTAATATAAATCAATTTATATTATTCTTTTAAAACGTCTTCAAATTCCTTTATTATTTCACCATTTTGATTCATAAAATAATTAAATTTTATAAATCCTATATTTAAACTTTTCACAATAAATTCTAAAATCCCGATTAAACTATTTTATAAAATCATTAGCATCATATTCTCAAAAATCAGTTTTTAACTATATTTCTCAAAAATCATAATTTTTATAACATTAAAAATTATAACGTTTATTTATTTAAAATGGATCAATTCCAAAATTATTTTATAAAACGTATACTTTCTAAAATCACTTTAAAATCATTTTAAAATCCCAAAATCTGGGTCCAATGATGCTACACACCAAATAGTCAATCACGACAACAACGATATCATATATCAATATGAAAATCCATCAAATATCAAAATATCTGAAATCAAATAAATACTGTTGAGGAATCCAGTTGGATCCCTCCAACCTGTTTTCCTGCATCCAAAAACATTAGCACAATACCAATTTCGCTCCAGTACGAAATTATCACGGTATATGTTCTTATTAAATATTATCCGCTTAATAACGGCGTAATAGGGTCTCATCCGCTAAAAAATGCGGGGAATCAACAACTGCAATATATACATATGCCAATATATATATTGATATTATTTATAATACCAATTTCACTGTTTATGAAATATTCGCGGTATATGTTTTTATTAAATAACATCCGCTTACTAACGGCGTATAATGTCTATTTTAACAATCAATAGATATCAATCAACATTCAAACATGCATTCAAATATTTTAAATCTAACTATTTAAAATAAAATCGAAACTAATTCGATTGAGTGAGAAGTTCTCACCTTGATTTTAAATTCCGTTTTAGCGATTTATTTCGAATAAAATTAAACGGACGTTTAATTTTACCCAAAATTCTCACTAACTCCAAACGACTCCAAACTAACTCCATCGCGTAGTGCTCGACGATACGATTCCAACGCAACTGGTTTCGCGCGTTTTCGACCTCGTATGAAAAAGATATGAATTTTTGAAGTTTGCTCGATTTAAACTAATATAAATTTACAACTTAAAATTAAATTTTAAACCTAAATCCTACATCACCCTTGGATCCAAACCCCCCCTCTCATCAGGCCGTCCCCTTCTCTCCCTCTCCCTCACGCAACTCCTTTCCAGTTTTTTTTTTTTTTTACACGCATATGAACCCATCACTTAGAAAACTAGGGTTCGATTTTTCTCCTCCAACACTCGATGAAACCACATCAAACCACCGCCATCTCGAAGCCCTTCGCGAGAGCTACCTCCACTACCAACCACCTGAAGCTCGGCCCCCCCATTCTCCTCGTTTTGCGTGCGCAGGCCGGCCACTTCATGGCATGATTCCCCTCAATTTACAGCTCCATACACGATCATACCCGTTGAACTAGTAGATCTCGATGTGCTCTACGATTCTCCAGTTAGAAGTTCGTCGAATCGTTGCACGGATTTGAAGAAATTTGGGGATGAAGATGGGAGCTTTCTGGCCGTTCATGGGGAGGGTGGCTGCTAAGGTTACATATATTTTTTTTTTATTTAGAGAGGGGTAGGGTGTATATTTATAGAGAAAAATCGAACACTATTCATCCGGAAATTCCGAACTCCGATTTACGCGCCGTAACCAGCGTTTCTAGGTTTACCCCGCGTTCCGGACACAATGGAACAGGTTTCGGAAGCTAATTCGAACATCTGTGCGAGTTATGGCTGTAAACGCTCAATTTGAATTAAACCGATTTAAGCGATTTTCTAGGCGTTTTAATTTGTACAGGACAAACGGTAAATCCAATCGACTTGAAATTTGAAACCTTACAATAATATCACATTACGGATCCGATGAAACTGGTTTCGTCGAAATCCGAGACTTTTTGAAAAATGGCTATTTTCACTCGTCAAATTTAAATTAAAAATAAATCGATGCGTTTCGAGCTGCCACGATCAAACGATAACTCCGATTGACACGAAATTTGAAATCCGGTAATAACTAACTATTATGGATCCAATGGAACTGGTTTCGTTCAATTCTGAGACTGTTCAAAAATTGACTATTTTCACTAGTCGATTTAAATATTAAAATATTCAATTTTCACAAATTAACTTTTAATTCGATTTTAAAAGTTCTAAAATATCATTCTAACTTCCATATGATAAAATAAAATTTTACAAATCATTTTCAATCATATTTAACCCAATTTTCAATTATTTCCATAATTTAACATATTAAATTATCGATTTAAAAATCCAATTAAATTCAATAATTCAAATAAAAATTTATTTGACTTATAAATTCACTTATTAATATTTAAAATTAATTAAATATTCATATTTTAATTTCTAAAAATTCTGGGTCGTTACAATCTTCCCCACTTAAAAGAATTTCGTCCTCGAAATTATGAAGTAAGAAAAGTTATAGAATTTATTAATTTTCCATAATTCATAGTTAAACTTCTTACAATACTTACTAAGTTTTCAAATCATACTTAGTTATATTTTCAAAAACAAACTATTGTTTAACTTTCAATTCCAAAATCAAAGTTTAAGTTTTCAAAATTTTCCAATTTTCTCAAAAAAAAATTCTAACGCCTTAAATTTTCGGAAAAATTCGCCATAATCTCCTTTGCGCGGCTCGATCCGAAAAAAAAATGACAGTATATATATCACAAATATACATCTCATCAAGTAATGAGGCATCCCGCAGGGAAAAAAGTATAAAAGTACGATATTTAATCCGAGATATGTACCTTATATTTTATTAGCGAGCATATACGGCTAATATAGCGCGAAAGCGAGCTCCAAATGCGAAGCAAACGTGATCCGCACCTACTAATCACTCAACAAACAACATGAGAACATGCATATATGACAATAGTATCAATATACAACATATAGTAACATAATAACTATATATGTCAACATAACAAATGAAACTAAAGCAACAAGTGCAAACATCAACCAACTATCATCCATAACCAATAAATATTCATTCATATTCTCATTAATATTTAATGAATTGGTTTTCAATTTAAATCACATTTGATTCATTAACAGTGGATGTTCTTACTAACATTCATTTTTCAATTAGTTTATATTCACTAATTCATATTCAAGTTGGTTCATTTCCACATCAAATTCAATTCCATTCCTTCAATTATGTTACAAAAGTTGAATTTCATTTAAATAACTCAAGTTCATATCTATCACTTAATTTCATTCTGCTACAAAAGTTGAAACCTATTAATGGAGTTATATTCATATAGTTTCACTTCTCATATAAATAAGTTTATTTCACAATTGTAAATCACTTTTATTATACTTTAACTCTTTATAATTCTTTTGCTTATACAATTATTCCTTTAATTTAGATTATTCAAACAACTAAACAATCAACTTACATACACTTTAATAATTTTGAAAAATTATTCCTTTATACATAAAATATAATCAAGGTAAAATTATTTCATTTACCCAATTTTAAAATCAATATTGTGTCGATTTATCTTGTTTAAGAGTTTAGAAACCACTTTCTACGATAGTTAGCTAGACTACATCGACTGGAATCTATAAACAATCAACCGATAAGTCAACACAATACAAAACAATTTATATTCACTAACAAATACGCTCTCATAGCTATTATTACACTCAAATTCATTCTAGAGTACTGCTGACTCTATCTCTAATGAATAATACCCAACAGAACCATGGTTGTCGCTTAACCATAAGCTCTGATACCAACTGTAAAGACCCGTAAATCCATACTCCTTGAATAGACACTAATCTCCATTGATTAATTCAAGATGAACGAAAATACGAACCCTTAGGGGTTTAAGAAAAATTTAGGAAAAGAAAAAGAAGAAGAGAGAAAGATAGAAAATAGGGAGGAGAGAAAACAGAAGAGAAGATAGAACATTTTAAAATAGAAGGAAAAGAGAATAGAGGAAAAAGAAAAACAGAAGAAAATAGAACGGAATAGAAAACAACAGAACAATAACAGAATCTTACAATTCGCAGCGGAACAACATATAATAATAAATGAATAATCTTTAAACAAAGAACTATATCAGTTATTACATTTTATACATTACATTTCATTACATCATATCATCAGAGTGTACAACAACAACAACAAACAGTGCAGCGGAAAAAGAAATACTATATAAGTAATACGCCATGCCATCCAGCTTGCCTCCAGCAATTCCAGAATATCCTGATTATCCTGATAAACCTTACTCTTGACTGCCCGTGTGGAAATTGGTGGGCACCCAGAGTTTAGGAAGGAAAACAATAAACTCCAAGTCAGTCATGTGACTGGTGTGAGAACTCAAAACAGTTTATTTATCTTTAAAATCAAAATAGAGGAATATTTTTAAATTCAATTCGCAATGCTTTTAAAAATGAGACTACCATAAGGCCTCTCGCACACACACACAATGCAAACGCAGAATCGGAGGAGATTTCTCCATTATGATAGTCAAAGATGCTTGATACGCATTTAAAATAACATTTGATATTATTACTAGTGCATAGTGTAGAAAATTATTTCGAAAATAAAGATATAAATCTTAGCCAACATAGACATTTCGAACTATGCCTACTATAGCTACCATCCAAACAGTGTTGACCACCATAAGTGAATAGCAGTTTCTACAACTAATACCGTACAAGTTTCGTATTGTTTCTTTGGATTTCCAACAAATGGTCAGGCCAAGGAACTTCCCATTGCCACATGAGAATGCCTCTGGAAAGACATCCCCGAGAACCAAACCGGAACTCTGCCAACACAAGGCCGGGTTACCCCTAACTGGGTAACTACTGACACGAGCACGCCATTCCCCGATCGTAAACGACCTTTCTCACGGGATCCCGAAAACCAACAACCACAAAGTAATAAATTCGTAGTAACCACATAGGTTAAATATCTGGGCTCCATACCATGATACCACCTCTATCCAGAAGGAAATGTACATACCCTAAAGGGAGCTACCCCTCATAACCTTGCCGCATCTTTCCTGTTTTGACCATTTCCGGGGTGTGAGGCTCGACGAAGTCACGTCCACAAAAACATACTTTATACAAAAGCCATGCTTTGGGTCAACAAATGATCAACACAATGATCACCAAGATAGACGATCAAATAAACGATCCTATCACAATAATCAACACAATGATCATTTACAGCAACACTCAGCATGTCACATTACCAAATTGGGAATATATCGCTGATAACTTCAACTATATAACCTCTGAGCTCGTACGTCTCAGAGAAGGGTGTTAAGCTAAAAGAATAAATTCTTCGCCACCAACAGAAAAATATTTGAAAGAAATTGGCTTTATATCTCAACTTGTAATGTCAGACACACAATCCATACAAGTCTGTTCCGGGCTCGAACAAAACCGAAGGCACTTACAAAGAAGTCCTTGCAATCCGGATATTCACAATCCTGATCGGATTTCCCATCACTTAGGGAGTCTCTATACCGCTGCAACTCAGTGCAGAGACAATCGACAGGTCATCCTATCGCTCTCGCAAATACCGGGTCTTCAACACCGATCTTCAAATGCAATTCACAACGACGTATCACATATTCGGAATGGGTTATACGACCCCATGGTCCTTTCCCGGTTAACCCGAATAGTGAGCGCTTATTCAAAAATAAGTGTAGCATTCACATTCAAACAAATCACATCAATTACCCATTCAAAGGGAAATATTGATAGTCGGTTATTGAACTATCAATGGATATGCACACATCACCAGATTCCAAATAATTTTCCAAATTATTTATTTTCCAAAATATCTATACAAGATATATAATTTCAATTCTTCAAAAATAAATCAATATTTACTTTTAAACAAATTCTCCTTTCCTTTATAAATTCAATAGTGAATATATATTTCACAATATCTATTGATATACGTTTTCAATTATCCATTTTCAATTTATCTTCAAAAAGATAAATTCTAAATATCACTTCATATTGGAAAACAATTCCATACTTATTTAATAAGTAATTCACAAATTTTATTTATTTTCAACACTTGGAAAATATTCAATATACTTAAATCGAAATTAAGTATATATTTCATTCTTTAAGGAAATCATTCTCTTAAACATATTTATTTGGGCCAAAACGAATGTTACGTAAAACATCGTTACGACAACCCAAAATCACTAGTATAGGGATTCGAAATTAAAATAGATATATAAATCCCAATACTATGCAAAACATTTCCTTTCGGAAATCATTTACTATAACAACAGTGTTATAGTCCACTATTTCCTTCTATTTTTCGAAAACGTCTATTTCAACAATTAACGTTGAAATCTATGGTTTCGAATCTCAACACATTTTAAAACATCGTTAGATCGTTTTAATTCTATTTAAAACATCCAAATCCAAAACAATTTCTTTAACGTGTTATTCACTATTCAAAAACGTGAATATACTTCATTAACAATTTCATCCTTTTATTCATTTTAATTCAAAGGATTATTCACTATTCAAAAATGTGAATATAACTCCATTTATAGGTTTCAACAAATTTTCTTGTCAAAATAAATCATTTGCAAATTTATAAAACAACGTTTATAAATTCCATTTCTATTTATTTATAAAAACTTCCTTTTTATAAATTCCTTTATTAACCTATTCCAGTTTATAACTTAATTATAAACTAAAAGTTCATATTATAAGTTAAATACTTATAAAACGATTATTTTACAAAATCGTTCCTCTAAAGACTTTCCAAACCATAAATCTTATAACTTATAAGATTCATTTATTTAACCAAATCTATTCTTTCAATAACTTCACAAATTTATAAATCTTACTATTTATAAATTTTATTTATAACTTCACAGTTTATAATTTTATAAATTTCATTCATTTATGAAATTCATTTTCACTTCATTCAAACACTTATAAAAACTTGTTTTATAATGTCAATATTTCAATTTATAAATATCTATTTATAAATCTCTTAATATAAATCAATTTATATTATTCTTTTAAAACGTCTTCAAATTCCTTTATTATTTCACCATTTTGATTCATAAAATAATTAAATTTTATAAATCCTATATTTAAACTTTTCACAATAAATTCTAAAATCCCGATTAAACTATTTTATAAAATCATTAACATCATATTCTCGAAAATCAGTTTTTAACTATATTTCTCAAAAATCATAATTTTTATAACATTAAAAATTATAACGTTTATTTATTTAAAATGGATCAATTCCAAAATTATTTTATAAAACGTATACTTTCTAAAATCACTTTAAAATCATTTTAAAATCCCAAAATCTGGGTCCAATGATGCTACACACCAAATAGTCAATCACGACAACAACGATATCATATATCAATATGAAAATCCATCAAATATCAAAATATCTGAAATCAAATAAATACTGTTGAGGAATCCAGTTGGATCCCTCCAACCTGTTTTCCTGCATCCAAAAACATTAGCACAATACCAATTTCGCTCCAGTACGAAATTATCGCGGTATATGTTCTTATTAAATATTATCCGCTTAATAATGGCGTAATAGGGTCTCATCCGCTAAAAAATGCGGGGAATCAACAACTGCAATATATACATATGCCAATATATATATATTGATATTATTTATAATACCAATTTCACTGTTTATGAAATATTCGCGGTATATGTTTTTATTAAATAACATCCGCTTACTAACGGTGTATAATGTCTATTTTAACAATCAATAGATATCAATCAACATTCAAACATGCATTCAAATATTTTAAATCTAACTATTTAAAATAAAATCGAAACTAATTCGATTGAGTGAGAAGTTCTCACCTTGATTTTAAATTCCGTTTTAGCGATTTATTTCGAATAAAATTAAACGGACGTTTAATTTTACCCAAAATTCTCACTAACTCCAAACGACTCCAAACCAACTCCATCGCGTAGTGCTCGACGATACGATTCCAACGCAACTGGTTTCGCGCGTTTTCGACCTCGTATGAAAAAGATATGAATTTTTGAAGTTTGCTCGATTTAAACTAATATAAATTTACAACTTAAAATTAAATTTTAAACCTAAATCCTACATCACCCTTGGATCCAAACCCCCCCTCTCATCAGGCCGTCCCCTTCTCTCCCTCTCCCTCACGCAACTCCTTTCCAGTTTTTTTTTTTTTTTACACGCATATGAACCCATCACTTAGAAAACCAGGGTTCGATTTTTCTCCTCCAACACTCGATGAAACCACATCAAACCACCGCCATCTCGAAGCCCTTCGCGAGAGCTACCTCCACTACCAACCACCTGAAGCTCGGCCCCCCCATTCTCCTCGTTTTGCGTGCGCAGGCCGGCCACTTCATGGCATGATTCCCCTCAATTTACAGCTCCATACACGATCATACCCGTTGAACTAGTAGATCTCGATGTGCTCTACGATTCTCCAGTTAGAAGTTCGTCGAATCGTTGCACGGATTTGAAGAAATTTGGGGATGAAGATGGGAGCTTTCTGGCCGTTCATGGGGAGGGTGGCGGCTAGGGTTACATATATTTTTTTTATTTATTTAGAGAGGGGTAGGGTGTATATTTATAGAGAAAAATCGAACACTATTCATCCGGAAATTCCGAACTCCGATTTACGCGCCGTAACCAGCGTTTCTAAGGTTTACCCCGCGTTCCGGATACAATGGAACAGGTTTCGGAAGCTAATTCGGACATCTGTGCGAGTTATGGTTGTAAACGCTCAATTTGAATTAAACCGATTTAAGCGATTTTCTAGGCGTTTTAATTTGTACAGGACAAACGGTAAATCCAATCGACTTGAAATTTGAAACCTTACAATAATATCACATTACAGATCCGATGAAACTGGTTTCGTCGAAATCCGAGACTTTTTGAAAAATGGCTATTTTCACTCGTCAAATTTAAATTAAAAATAAATCGATGCGTTTCGAGCTGCCACGATCAAACGATAACTCCGATTGACACGAAATTTGAAATCCGGTAATAACTAACTATTACGGATCCAATGGAACTGGTTTCGTTCAATTCTGAGACTGTTCAAAAATTGACTATTTTCACTAGTCGATTTAAATATTAAAATATTCAATTTTCACAAATTAACTTTTAATTCGATTTTAAAAGTTCTAAAATATCATTCTAACTTCCATATGATAAAATAAAGTTTTACAAATCATTTTCAATCATATTTAACCCAATTTTCAATTATTTCCATAATTTAACATATTAAATTATCGATTTAAAAATCCAATTAAATTCAATAATTCAAATAAAAATTTATTTGACTTATAAATTCACTTATTAATATTTAAAATTAATTAAATATTCATATTTTAATTTCTAAAAATTCTGGGTCGTTACACATATATTCTTCTGTAAAGGAGCTATGTGGAAGGAAGAAACAGTTAACACTTTAAACATAGACGAGAAGGAACTACCTGTTAAATACCTCAGTGTGCTATTATCGACTGATTATATCTACGCTGATAACGACGCTCCCCTGTTACATAACATCATTTCTAGATTAGAAAGATGGGATAGTAATTTACTAACAATAACAGGCCATGCAGAGTTGATACAAAGCACAATAACTCCCATTGTTACGTATTGGATACTCATATATCAGTTACCGACATCACTGTTAAAGAAAATTGATTGCCTTTGCGTATATTTTTTTTCTAGAAGCGAAAACTTCATAAAATATCGTGGGATACATTGTGCAGGACAAAAATGGAAGGTGGAATTGGACTTCGTAAGTTCGTAGACCTTAACACAACTGCCAGAATCAAATTGCTATGGAAATTATTAGTTAGGTTATACTATGAGTTACGGTGTGGATATACCCGTATCACTCAGTGTATATAGCAGATCAAATAATCTTATATTGGGCCTTAGCCCATATAACAGTCCAAGTTTATATTATGTCTTATAAATACAGAGGCTACTACAATTGTATGTTAAAGTGTTGCAATAATAAAAAACTATTACATTTCTCATTTCTTTTACAATTCTATTTTGGTATCAGAGCAAGAACTGTCTAACGACAGGCATCCAGTCA
Organism: Allium cepa; assembly: GCA_030765085.1. Lineage (NCBI taxonomy): Eukaryota > Viridiplantae > Streptophyta > Magnoliopsida > Asparagales > Amaryllidaceae > Allium > Allium cepa. The sequence continues at coordinate 303,402,666 of CM060937.1, read as the reverse complement.
AGCTTGAATTGGATTCTCATCAGAGGTCGACTTATCGTCACTGAGTCGTCCTAAGGAAGGTGTCAGGTCATAGATCATCATTCACCTCCCTTGGTTGCTCTTAAGTCATCATTCCTCATCATCTGAGAGTGTTTTCTTCCTCTGCGTTTCTCCCTCCTTTGATCACAGCAGTTGTGCCTCACCAAGAATCTGAATCAAGAAATCAAGATTGCTGGCTGCACCATAAAATTTGCTCACGCAGGAGCCAATTTGAAGCATCATCAAGATGGTAGGAGATGATGATACAACTTCATCTGCAACAAGTGGAATCAAAAGTCAGGATGAACCAAAATCAAGAAATCAAATTACAAATGGCTACAGAAACAAGAAGCAGCGACATTATCAAACCCAAGAACAATCTGGTAAGCACCACACTTGATGAAAACAACTACATATTGTGGAAATATCAAGTGGAAACAAGCATCAGAGGATATGTGCTAGAAGACTTTCTGTATGGCACAACCACGATACCAGCAAGAATGGTGACAGAAACCACTGGAGAAAGAACAGTAAACAAAGAATTCATCAATTATCAGAAACAAGATAGCTTACTGGTAGCCTGGTTGCTATCATCCATCAGTTCTGGCCTTCTATCACAAATCGTGGGATGTAAAACATCATTTGAGATATGGTCTGCAGTGCAACAAATTTTTAACACACAGTCAGCAGCACGAATCTTATACTACAAAAGGCAACTGCAGAATCTCAGAAAGGAAAATATGTTAATGAGAGAATATATTACAAAGGTAAAATCTTATTACGATATACTCGATGCAGCAGGGCACGCTGTATTAGAATCTGAGCAAATATTGACCATTCTAAATGGTTTAGATGTTGAATATGAGTCAGTGGTCGCAATCATTTCATCACAACAAACTCTACCAAATATGCAATATGTATATTCCATTCTCCTATCTCATGAAGGGAGAATTGAACAAAGGAAAGAAAGCAACACAGAGATGTCTCTCAATTATGCTTCAAATTCAAGAAACAGAAATCAAGGAAGAAGACAGGAAAACCAAAACTATAGGCAAGAAAACAATCAAAGAGGCAATACAACCCAAAGAGGCAGAGGAAGAAGTGGTAGATGGAACAATAACAGGATGAAATGTCAAATTTGCGAAAAACCAGGCCACACGGCAAGACAGTGCTATTTTCGACTCAATACTGAGTATTACCCAAGTCAACAAAATCAAGAAAATCAAAGAAATCACAATTCCAGTGCAAATGTTGCACAGATAAACCAGAGGCAAGGCAATCAAACAGAAATGTCACAGCCACAAGCTTTAAATGCAGAAAGACATACCAGATATGATGATGTAGCAGAAGAAGACCGGTACCCAGATTCAGGTGCCACCAATCACCTCACAAGAAATCTGCAAAATCTCAACTTAGGCAATAAAGAGTATTCAGGTACACATTCTATTCATATGGGAAATGGTAAAGCTTTAAAAATTACACATGTTGGAACCAGAAGTATTCAAGGTAAGAGACTTCTTCATCTCAATAATTTTTTGAGAGTTCCACATATCAAAAAGAATTTGTCGAGTGTATCTCAATTCGCTAATGACAACAATGTGTATTTTGAGTTTCACCCTAAATTCTGCTTAGTTAAGGATTTACTAAATCAAGATATATTGTTACAGGGTGAACTGGACCGTGGATTATATAAATTCAATTTTGGAAATTCAAGAAAGAGCAAAACTAGAAATATATGGTGTAATAGTACTGAATCTCATGTTGCAAATAGTCAAGAAACTTTACTCTATGGCATTACAAGTTAGGACACCCCAATGTAAATGTTGTAAAACAAGTTCTTATGAATAATAACATTTCTTGTGATGTATCATTACCATATGTTTGTACCTACTGTCAATTAGGCAAAAGCCACAAATTGCCTTTTGTAGATTCTACAACTATTATTAACAAACCACTTCAGTTAGTAGCAACTGATTTGTGGGGGCCTGCTCCAATAAACTCTGACTATGGATACAGGTACTATATATCTTTTGTTGACTGCTATTCCAGATATACATGGATTTATTTTCTAAAATCAAAATCAGATGCACAAAAGACCGTAATAGAGTTCATAACTCAAGCGGAAAAACAGCTAAGTCATGGAGTTAAAGTTATACAATCAGATGGTGGTAGTGAATATAAACCATTGAGAGACTATTTTCAGAAAAAAGGTATTGTTCATCGAACAACATGTCCATACACTTCTAAACAGAATGGTTTGGTAGAAAGGAAACATAGACATATAGTAGAAACAGGGTTAACTTTACTAGCACAGGCAGCAATGCCTATGAAATTCTGGCCAGAAGCATTTAACACTGATGTGTACTTAATTAATAGACTGCCTACCAAGGTTCTTAAGCATCTGAGTCCTATTGAATTACTATTTGGGGTTAAACCAGATTATAAAAGTCTAAAGACATTTGGATGCCTATGCTTCCCATGTCTAAGGCCATATAACAGTCATAAATTGAATCTCAGATCTACCCCAAGTACATTCATAGGCTATGGAAACAATCAAAAAGAATACAGATGCTTAAGCAATGATGGCAGGGTCTATGTTACCAGGCATGTAGTCTTTAATGAAAGAATTTTTCCTTTTGCAGACAAACACATTAAGACAACCAAAAAGGTGCATACTAAAGATAATTTCTCAATTCCTTCTATACCTGTCATATCAGAGTGGAATCAGACCAGTGGAAGTGTGCAGAGGATTCAACAACCACAACAACATCATCCAATGCTGACACAGGATTGGGTCATGGAACTGATAAATCCTCCAGCTCCTTCAATAACACCAGTCAAAACAATTCTAATTCAAGAGAAACTACCCAGTCTACATCACAGCAGTCTGAAAATAGCACTGATGATCCAGACACATCACCTGAAAAAATAGAACATCATATGATCACAAGATCGAAAAGTGGTATCTTCAAACCTAAGGTATACAGTGCTCAGCTTGATGCAATGGAGCCAAAAGACTACAACGAAGCCATTAGCAACAACAACTGGAAACAGGCTATGGATAATGAATACAATGCTCTCATCAGAAACAAAACTTGGAGTCTAGTCCCAATGCCAAAAGAGAAGAATATAGTAGGCTGCAAGTGGACCTACAAAATTAAGAAAAATACAGATGGAAGTATCTCAAAGTACAAAGCTAGGCTGGTAGCTAAAGGGTATAATCGACAGTATGGCTTTGACTACAATGAAACATTCTCTCCAGTTGTTAAACCCACTACCATAAGGATAATATTAACAATAGCACTTTACAAAAAATGGAAGATTAGGCAACTTGATGTAAATAATGCCTTCCTTAATGGGAACTTAAAAGAGGAAGTCTTCATGGAACAACCAGAAGGCTACCAGAGAGGTCCAAGTGACAACTTAGTATGAAAGCTACACAAAGCAATCTATGGGCTAAAGCAGGCACCACGTGTGTGGAATGAGAAACTCAAGTCTACACTGATGGACTTAGGATATACACCAACCAAATCTGACAGTTCCTTGTTTATGCAGTGCAAGCAGGAGAACATCACATATATTTTAGTATATGTAGATGATATTATTATAACAGGAAATGACATTCAAGGCATGGATCAAACAATCAAACACTTGGATCAAGCTTTCTCAATCAAAGATGTCGGCAACTTACATCATTTCCTAGGTATAGAAGTTATTCAAGCATCCAAGTCAAAAATGGTATTATGTCAGAAAAGATACATACTGGAATTACTAAAGAAGGCAAACATGGATCAGGCAAAATCTCTACCTACTCCAATGACTAGCAATCTCAAATTATCTAAAGAATCAGAGGAATCCATCACAAACGAAAAACAGTACAGAAGCATCGTTGGAGCTCTGCAATATATCACAATAACGAGGCCAGATCTAAGCTACAGTGTAAACAAAGTATGCCAATTCATGCATAAACCTCTCAGCAATCACTGGAAGGCCGTAAAACATATTTTGCGTTACCTGAAAGGAACAATGGATCATGGTCTACACTTCAACAACGCAAAGGGATTAAACATACAGGCTTACTGTGATGTAGACTGGGCTTCAGACCTAGATGACAGACGATCCACTACCGGCTTTTGCATCTTTCTAGGGAGCAACCCAATCTCTTGGTGCTCGAAGAAGCAAGCTGCTACCTCGCGTTCAAGCACTGAGGCCGAATATAGGTCAATTACCAGCACCACAGCAGAACTTGTTTGGATCGAGTCACTACCCAAAGAAATCAAGGTGGACATCGGAAACACTCCCATAATCTGGTGCGACAACTTGAGCGCGGTGTGCCTCTCCACAAATCCAGTGCTACACTCACGAACGAAGCACTTTGAAATAGATTTGCACTTCGTTCGTGAAAAGGTAACAGAAGGTAAACTGAAAGTTCACCACGTTCCTGCTCAGTTTCAGAGAGCAGACATACTAACAAAACTGCTCTCAACAAAATATTTCACTCATCTGAAGAAAGAACTCACAATTATAGAAGGCAGCGTGAAAACGAAGGGGGAAGAGAAAAACCCTAGATGAGATTGAAAGGGGGAGTTAGGCTATAATATGAGTTATGGTGTGGATATACCCGTATCACTCAGTGTATATAGCAGATCAAATAATCTTGTATTGGGCCTTAGCCCATATAACAGTCCAAGTTTACATTATGTCTTATAAATACAGAGGCTACTGCAATTGTATGTTAAAGTGTTGCAATAATAAAAAAAACTATTACATTTCTCATTTCTTTTACAATTCTATTTTTATTGACATCAAATTATTTATGGACTAGATGGATGAGTTCAAAATATTTAGCAAAATATAATTTTTGGGTACTTCCCATCAATAACAACTTTCCAGGTACCATGAAATCCATTTTAGGGCAATGTGATTTGGAAGCTAAAATTATGAATCGTCTCATCGTTAATGGGGACATACTGATTTATGATAGATCCTTGGATTAACCATAAGTCTATGGTTGACTTAATTGGACGGAAGAAGGTCTTCTTAAGTAATACAGCTAACAACAAGGTTAGCGGTATTGTGCAAAATGGTCAACTACAACCTATGTTACTACTTGAGACTTGAGAGGTAGCGGCTAATATCATGCAAGTAAATCTATCTACTGCAGAACCATCTGACTACTGGACTATAACCAATCGACCCAAATTTGTTTTTTCAAGAGTGTGGAATGAATCCGACACCATATGTTGCAAGATGATGTATACAAGCTAATATGGTATAACAAAATCGCTTGGAAGATTAGCTAGACCACATATATAGCCTGTATACACCATCTTCCTACTTCGGATCGATGGATTCCATAGGGAATGAGTGTTAATTCTCAATATGAATTATGCAATACATATAATGAAACTCATTAGCACTTATTTATAGAATGTGGATATAGCACTTATCCGTGGAAAGCATTTCCATGCAAATTGGAACTTCCTGTTGTAAATTTTCAAAGAAGCTTTGGGTTTGGGTTTTGTTTTTAGAAGAGAAGAAGTAAAGAGGTAGAAGAGAATTAGTCCCACATCATAGAAACTTATACAAGATATTTGTATAAATAAAGATTTCTCAAGTGGATGTTGGGGCCTTGGGGCTCCCACATGTTTGCTTTGTTGTGAGGAGAGAAGTCATGCAACACCACACGCGCGCCGCCATCCGTCCGTCCGACTGAACCTGGCCGGGTTTCGGGTTCGGATCCGAAAATATTTTTGGACCGTATATGTACAGCAACGGGCTAGATTTCGGCCCATTAAGGACCCAGAACCGGAAAATCTAACTTTGAATAAAGGCGGAAATTAGTAACGTTTTTTGAACGTTGCAAATGAAAGGTTGCGACGTTTAAGTTTGAATCTGTTCGCAACAGTTATGAACCGTTGCAAACGGTCGTGATGCTTGGCGAATAGACACCTCCTCACGTCTATAAATAGCGATGCCTAGAAACAGTTGCATATAGTTCAATATCTTCTTCTTCTTCCCAGATCGATTCTGCAACGCTAGAAATTGTTGCAAAACGTTGTGCCTCTATTGCTCTATTTCGTGACGCCTCCAAGGTGTTGCAAAATCAGAAACCATTGCAGAATTGCTCTCTTCTTCCTCTTCATTCTGTTCTCTATAAATTGCATCATCAGATAGAGTTTCTGAAGTGTTCTTGGTCAGATCAAAGTCATACAAACTTTGAATCCGATTACGCTGTTATAGGGCTTCATTGAATCCTGAAAGTCGATAGTTCAATAACCCGTTTGTACCTGTTGGTTGAACTATTGTCTGAAAGAATCTATTCCATAGATCCTTGAAGTCGGAAGTACATCATTGTTTTTATCTCTATCGCCATCAAATCCGTCTCCAACCGCAAAATTCCCAACAAATTTCAGACAATAATCTTCAACCACGGAAGGTTCGAGCGCTCTACAAGTTATGAATCAGCATCTAACTCGATTGGAGCGTTTTGATGGCGACAATTTCACTCGTTGGCAAGAGGCAATGAAATTTTTCCTGGTCACCGTCAAGTTGTTCTACATCTTGGAATATGACTTGGAAGAAATACCGGAGGAAACTGATAAGGATGATGCTTCTCTAAAGGCTAAACGTGCAAAGCGCAAAGAGGACGATTTCCCATGCAGAGGCCATATTCTCAATGCGCTATCTACCCCAGTCTACAATGCTCATAGGACCTTGGAAACAGCGAAGGCACTCTGGACTACTCTGGAGAATAAGTACCGCATATCCGAGGCAAGTAATAAAAAGTTTCTTATTTCTAATTTATGGATTTTAAAATGGTCACCAATAAGTCCATAATTGGACAAGTAAACGAAATCTTACTGTTGGTGAATCAACTTAAAGATGCTGGAATTGATCTCCCTGTATCTTTTGTTGTTGGAGTTATAATTTCTAGACTTCCGCATAGTTGGAATGATTATAAGAAAAAGATGAAGCATGCGGAAACAGATTATAATTTAGACGGTTTACAGCGTCATCTTCGCACTGAAGAAGACTATCGCAAACGCGATCTAGATGATAATCCGCAAACTGAGTCCCATTCTAAGGCAAATAATGTTGAAATTACTGATAAATTAAAGTCAAAGAATGAGACACGGTTTAAGAAAAATCATTCCAAAACTAACAACAAAAAGAAAGGTGCTTGTTATTTTTGTAACAAGCCCGGCCACTATGCCCGAGACTACCGTCTGCGGAAGAAAAAACAAAAAGTGAGTGTGGTCGAAGACTCGCTTGTGACTGTAGTACAAGAGGCAAACTCCATTAGTGGCAATGATAATGATTGGTGGTTCGATACTGGAGCAACCATTCACATTTGCAAAGACCGTAATCTGTTCAAGAGTTACGAAGAAAATAAAGGAGAAGCCAATGAAGTTACTAGAGCAAATAAGGTTCCAAGCAAAGTTCTGGGAAAAGGCACTATAGAACTTCCTCTCACCTCTGGAAAAGTTCTTACATTAGTCAATGTATTTTATGTACCTGATATGTGTAAGAATTTGGTCTCTGGATACCTTCTTAACAAAGGAGGATTCAAGATGGTGTATGAGTCTGATAAGCTAGTGTTGTCTAAGAATGGTAAATTCATTGGACAGGGATACTCTTGTAACGGCATGATTAAGTTGAGTCTAATAAAGAAATCTTCTGTTTATATTGTTGATTCTATTAATTTATGGCATGGTAGATTAGGACATGTGAATTATAAATCCATTAAGAATATGAATAAATTAGGATTAATTTCTGATTGTGATTTCGATACCATCTCTAAATGTGAAATATGTGTTCAAGCAAAAATACACCGGAAATCCTTTAAATCCGTAGAAAGGAAAACCGGTTTGCTTGATTTCGTATATAATGATGTGGGTGACTTAAAAAGTCATATCACCTATGGTGGTAACCAATACTATATAACATTCATTGATGATTATACTAGATATGCATATGTATATCTAATGAAAACTAAAGATGAGGCTTTTGATAAATTCAAATTTTACAAAGCGGAGGTCGAAACACAATTAGGAGTTAAAATTAAAATTTTACATTCAGATCGTGGTGGTGAATATTTCTCAAATGAATTCACCTTATTTTGTAAACAACAAGGTATAATTCACCAATGTACTGCCCCATATACACCACAACAAAATGGTGTTGCTGAAAGGAAGAGTAGAACTTTAGTAGAAATGGTTAATTCCTTGCTCATAAGTTCTAATTTACCTTATAACCTATGGGGTGATGCTATGTTATCTGCATGTTATATTTTAAATAGAATACCACTTAAAAAGAATAATATTTCCCCTTATGAATCATGCTTTAATAGAAAACCTAACCTAACTAGACTTAAAGTTTGGGGTTGTTTAGCTTATGTTAGAAAACCAGACCCTAAACGACCAAAGTTAGGAAATAGAGCATTTAAATGTGTTTTCATAGGATATTCACTTATAGTATAACTTATAGATTTCTTATTCTTGACACCCTAGAAGTTATAGAATCTGTAGATGTAGAATTTTTTGAAAATCAAACTGTTGAGTTCCCATTGAGATCATCTAGTCCAGAACGTAGTATGACTAATGATATCAATGACGATGATTATGCTCCTGCTCAAAACAGCAAGGAAGTGTCAGTACCAGATAATAGTACTGAACAACGGAGAAGTAAAAGAGCAAGAACAGAGAAGGACTATGGTCCTGACTTCATTACATATCTTGTAGAAGGCAGTAAGGACGAAGTCCTTAATGTGACTAAATATGTAATGAACGTTGATGATGATCCTAAAACTTATTCTGAAGCTATGAGTTCCAGAGATTCAAATTTCTGGAAAGAAGCTATCAATGATGAAATGAATTCCATAATGTTAAACCAAACTTGGGTTTTAACTGATTTACCTCTTGGTGCTAAACCCATAGGATGTAAATGGATATTCAAGAAAAAGTTGAATACAAATGGATCCATTGATAAGTTTAAAGCCAGATTAGTTGCTAAGGGATATAAGCAAAGATATGGAGTAGATTATTTTGATACATATGCTCCAGTTGCTCGCATATCTTCTATACGCTGTTTAATTGCACTTGCATCAATTCATAAATTAGTCATACATCAAATGGATGTAAAGACTGCTTTTCTAAATGGAGATTTAGAAGAAGAGATATATATGGAACAACCTGAAGGTTTCAAAACCCCAGGCCAAGAAAAGAAGGTTTGCAAATTAGTAAAATCTCTTTATGGTCTGAAGCAAGCTCCCATGCAATGGCATGAGAAGTTTGATAAAGTTGCATTGTCATATGGATTCATTGTTAATGATGCTGATAAATGTATTTATAGCAAATCGGATAACAATGGTATTGTTATAATATGTTTATACGTTGATGACATGCTAATATTTGGTTCCAATATATCCTCTGTGAATGAAACTAAAAAGTTTCTGTCTTCTAAATTCGATATCAAAGATTTAGGAGAGGCTGATGTAATTCTGGGAATTAAAATTGTTAGGAAAGAGGGGGAGTAATTACTAACTCAATCCCATTACATAGAGAAATTCCTACAAAAGTATGGTCATTACGATGACAAACCAGCACCAACTCCTTTAGATCCTAGTATTAAATTAGAAAAGAACACTGGACGTACTATCTCTCAACTAGAGTATTCCAGTGTTATTGGGAGTCTTATGTATGCTATGCATTGCACTAGACCAGACATCGTGCATGCTATAAGTATATTGTGTCGATTTACGAGTAATCCAGGTTTCGAACATTGGAAAGTCATTTACAGAGTTTTAGCTTATTTGAAAGGAACCATTGAATATGGTTTATCTTATAAAGGATATCCTTCTGTAATAGAAGGATATAGTGATGCAATCTGGAACAATGTAGAATCCAAATCCAAGTCTACGACTGGATGGATTTTTACATTAGGAGGCGCTACTGTGTATTGGGCTTCCAAGAAGCAGACCTGTAATTCTGACTCAACAATGTTGTCAGAATTGATTTCATTAGAAGATGCATGTAAAGAAGCGGAATGGCTTAGGAATTTATTAATGGAAATCCCTTTGTGGAAGAATCCATCTCCAGCAGTCTTGATTAACTATGGCAATAAAGCAACAATATACAATGTGTCTAATAAGACATATAATGGAAAGTCTAGACATGTGAGTATAAGACATCAAATGGTAAGACAGTTACTCAAAAGAGGAGTTATAACTGTTGACTAAATAGAAACGAAGAAAAACTTGGCTGACCCACTTACAAAAGGTCTTCCAAAGGCAATGGTTTCTATAAAGTCACAAGAAATGAGACTAAGGTCTGTGAATGAAGGTTGATCATCCTTAACAGAAACCCAACTTATGTCTTGAAAAGGATAGACAAAGTTCAATGGGTACCAAAAAGTTAAGCAAATGATTATGGAACACTAAATTGATAATCCCATAATATTTTGTGTTGGATTCTGCAAGAACAAAGGATGGATATACTTCCTTAATAAGTCTAGAAACCTTAAAACGTGTATCGCAGAAACACCTTAAGAGACTTACCTATATGAGTATGGAAATCAGGCCGTTTCCTAGGAAAGTAAGACCGCTTTCTAAGTAGAGTCATGAACCAGGATTTAAGCACATGGCCATTAACGTGCTGAGCAATACAGAACACTTTACCTAAGGAAATCAACATGTGTGATTGTTCCGGTTTTATCATTAGGGATACTTGGTTCGAGATTCGTTCATCATAGAATCTCGATAAGGCTTTAAATGGTTTACACTAAGTAAAGGTTCAAATCCAAAAGATACCTTTTATTTATGTGTTGATTTTCACGATGATGCAAAACTTGATCTTAGAACTACATAGGCTTGATCCCACTTGGGTATGTAGGAAGTCACTCTAGTGATTCAGACATCCTATTTATTTATTTATTTATTTTATTTTGAAAATTGGGGGAGATTGTTGTAAATTTTCAAAGAAGCTTTGGGTTTGGGTTTTGTTTTTATATGAGAAGAAGTAAAGAGGTAGAAGAGAATTAATCCCACATCATAGAAACTTATACAAGATATTTGTATAAATAAAGATTTCTCAAGTGGATGTTGGGGCCTTGGGGCTCCCACATGTTTGCTTTGTTGTGAGAAGAGAAGTCATGCAACACCACACGCGCGCCGCCGTCCGTCCGTCCAACCGAGCCGGGTGGGGTTTCGGGTTCGCATCCGAAAATATTTTTGGACCGTATATGTACAGTAACGGGCCAGATTTCGGCCCGTTAAGGACCCAGAACGGGAAAATCTAACTTTGAATAAAGGCGGGAATTAGTAACGTTTTCTGAACGTTGCAAATGAAAGGTCGCGACGTTTAAGTTTGAATCTGTTCGCAACAGTTACGAACCTTTGCAAATGGTCGTGACGCTTGGCGAATAGACACCTCCTCACGTCTATAAATAGCGACGCCCAGAAACAGTTGCATATAGTTCAATATCTTCTTCTTCCCAGAGCGATTCTGCAACGCTAGAAAGTGTTGCAAAACGCTGTGCCTCTATTGCTCTGTTTTGTGACGCCTCCAAGGTGTTGCAAAATCAGAAAGCATTGCAGAATTGCTCTTTTCTTCCTCTTCATTCTGTTCTCCATAAATTGCATCATCAAATATAATTTCTGAAGTGTTATTGGTCGGATCAAAGTCGTACAAACTTTGAATCCGATTACGCTGTTATGGGGCTTCATTGAATCCTGAAAGTCGATAGTTCGATAACTCGTTTGTACCTGGTGGGTTGAACTATTGTCTGAAAGAATCTATTCCATAGATCCTTGAAGTCGGAAGTACAACATTTTTTTATCTCTATCGCCATCAAATCCGTCTCGAACCGCAAAATTCCTAACAAATTTCAGACAATAATCTTCAACCATGGAAAGTTCGAGCGCTCTACAAGTTATGAATCAGCATCTAACTCGATTGGAGCGTTTTGATGGCGACAATTTCACTCGTTGGCAAGAGACGATGAAATTTTTCCTGGTCACCGTCAAGTTGTTCTACATCTTGGAAGATGACTTGGAAGAAATCCCGGAGGAAACTGATAAGGATGATGCTGCTCTAAAGGCTAAACGTGCAAAGCGCAAAGAGGACGATTTTCCATGCAGAGGCCATATTCTGAATGCGCTATCTACCCCAGTCTACAATGCTCATAGGACCTTGGAAACAGCGAAGGCACTCTGGACTGCTCTGGAGAATAAGTACCGCATATCGAGGCAAGTAATAAAAAGTTTCTTATTTCTAATTTTATGGATTTCAAAATGGTCACCTATAAGTCCATAATTGGACAAGTAAACGAAATCTTACTGTTGGTGAATCAACTTAAAGATGCTGGAATTGATCTCCCTGAGTCTTTTGTTGTTGGAGTTATAATTTCTAGACTTCCGCATAGTTGGAATGATTATAAGAAAAAGATGAAGCATGCAGAAACGGATTATAATTTAGACGGTTTACAGCGTCATCTTCGTACTGAAGAAGACTCTCGCAAACGCGATCTAGATGATAATCCGCAAACTGAGTCCCATTCTAAGGAAAATAATGTTGAAACTACTGATAAATTAAAGCCAAAGAATGAGACATGGTTTAATAAAAATCATTCCAAAACTAACAACAAAAAGAAAGGTGCTTGTTATTTTTGTAACAAGCCCGGCCACTATGCTCGAGACTGCCGTCTGCGGAAGAAACAACAAAAAGTGAATGTGGTCGAAGACTCGCTTTTGGCTGTAGTGCAAGAGGCAAACTCCGTTAGTGGCAATGATAATGATTGGTGGTTCGATACTGGAGCAACCATTCACATTTGCAAAGACCATAATCTGTTCAAGAGTTACGAAGAAAATAAAGGAGAATCCGACGAAGTTACTGGAGCAAATAAGGTTCCAAGCAAAGTTCTAGGAAAAAGCACTATAGAACTTCCTCTCACCTCTGGAAAATTCTTACATTAGTCAATGTATTTTATGTACCTGATATGTGTAAGAATTTGGTCTCTGGATACCTTCTTAACAAAGGAGGATTCAAGATGGTGTATGAGTCTGATAAGCTAGTGTTGTCTAAGATGGTAAATTCATTGGACAGAGATACTCTTGTAACGGCATGATTAAGTTGAATCTAATAAAGAAATCTTCTGTTTATATTGTTGATTCTATTAATTTATGGCATGGTAGATTGGGACATGTGAATTATAAATCCATTAAGAATATGAATAAATTAAGATTAATTTCTGCTTGTGATTTCGATACCATCTCTAAATGTGAAATATGTGTTCAAGCAAAAATACACCGGAAATCCTTTAAATCCGTAGAAAGGAAAACTGGTTTGCTTGATTTGGTATATAGTGATGTGGGTGACTTAAAAAGTCATATCACCTATGGTGGTAATCAATACTATATAACATTCATTGATGATTATACTAGATATGCATATATATATATATATATATCTAATGAAAACTAAAGATGAGGCTTTTGATAAATTCAAAATTTATAAAGCGGAGGTCGAAACATAATTAGGAATTAAAATTAAAATATTACATTCAGATCGTGGTGGTGAATATTTCTCAAATGAATTAACCTTGTTTTGTAAACAATAAGGTATAATTCACCAATGTACTGCCCCATATACACCACAACAAAATGGTGTTGCTGAAAGGAAGAATAGAACTTTAGTAGAAATGGTTAATTCCATGCTCATTAGTTCTAAATTACCTTATAACCTATGGGGTGATGCTATGTTATCTGCATGTTATATTTTAAATAGAATACCACTTAAAAAGAATAATATTTCCCCTTATGAATCATGGTTTAATTGAAAACCTAACCTAACTAAACTTAAAGTTTGGGGTTGTTTAGCTTATGTTAGAAAACAGACCCTAAACGACCAAAGTTAGGAAATAGAGCATTTAAATGTGTTTTCATAGGATATTCACTTAATAGTATAACTTATAGATTTCTTATTCTTGACACCCTAGAAGTTATAGAATCTGTAGATGTAGAATTTTTTGAAAATCAAACTGTTGAGTTCCCATTGAGATCATCTAGTCCAGAACGTAGTATGACTAATGATATCAATGACGATGATTATGCTCCTGCTCAAAACAGCAAGGAAGTGTCAGTACCAGATAATAGTACTGAACAACGGAGAAGTAAAAGAGCGAGAACATAGAAGGACTATGGTCCTGACTTCATTACATATCTTGTAGAAGGCAGTAAGGACGAAGTCCTTAATGTGACTAAATATGTAATGAACGTTGATGATGATCCCAAAACTTATTCTGAAGCTATGAGTTCCAGAGATTCAAATTTATGAAAAGAAGCTATCAATGATGAAATGAATTCCATAATGTTAAACCAAACTTGGGTTTTAACTGATTTACCTCCTGGTGCTAAACCTATAGGATGTAAATGGATATTCAAGAAAAAGTTGAATACAAATGGATCCATTGATAAGTTTAAAGCCAGATTAGTTGCTAAGGGATATAAGCAAAGACATGGAGCAGATTATTTTGATACATATGCTCCAGTTGCTCGCATATCTTCTATACGCTGTTTAATTGCACTTGCATCAATTCATAAATTAGTCATACATCAAATGGATGCAAAGACTGCTTTTCTAAATGGAGATTTAGAAGAAGAGATATATATGGAACAACCTGAAGGTTTCAAAACCCCAGGCCAAGAAAAGAAGGTTTGCAAATTAGTAAAATCTCTTTATGGTCTGAAGCAAGCTCCCATGCAATGGCATGAGAAGTTTGATAAGTTGCACTGTCATATGGATTCGTTGTTAATGATGTTGATAAATGTATTTATAGCAAATCGGATAACAACGGTATTGTTAAATATGTTTATATGTTGATGACATGCTAATATTTGGTTCCAATATATCCTCTGTGAATGAAACTAAAAAGTTTCTGTCTTCTAAATTCGATATGAAAGATTTAGGAGAGGCTGATGTAATTCTGGGAATTAAAATTGTTAGGAAAGAGGGGGAGTTATTACTAACTCAATCCCATTACATAGAGAAATTCCTACAAAAGTATGTTCATTACGATGACAAACCAGCACCAACTCCTTTAGATCCTAGTATTAAATTAGAAAAGAACACTGGATGTACTATCTCTCAACTAGAGTATTCCAGTGGTACTGAGAGTCTTATGTATGTTATGCATTGCACTAGACCTGACATCGCGCATGCTATAAGTATATTGTGTCGATTTACGAGTAATCCAGGTTTCGAACATTGGAAAGCCATTTCCATAGTTTTAGCTTATTTGAAAGGAACCATTGAATATGGTTTATCTTATAAAGGATATCCTTCTGTAATAGAAGGATATAGTGATGCAACCTGGAACAATGTAGAATCCAAATCCAAGTCTACGACTGGATGGATCTTTACATTAGGAGGCGATGCTGTGTCTTGGGCTTCCAAGAAGCAGACCTGTATTTCTGACTCAACAATGTTGTCAGAATTGATTGCATTAGAAGATGCATGTAAAGGAGTGGAATGGCTTAGGAATTTATTAATGGAAATCCCTTTGTGGAAGAAGCCATCTCCAGCAGTCTTGATTAACTGGGACAATCAAGCAACAATATACAATGTGTCTAATAAGACATATAATGGAAAGTCTAGACATGTGAGTCTAAGACATCAAATGGTAAGACAGATGCTCAAAAGAGGAGTTATAAATGTTGACTACATAGAAACGAAGAAAAACTTGGCTGACCCACTTACAAAAGGTCTTCCAAAGGCAATGGTTTCTATAAAGTCACAAGAAATGGGACTAAGGTCTGTGAATGAAGGTTGATCATCCTTAACAGAAACCCAACTTATGTCTTGAAAAGGATAGACAAAGTTTAATGGGTACCAACAAGTTAAGCAAATGATTATGGAACACTAAATTGATAATCCCATAATATTTAGTGTTGGATTCTGCAAGAATAAAGGATGGATATACTTCCTTAATAAGTCTAGAAACCTTAAAAGGTGTATCGCAAAAACACCTTAAGAGACTTACCTATATGAGTATGGAAATCAGGCCGTTTCTAGGAAAGTAAGACCGCTTTCTAAGTAGAGTCATGAACCAGGATTTAAGCACATGGCCATTAACGTGATGAGCAATACAAAACACTTTACCTAAGGAAATCAACATGTGTGATTGTTCCGGTTTTATCATTAGGGATACTTGGTTCAAGATTTTTTCACCATAGAATCTCGATAAGGCTTTGAATGGTTTACACTAAGTAAAGGTTCAAATCCAAAAGATACCTTTTATTTATGTGTTGATTTTCACGATGATGCAAAACTTGATCTTAGAACTACATAGGCTTGATCCCACTTGGGTATGTAGGAAGCCACTCTAGTGATTCAGCCATCCTATTTATTTATTTATTTTATTTTGAAAATTGGGGGAGATTTTTGTAAATTTTCAAAGAAGCTTTGGGTTTGGGTTTTGTTTTTAGAAGAGAAGAAGTAAAGAGGTAGAAGAGAATTAGTCCCACATCATAGAAACTTACACATGATATTTGTATAAATAAAGTTTTCTCAAGTGGATGTTGGGGCCTTAGGGCTCCCACATGTTTTCTTTGTTGTGAGAAGAGAAGTCATGAAACACCACACGCGCGCCGCCGCCGTCCGTCCGACCGAACCGAACCGGGCCGGGTACGGGTTTCGTGTTCGGATCCAAAAATATTTTTGGACCGTATATGTACAGTAACGGGCCAGATTTCGGCCCGTTAAGGACCCAGAACCGGAAAATCTAAATTTGAATAAAGGCGGGAATTAGTAACGTTTTCTGAACGTTGCAAATGAAAGGTCGCGACGCTTAAGTTTGAATCTGTTCGCAACACTTACGAACCGTTGCAAACGGTCGTGACGCTTGGCGAATAGACACCTCCTCACGTCTATAAATAGCAACGCCCAGAAACAGTTGCATATAGTTCAATATCTTCTTCTTCTTCCCAGAGCGATTTTGCATCACTAGAAAGTGTTGCAAAACGCTGTGCCTCTATTGCTTTGTTTTGTGACGCCTCCAAGGTGTTGCAAAATCAGAAACCATTGCAGAATTGCTCTCTTCTTCCTCCTCATTCTGTGCTCTATAAATTGCATCATCAGATACAGTTTCTGAAGTGTTCTTGGTCGGATCAAAGTCGCACAAACTTTGAATCCGATTACGCTGTTATAGGGCTTCATTGAATCCTGAAAGTCGATAGTTCGATAACCCGTTTGTACCTGGTGGGTTGAACTATTGTCTGAAAGAATCTATTCTATAGATCCTTGAAGTCGGAAGTATAGCATTCTTTTTATCTCTATCGCCATCAAATCCGTCTCGAACCGCAAAATTCCCAACACTTCCGAGCATGATTGACTTACTACAGCGATATCTAACTATGCTCCGTCGATGTTTTGCACACAAATCAAGCATCCAAGCTTTGGCGTGTGTGGCGTCTGCTACTACCATACATCATATATGGGTAGAAAGGGTTTGGAGACGATTCGAAGGGAAGAGGTGTTTGGTGGAGCAGAGTAAACTAATTAAAATTGGCGTTCGCTGGCAGCTATAGGGTAAATTCCATAATGGAGACTTCTCTTCAAGTGAAAAGCAAAAAAATTTGCGATGAGGAATTGATTTGGATGATGCTGGATGATTGTATGGAGGATACTGTGAAGATTGAATAGGATTTAGTGGCTTCTGCTTGTTTAGATCGGGTATTTTATGGTAGTGGAGTTGTTGTTATTTACCCATGTGGGTTGGCCTTAGTTTTGTTTTACTTTGTTTTTTTTGTTTTTATATTTTATTTTTTTGTTATCTTTATGATTTTTGTATTTTTATACTGTATTTGAGTTGCTAATAAAGGATGTTGTGCTCTTTTTCCTTACCACAATGGTAAGGTTTTTTAAGGAGACGAATCCTACCACTGTACGGTTCTCATTTTTAATTAATAATAGAACTTTTTATTTCAAAAAAACAAAGATTCGTATATTAAATGATATAAAAGTTTAAATTCAAAGAGGAGTTTTGTTAAGTTTCTCTATTAGGGCCTTCTCGCTATTTTCCATTCTTTGGTTGATTTCGTCAACCATCTTATTCAACTCATCCCTAGTAACGACTTCGTGTTGACTGGAGGTTGTTGGCGCCCGATTCCCTAAGTTAGCGCCATTTACTTAAGTATGTTGAGAATTAATGTCTTCTCCCGCTATCACTGCCCAATGGATCTTCCAAAGGTAGTTCTTCTTCTTCCATAAGCCATGGATTCCAAGTGGTAGATTATTCAGGCAAAGATTGAGGATCTAACTTCTAGACCTATAGGATCCAAAGTAGGTAGCTAAATTCGAATCCTGAGTTGGAGTTCTCAGTGAAAGCACCAAAATGTTAAACCAAAAAAGGATCAACACCCTGATTTGAGTGTGAAAGCACCAGATCTATTCTCATAGAGCAATAATGTAAACTGTAAATGTAGAAAAGAACAGAAAAAGAAAGAAGACAAGAGATTTTTATAGTGGTTGGGCTATTAATGAAGCCCACGTCCACTTATAGTTTTATTATTCACTGATTGCTGCTACAAGTAGTGATTGGTTACAACGCTTTTGATTGACCTTAGCTAGATTTAATCTTCAAGGTTAGAATCCACTGGAGAATCATAGAAAATCTCTTTGGAGATTGTTGTAAGGGTGGTGGAGAATGAAGAAAGTTTCCAACAAAGCTTCAGCAACGTCCAGAGAAGATCCCATTTTGTTGCAGGTAGAATGGTATTTACAGAGATCGAAGAGCTCTTGGGACAGGCTTGTTTACTGACTGTTTACAGATGGACACAAGATGATGCAATGAACCTTAGCTTGCGACCTGAGCCAAAACCATGAATTGCTAGCGGTACATGGTCTATGGATCGCTAGAGATCCATAGATTTTGCTCGTGTGCAAGCTACTTAGCTTATTTCTTCATGCTTTACTATGCTAGCTCACTAAGTTTCCTCGATCAAGTATGGATCGCTGGATATCCATGGTGTATGGATCGCCAATAATCCATATACTTATTATATTTCACACTTTGTCTTTTGGGCCTTCTTTGCTCCCCTCGTGCCATAGCTTACCACAATGTTGTATGGATCGTTGGGATCTATAGAGTATGGATCACTGGTGATCCATGCACTTGGACTATTTCTGAAATATGGTGTCTGGAATGACTTTATTGCCTTGTATTAATGTTGTTACACGTTGCTCTGTTTTGATGATGATTTACTAGCTGGTTGTATTTAGCTGCTGATTGGATTAAACGAACGCTGGTCTCTTAGTTTAGTCAAACTCAGTCGTTGCATTAGTAATATGGCTTGGCTCTCTTTAGCTTGTTGCTTTAGCCCTTTTGGTTGAGTTATGAGCCATTCTGACTTCATGAAGTTGTTACATCTTCTATTGGACCCTACTGGTTTAAAAACTCGGATAACAATACCAATCTCTTAAGTATTATGAAGTACGATATCGCTTTAATGTAGTGTGATGGCTTTCATGGACATTGATGACATTCACTATCAACATCGCAAATATTGATGTTCGGTGCCATTTAAATGTCATATAGAAGTCGTCGATATTGAGGTTGTCGTGGGTTCTTGGACTTGTTGATGATATACGATGCCAACGTTGATGAAGGTCAGCGTCGTTGGTGTCGTCCTCAACTCGTTTTTTTCTTTCTAGGATAGCTTAGGTAGTAACAAATAGGAAAATTCATCGATGAAACACCGTGTCGTATACTCCCAATGTTGGTTAGGTTCGATGTCATTGCTTCTTTTATTACTAGTGATGTTGTTTATGTCCCTCTATTGATGAAGTGCAACATCCTAATGCTAATCCAACTTTACATTCCTAATGTTAATCATGGGTATCATAAGTGTATTGTTGATCACATGTCTTTGAAAGTGATAATGGCAGTTGATACGAAAAAAGATTATTTATTCATCATGAAAGACGATGTCATATCCATATCTCTTTTCGTATATCTTCAAAGTTGATAATGGTGATAACATTTGCCCTCTAGTATAGAGGAGTTATTGACTTTTCAAGTCAATATTGTCATTGTCATCTTTCCTACCTATTGGTCTTCTTACTCTAGTCCAAGCATTCATTGAAAATCAATCTAATGGCTTTAATGTGCCCACTTTTTCCTATAAATACCTAGGCCTTTTCTCCTTTCTTCCTTTACCTATAATCAAACGCTCAAGCAAGAAATCAAAAAAAGTTCTTTAATTCTCATGGATCTGATTCTCATTCAGGTATGACTTTTATTTTAGGTCGTTTTAATTGAGAAGTCGATTCAATAAATCAGGTTTTAAGGTTGTTAGTAAGGTTTGATTTAGGGGTTTCATTAGCATCAACTTAATATGTGTTAAGGGTTGAAATTGTAAATATGCCATTGCTATATATTATGTATTTGCATTAATCATTTAATTAATTATTTATGAATTGACGTCAAATTGGATGTTTGGGGCTTTTAGCTTAATGACAGAGAGGGTCGCTTATTAAACCCGGATCCACTTCCATTTAAACCTGTGTTGGCATTGACACTCATGACATTCATGGAAAGTTTAACATTGATCAATCAATAGTTTAAGGCTTTCGTATCACACAAATTAGCTTTGATATTAATCAATATTAGTGTAAAAAAAATTGTATGTTCTAGGTTTACTAATCAATGAAAATGACGTACTAGACCAGAAACTCGATACCGATTTTTCACTACATCGTCCACAACGTTGTTATAATGATCAATATTGATGGTTTTTGACGTTGTCATGATACCCAAAATCAATAAAACGTTTATTATCTTATTATTTTATTAGTTAATGTTTTGGTAAAAACATTTTCTTTTGTAAACAATGTGGGAGAGACTCGGTGATCCATTTAGAGCTACTAATGTCACTATTGTTGGGATGCCTAAATTATTTTGATGCAACGTCAATAACATTGGTATTAATTAAAGTCGATATTGTGATACTAACATGGCCTTTGAAATTGACAAGATTCCTCATTAACCTACTACGTTCATGATGCCACATCCTTGTGTTATTACGATTAAGATGATATGTGATAACCTTTCATTGTTAAAAGTAAGTGTATATCAATTAGGTGCGACGTCTTCTAATCATAACCGACATCATTCACTTTCGTCGTTGGTTTACAAAGCTTTCGTTTGAGGTCCATGATCTTTTATCCATTGCTATTGTTCCATAATTATTTTAAGTTAGGCTTTATTTAGTATCACTGCCTTCGATTAGCTGGCTTAACATGGTATGAGTTATTTGACCAACTAGCATACCACTAATCAATGTCATCACTATCCATCAATGCCGGAGACCCTACTACTTCAATGTTAGTCATGGTTGTGGGGTTCATTAATCTTTTATAATTCAAATTACTCATCGCGGTTGGCATGGGTTCATTGGTGCTGCATATCTATTCTCATCTATTACCTATATATCTTCCCTATGGGTTTATCCTATTAAGATTAACAACTAAGTCTACAAATAAACTTGTCATTTGTCATTTAAGAGTTGTTACCTTGTGACTAATTTATACCTTATCACTTCGGCAGTAGATAGATTACTTAAGCAACAAGTTTAGATGTAGCATGTACTAAAAAAATTATATGACATGAATCATGGTAATTTCTTAAGTTTGGAATAATATCACTAGGCAGGAAAATGGAAGGCCAATAGTGAAGAAGTCCATTAAGAAGGCTTGGTAAAGGATCCAAACCTTCACCTTCAGCTAACAAGAAGGGAGATAGCATTTCGAATCCATTATACATCACCACCCATGTTAAGGTGGACTCTATTCTTAAACAGTTTGGAATTACTAGGGTTGAAGCCATTCCCGCTGGCCCCTCAGACAACATTTATAGCCTGCCGGAGGGATACTTTGCTTTCACTCCCATACAAATCTGGCACATAGGCTACCTTCCTTTCCTTGGCACTTCCTTAAGTTATTTGAAGCATCTGAATATTGCACCAATCTAGTTCTTGCCAAACGTTTGTACATATTTGACTTGCTTGGAAGTCCTAGCTCGGGAGGCGAACTCCTTCCCTTAGTACTGAAATTCTCCATTCCTTAGCTAGTCCTACTAAGACTGGCGAACAACCGGGCCATTAATTGTATCGAATCCATCCTGAACCAAAAAGTATGATTTGTTAGGGCCTCTATAAGACAAGAGGAAGGAAACACAATTCTTCTTTATCAAATGTTTCTCCAATATTAGAGAGACATTTTCTATTGCTAGAAAGTATCTTTTTCCTTGTTACCCATTTTGGATTACTACTTCTTACAAATAGGTGTCTCTCTTTCTAATCCCGCCCCTAAGAAGCTAAACCTTAAAGAAGAAAAAACTTGTGTTGTAGCTAACTCAGGCAATAAAGAAAATAGGGTACAAGCTCAAACTATTAACCCCAGCCAAGCTTCTTCAATACTCTATCATTTTGGACTGCTACAAAATTCTACGGGAGCCTCTGATGGTAATGTATAATGCTGGAAGCAAAAGCTCCTTGGTAATGGGAAATCCTGAATATTTTACTTCTAACTCTCTCATTCAACCAGGGATAACTGGTAAGTTGTTATTGCATTTATCCTAAATCTATTATAATATTATCTTATAAGCTTATTCCCTTGACTTAGGTTCGTCAGCTTTAACAGTTGCCCATATAGAGAAGGAGGCCATAATAGATGCACTCAAGGGTAAATCAGATAAATATGGCTCGTTTATCTTGGTTCAGGTTCCTGAACCCCAATCTCTTAGGGATTCTATTTCTAGCTCATTCATGCTCACAAAAAGGAAAGTAATTGATAGTTCCATTACTGCACCCATTCCTTGTAAGAATCCTAAGATTAGGGATATGCATTCCTTGTATTATTGAAAAGGAAGAATTGGTCGGTGCTGATTCAAATAATGAGACCTTAAATCTTAACACTGCTAGAGATAAGACCCGACAGGTGGCTGAAGCAAGGCATTCTCAGGACCCACTTCTCCGTATTACTTTCCAATGCTTCCCTGAAGCTCTAAATTGCATTTGTGGGGATCTCGACTTTTCTTTTACACCAGAGGATCCGCTTCCTTCCAAATCTCAATCTTCAACATCTATTAGTAAATTTGATGACCTTCTCTAGTTGGTTATCCAGTCCCCTTCTTTTACTACCCTTAAGCCAGTACAACCTTCTTCTTATACTCAAGGTAAATGGTTTTCCCTTCTCAAGCAATATCTACCGGTACATAACTTTCCTACTTAACTATTTTAAACTCTTAATATTTCACTTATAACATTTTAACTCTTATTTTTTTTTACTCATTCCAGGTCACCAAACATTTGTCCTCGCTTCAAGAGGGAGCTTCAGAATCGTCTAGTGAGATGTCCAAGTTAAGGAACAGAACTCCTTGCTTAAGCATCATATAATTAATGTCTTCGTAGTAAGAGATGAAGTCGTGTAAGAAAAAGAAAAGCTAGATAACTCTCTTAAGGAAATAGAATATTTACTCCTTAAAGAAAAGGTGACAAACAGATTTCATATGACAAAGTGAAGATCTTTGAATTGGCACTTGAGGGAGCCGACATTAAGGAGGCTAAGCTTGTAGCAAAGAATGCATCTCTCAAGAAAAGGCTAAAAAAGAAAGGAGTTCTTTTAGATAAGTCAACGATGTGATTAAAGATGCAAAATAGAAGGTGTCACGTTTTCTTGACATGCCCCTCGATACCATTATCGAGATTTCTCATGAGAAAGTACTCTTTATTGCATATGCTGGTATTACCCACAAATGTTCGAATGTTGGCTTTCCTTCTCTCCCTCCAGCGTGGGATAAAAAGTTTTTGGAAAATTTTGAAGAAATGTCGAATAAATCTCAAGCACCAAGAGAATTTCTTTCCACAAGAGGGGAGGAGACTGATGTTGCAAAGCTATTGACTTTCGATGATCCTCCAACCGACGAGGAGACAGAGTCAGATGAGAAAGAGGAGGACAATAAGAAGAATGGGGATGATCATGATAATGATGGCTCGGATGATGATGATGATGATAATAACGTTGATAACAGTGAAGGTGATGGAAAGGGTTTCTTTGGACCATCAGATGACAAGGATGGATCGGGAGATGCTAACCTAGACCTAGCGCGATAAAGGCATGGAGGCTGCTAAAATTCCTGACCCTCCAAGGACAAACTCTCCTAAAAAGGTAGAGCATCCTAAGGCTAAAAATCCAAGGGAAAAGAAAGGATTTCTTCATCTTCAATTACACTTACTAAGGTATGGATCTCTTTATTTCGAATACTTAAATTGCTTAATAATTTGTAGTTAATGTGTTTACTATTCTAGTTAAGAAATAAATTGAAATATCACTACGATGTAATAATTGAACAGAAGAAAATGAAGATAGACCGACTGAATAGTGAATTGGATAGACAGATAAAGGATATAATAAGTTGCTTGAAAAATATGAGAAAATTGCTATAAGTACATCGAAATTAAGATTCTTCAAGTAAAAGGAAGTCACTCCCTTGATAAAAAGAGCACGCCACCATCGAGAAAAACGCTTGGTGGAGAACACTGAGCTAATGACTCTTTTCTGGATGTTAATTGACGAAAGGAATGCCCTAAATAATTTCTCTTCAGATCTTACTCGAGGGGTAAATTCATTGACTTTTCATATTTAGACGACAACTATGGAGGTTTGCTGTGATGTCCCGGAAATTTAGGCAATAATTATTTAATAATTTCTTCGATAATTATTTTAAAATGTGAAATATTGATTTAATAATTTAATTTAAACTGGAATTTTCTTTGAAAATTAATAATTATTTAGTTTGTTAAATGATATTGTTTTCAAAAGTTAAAAATATTTAAGTAATAAATAATCTTTCTTAACTGATTTAAAAATATTTTATTTATGATATATAAATGTTTATACATTGTAAATAGAAGATTTGGTTTTTTATTTTAATTTATTATTTAATAAAGGGTATTTTCTAATTTATATATAAATGAATAAATTGTAAATGGATTTAAATTAATTAGTATTGTAAACTTTTCAATAGTTTGTTTTTAAAAGATCTACCTTATAATTTTCATAGAAAGTAAATAAGTATTTATTTTGTTTTTAAAAATAAATATAGTTTAAAATTTCAATTTTATAATGAAGGTTTATTTTGTTTTGTTTTATTTTAAAATTCTTTTCTTTTGAAATATAGTTTTATATAGAATATTATTTTAAAAATAATTAAACAAGCATTTAAATGTAAATGTATAGTTTTATAAAGAAGTTCATAGTTTATATGTATTTATTTAAGACTAATGTTAATACAACATTTAAATCTTGCTAAAATAAGTTTGAAATAGTTTAAGATAAATTCAAATACATATATGAATTTAGAAATTGCTTTTAAATATTGAATGAGCATGTGTTAAATTCTTAAACTATTAAATGGACACTTGTAAAACATTTAACATGATAAGTTAACAAGTAGCTTTGGTTTTGATTCTTTTTTTTTTTATTAATAGGAGAAATATAGCAAAGCATTTGATAAAAACATATTTTCTCATTTGAAACCTGAATCAAAATTTCAGTAAGTCTAAAACCTCAAAACAAATGCAAATTAAAATCTGCAAACCATTTCTACAAACAACTTCAAATTTCTGCAAACCATATAACCTCAAATCTGCAAACCAAAAAACTTCAATCAAATCTGCAAAATGAAGATCTGTTCAACTTCAAATCTGTGCAATAAGATGGGTCTGCATGCATCATCATCTGCAAGCATCTTCAACATGTAAAGCAAAATTCAATTGTTGCAAAGTCTAAAATCAACATCAGACAAAAAAGCATTTTCTGTAATCTAAATGAAAGCCAGGAGCATCATGCATTTCAAAATGCAGTTTCAAACAGAGTCCTGGAAATTGAAATCTGCACTTAAGTTTGTTTCTGCATCTTCAATTATAAGGTGAGTAAGCTTTTATTTTTAAAAACAGTTCCTTTTAAAAATCAAAGTTAATGCAATTTATAGCATTAAATATCAAATGCAAGCTGTTTTCCCCAAATCAAAACTGCCTTGAATTTAAACTGCAATGCTTCATTGATCTTAGACTTTGAGTTATCAGCTGCATGTGAATGAGTATGTTGAGTGATTGTGTATTGATGAATGCTTGTGTAAACTTATATATATGTTGTTGTTGCTTGAATATATGCACACCTGTTTTTTTTTTAAAAAAAAAACTAAGATTGTTATTAGAAAACCCTTATCTCTGGGTTTGATTCCCTGGTAGAACTGATATGTAAACAAAGTTTGGTTGTTAGCATAAATTCAGGGTTGTAAATTTTGTTTATAAATCAAAATTATGTTCTTAAATCATGTTTTAGTTGTATAAAAAAAGAGAAAGTCCTGTTACCTCTGAACAAATTTAACAGTAAGTATTTTTTTTTATAAACCAAACATCATTGAAATGAATCAAATACATATTTGAATCTGGGAATTAAAAAAAAAAGAACAAATATTACAGTTTAAATTAAACTGTTGGGAAAAACATTTCTGTTTTAAACAAAGGTGGAAATTTTTGGAAAATCTGTTAAGCTAGTGATGTCAGGTGTTAGATGCTTTATGTTAGTGGAGCATTGATGTGAGAGGTGGAGGAGATGTTGGTGATGGATGATCAGAGAGAGAGAGACAGGTGAATTGGTTTCCTGGTTTTGATTTGGTTGCATGTTGAACTCAGGTAACATATTAGTAGTGTGCAGGGTTTTAACTCGAGTCATTGCTCGGGTATTTTTATTTTTGACTCGAAGCAAAGGGTTTTAGAACACGAAGTAAAATAGATGAGTTCTCGGGTGGGTTAGTTGCAGGGTTAAACCTGAGATGATGCAGTTTTTAAATTTTTGAATGAAATTCATATTTTAAGTTGGAAACTGAATTCAAGTATGAATTGGAACTGAATTCAAATGGAGTTCTGAGTTCAAAGTTTTTAAAATGAAAATTTTAAATTTAAACAAAGTTTTAAATTCTGTTTAAATCAAGATTATAAAAACTGTTTCAGGTTTTTAAAACAGAGAGTTTGCAGTTTTTAAGAATTTTGAATGAATTCATATTTTAAGTTGTAATTTGATTTAAATGCAAGTTAAATCTAATTTCAAATAAAGTTTGAAATTCAAAGTTTTTAAAATTAAACTTTTATATTTAAACAAGTTTTAAATTTGGTTTTAAATCAATATTGAAAACAGTTGCAGGTTTTAGAATCTGTAGTTTTGCAGTTTTGAATAAATTCATATTTTAAATTTTGCAACTTGATTCAAGTATGAGTTGAAACTGAATTCAAGTGTAGTTTGAAATTCAAAGTTTTTAAAAATGAAAATCCTAAATTTAAACAAGATTTAATTTAGTTTAATCAAGTTTAAAAATAAGTTCAGGTTGCTTTCAAATTCAGACATTAAGCTAAAACAGTTTTGTTAGTTTTTTAAAATTTGAAACAGATTTAAATGGTTTAAGGAAGATTTAAATGTGTTTTGAAATTTAGTTAAAACTGTTTCAAGTTTCTTTGAAACCCAGTTTTAATTTCAAAACAGTTTTTAAATTTAAAATTAATGAACATATTCAAATGTTTAAAAGTGAATTTGAAAATGAAATTTCATTTCAAATAAGTTTAAACTTGAAAGAATTTAGTTCTTTTAGTATTTGAAAGTATTTGAATTAAAATATGAAGTGTTGATTTAAATTTGAAAGTTGAAAATAATCAATTTATTTTCAGTGCTTAATTTATCAAGTAATTTAGTTTTAAATCTTTCTTTATATTTAAGTGATGAATGTTGTTTAAACATTCATTTTTATTTTAAGCTTTATAATTATTTTTGGAATTAATGTTTAAATAATTAAACATTTGAATCTTTAAATAAAATTGGAATTTGAATTTAATTTTTAGAAATGTATTGTTTTAATACATTTTGAATTTAGATGAGTCATTGATAAGTAATTAAATTATTTTGAAAAATATTTTAGATAATTAAGGATTTACTTAATTATTTGATTTTAAATAATGGTTTAGATTAATTTTGATAATTAATCTAATTCAAATTTTCTTAAGTATATAATTAATGAAATGTGTTAATTAATAATTGGTGATAATTATCTAAGGATAATTTAGTAATTAATTAATGTAATTAATTTTGATAATTAACTAGATTAATTAATTGAATCTAATTAATTGAAATTTGTTAAGTATAATTAATTGTTAAAGTAATTAAGGAATTAATTACTTATTGTAATTAATTTTGATATGTGATTCATTTGAGTTAATTAATTTAGTTTAATTAATTTAAATAAACCATCTAATGATTTTCAGAATGGAATTACTTAATGTAATTAGTGGAGCAGGATTACTTAGAGAAGTAATAACGATAATTACTGGAATGTAATTAGTAATTTGGATAATTACTTTTGAAATTAATTAAGGAATTAATTAATGATCAGAGATTTGTTAATTAATTTATAATTGAGTAATTAAAGATAGTTAATTAATTAATTGGATATTAATCAAGGTGATTAATAATTAGATTAATTAAATAATGTAATTAATTTTAATTAAGTAATATTAGAGATCATTAATTATTATAATTAATGATGTAATTAAGGATTGTTTGATTAAGCTATAATTAATTAATTAAGAAATTAATTAATTGTAATTAACTAAGGATAAATATAATTAATTATAATTAATAAATGAGTAATTAAATGTTAATTACTTATGAATAAGGTTAATTAATTTATGAAATTAATTTAATACTAATTACTTATTGTAATTAGTGAATGATTAATCAAAGTTGTTTAATCAAGTTTAATACTTAGTGAATAGTTAATTAACTGGGTTCATTAATGGATGTTAAGCAGGATTTAAATATGAGTAATTAATTTAATTTATTTTATATTAATTAGAGATAGTTGTAATTAATTTAATTCATTTTAAATTAATTATAATTGATGATTAAATCATTGCTTATGGATGCTATTGATTGAATGGTTGTTGTGATCTCAGTAATGAGATTAGTCGTATTTATATGATATAGATGATTGATTTAAGTATGATGATTTATGATGGATTATTTGGTTGTGATGATTATCTGTTTATGGATGATATAGATTATCTGTTTATGATATGAATGTGATTATCTATTGTGATATGTAGTTTATCTATCTATGTGAATTAGATAAAATTGAAATAAGTTAATTATTTAAACCCTTAAGTACAACTTGGACATTAAAATGGCGTTTGGTTTCGGTGAGACCGGGATCGGGTTTCCATATTTGGATATCCGAAAACCACATCGATTCCAATTAAACGTTAGGTCGTTAATCCAAGTGGAGCAAGTGAAGACTCGAGGTGTAAGGGTTATACGTCAGTATAACTCTGTGGGTGATTCCATAATGAGTTGACGGAATAGTGCTTATAGATTCGAGATGGAGATTTAGAGTGCAAGGGTTATCGTCGTTAACTCTGAGGGTGATTCCAATACGAATGTAACGTGATAATGCTTTCGGTTTCGTTCGAACGCGGAACGAACTTGTATGGATTGAATGCTTTCAAAACATCGTCAGGTGGGCGATGAGCATTCTAAGATTGATATGTCCTATAAAGGTAATCGTAACCTCAATCCTCATCAACCGGGAATGGCTAAAACAGGGGAGGTGCAGCAAAGCTTCGTGGGTAGCACCCACTTGAGAGCAAGATTTATCCCTGTCTAGAGGTCCCTTTATATTTCGGCTGTGTGGCAGTTGGTGACGATCAATCTGCGGGGTAGTCTTTTTCGGAACTGTTCAGTAAGGAACGGGTCCGGCTTTGTGTTGCAGGGGAGTGGGAGTACTCATCGGTACGGTGATCTAGGCCACGTACTGTGACGGGCGGTACCCCAATAGCCCTGCCATTGATGGAATTCAAAATCCAATAAGTGCCTGTACGGTTTTGATTGTGCCCAACTATGTTGGAACGTGAGATGTAAGCATTCCAGCTATTTCTGTATTTTATTTTGAAAACCCTAGACACTATTATAATATCACTGGATTTCCTATCAAATGTTTTGGTTAGCGTAAGATAAAAACTTTTCCATGTTTATGGGTGGGAAGTCTTACGTGATACCTTTGTTTTCAAAGGATTTTCTAAAGTTAAGCAACTTTTAACCTCGTTTACTCACACCAGACCCCTGTCGGACCTGAGTGTTTATTTTCTGTTTTATTAAAATCTTGGGTGCTCATATTATGTATGAGTAGTCCAGTGATTCAGGATTGCTTTGACGAGTTCTGGAGTAGATAATGGAGAAGGAGGCTTCAGCGTGTAGATATATTTAGTGGTTCCGCTGTGTTTGAGTTGTATCTGTTTTCTCTGATATACTTGGATTGTAATTGCTAGACAGATGATTATAACTGTCTAGTTTGTGTTGTATTAGCTGTATTACTCTGATGTATATGATACTATGTAAAGTATTATGTGATATATTATAATTTATTCGATTCCGCTGTGAGATTCTGATGTTGTCTGTTTCTTTCTTTCCTTTCTTTTCCTTTTTCTATCCCTTTCTTTCTTCTTAGCGATGCAACTTCCTGGAGTTTGGAAGTTGGGTCGTTACAATGTGGTATCAGAGCATTTAGGTTGAGTGAATACCTAGGCTCTGTAGTGGTGTCTGTCTTGAGAGAGCGTATTTGTAATTTTGAATATATATATATATATATATATATATATATATAGGATTGGGTTACCTGTTCAGGTTTTCCAATATAAGTAATAAAGGTAGATAGGGTAGTGGTGTGTGTAACATAACTACCAATGGTTAGAGTTCGAGTGTTTGAAGTTGGTAGTGGTCTGCTAGGGCAGTGTTAGGCATCTTGAGTAGCTTGGCAGTTTGGTGTGAAGGATTTCACCAATCTCTGAAGGAAATCTTTTCAAGATTCAGAAGTTATTTTGGATTGAAAGCTGGATTTCACTCGTGTGAGTGGTTTTTCTTGAGTTTGGAGCAGTTGGGATTGCAGAAGCCAGCAAAGGATATTTTGGCAACCTTAGGAAGGAGTTCTGTCTGTTTTTGAGTTTGAGACTCAGTTTGGCAGAATGTTTTGAGCTTGGTTTGGGAGCGAGTTTCCTGAGAGATATCTGTCTATCTGGAAGGCTCTATTGTGAAGAGGTTGGTGTAGCTTTGAGGTTCGATGAGCTTTTGGATAAGGAAGTTTTGGCAGCAGTAGCAGCAGTGAGTGACCTGTTTCTTCGATGGTTCAGAAGTCTCTGTGATTCTTCTGTCAATAGTCCGGGCAGATGGTGGAGCTTGTCCATTTCTTCTGGAAGCCCAGCTAGGAGTGATGTTAGTGGTTAAGAGGTAGACCACTAGTTTTTCTTTTGGGTAGAAGGCTTTAGCTGTTCTGTTTTTGAAGTGAGAACGATTTCTTGGAATCTGAACTGAGTGGGATCACAAAAGTGACTTGCGACGGTTCGGAAGTTCTCTAAGTGATTTTTGTTTGGATTGAAGCATCTCTAGAGGATGTTTGAGTTATCGAAGTGGTATCTTCGGGATATCTTCGAAGGAGTTAAGATTTGCATCCATCGAGAGTTTGAGTTCTGTTTCGACTTGGTTCTTGGAGCTTTACCGGTGGTTCAGCATAGTAGGAGGCTCTTTGAGAGAGAGATCTGTTTAAGTTGGTAGGATTTATTGGGTCCAGTTTTCTGGTTGAATTTTTGTTGTGGTGCTGTGACCGAATCGGATAGGTCACTGAGATTTTATGGAATTTGATGAACAATATTCCGGGATAAGTTGATCAAGTTTATACTTGTGTTCATCAACAGCATTCTCGAATCAGAGTTGCGCAGTGGAAGCATGGTGGCAGCTATTCCAGAATAGAAGCAACAGCCTATTCTTTGGGAATTTGAGTTTTGTCTTGGATCAGAGGATTTCTACAGGAAATTTATTTTGGATCCGGAGACTTGATTGTTTTGTATCTGTTTGTTTCCAGATAGAGTAGTTTGTCTGAAGACTTCTGATATTTGTGGAATAGAGATTGTGTGGTAGATTTGATTGATCTAGAGTTGGAGGCAGCCCAAGATCGACAGGAGAGATTTGTGGATATGAGTATTGGATCTTTCTGTTTTCTCTTAAGAGTTAGTGTTTGGTCTACAGGATTAAATTTCCAGTTCGGATAGCTGGAATTTGTTTTGTTTTCACGTATCTCTAAGGGAGTACGTGTATGGTTTATCTATGGTTTTAGAATCAGTAGTCCTGAGAGATTTGGAAATTGATCAGGACTTGTTTGTAGTCCTGTATTCTGTTTTAAATTTGTAGATCTAGATATATAGGAGCTCTAGATCTGAGTGGTGTAGTTAGTTTGGATTCTGTAAGGCGAGTATCCCTGTGTTTGTACCTGGGAAACTCTAGGGAATCCTATCCAGAATTTTGTCTGGGTAAATAGAATTGTTTGTTTGGATTGATTGCTATGGTTGCTAATATTTGGTTGATAGTATATGATTGCTCTTTTTAAATTTAAAATCTGTATGGGATTATTAAATTACCTTTGCTTTTAAATTTCGGGGACGAAATTCTTTTAAGGGGGGAGGAATGTGATGTCCCGGAAATTTAGGCAATAATTATTTAATAATTTCTTCGATAATTATTTTAAAATGTGAAATATTGATTTAATAATTTAATTTAAACTGGAATTTTCTTTGAAAATTAATAATTATTTAGTTTGTTAAATGATATTGTTTTCAAAAGTTAAAAGTATTTAAGTAATAAATAATCTTTCTTAACTGATTTAAAAATATTTTATTTATGATATATAAATGTTTATACATTGTAAATAGAAGATTTGGTTTTTTATTTTAATTTATTATTTAATAAAGGGTATTTTCTAATTTATATATAAATGAATAAATTGTAAATGGATTTAAATTAATTAGTATTGTAAACTTTTCAATAGTTTGTTTTTAAAAGATCTACCTTATAATTTTCATAGAAAGTAAATAAGTATTTATTTTGTTTTTAAAAATAAATATAGTTTAAAATTTCAATTTTTTAATAAAGGTTTATTTTGTTTTGTTTTATTTTAAAATTCTTTTCTTTTGAAATATAGTTTCATATAGAATATTATTTTAAAAATAATTAAACAAGCATTTAAATGTAAATGTATAGTTTTATAAAGAAGTTCATAGTTTATATGTATTTATTTAAGACTAATGTTAATACAAAATTTAAATCTTGCTAAAATAAGTTTGAAATAGTTTAAGATAAATTCAAATACATATATGAATTTAGAAATTGCTTTTAAATATTGAATGAGCATGTGTTAAATTCTTAAACTATTAAATGGACACTTGTAAAACATTTAACATGATAAGTTAACAAGTGGCTTTGGTTTTGAATCTTATTTTTTTTATTATTGATAGGAGAAATATAGCAAAGCATTTGATAAAAACATATTTTCTCATTTGAAACCTGAATCAAAATTTCAGTAAGTCTAAAACCTCAAAACAAATGTAAATTAAAATCTGCAAACCATTTCTACAAATAATTTCAAATTTCTGCAAACCATATAACCTCAAATCTGCAAACCAAACAACTTCAATCAAATCTGCAAAATGAAGATCTGTTCAACTTCAAATCTGTGCAATAAGATGGGTCTGCATGCATCATCATCTACAAGCATCTTCAACATGTAAAGCAAAATTCAACTGTTGCAAAGTCTAAAATCAACATCAGACAGAAAAGCAATTTCTGTAATCTAAATGAAAGCCAAGAGCATCATGCATTTCAAAATGCAGTTTCAAACAAAGTCCTGGAAATTGAAATCTGCACTTAAGTTTGTTTCTGCATCTTCAATTATAAGGTGAGTAAGCTTTTATTTTTAAAAACAGTTCCTTTTAAAAATCAAAGTTAAAGCAATTTATAGCATTAAATATCAAATGCAAGCTGTTTTCCCCAAATCAAAACTGCCTTGAATTTAAACTGCAATGCTTCATTGATCTTAGACTTTGAGTTATCAGTTGCATGTGAATGAGTATGTTGAGTGATTGTGTATTGATGAATGCTTGCATAAACTTATATATATGTTGTTGTTGCTTGAATATATGCACACCTGTTGTTTTTTTTTTTAAACTAAGAATGTTATTAGAAAACCCTTATCTCTGGGTTTGATTCCCTGGTAGAACTGATATGTAAACAAAGTTTGGTTGTTAGCATAAATTCAGGGTTGTAAATTTTGTTTATAAATCAAAATTATGTTCTTAAATCATGTTTTAGTTGTATAAAAAAAAGAGAAAGTCCTATTACCTCTGAACAAATTTAACAGTAAGTATTTTTTTTTTATAAACCAAACATCATTGAAATGAATCAAATACATATTTGAATCTGGGAAAAAAAAAGAACAAATATTACAGTTTAAATTAAACTGTTGGGAAAAACATTTCTGTTTTAAACAAAGGTGGAAATTTTTGAAAAATCTGTTAAGCTAGTAATGTCAGGTGTTAGATGCTTTATGTTAGTGGAGTATTGATGTGAGAGGATGGAGGAGATGTTGGTGATGGATGATCAGAGAGAGAGAGACAGGTGAATTGGTTTCCAGGTTTTGATTTGGTTGCATGTTGAACTCAGGTAACATATTAGCAGTGTGCAGGGTTTTAACTCGAGTCATTGCTCGGGTATTTTTATTTTTGACTCGAAGCAAAGGGTTTTAGAACTCGAAAGTAAAATAGATGAGTTCTCGGGTGGGTTAGTTGCAGGGTTAAACCTGAGATGATGCAGTTTTTAAATTTTTGAATGAAATTCATATTTTAAGTTGGAAACTGAATTCAAGTATGAATTGGAACTGAATTCAAATGGAGTTCTGAGTTCAAGGTTTTTAAAATGAAAATTTTAAATTTAAACAAAGTTTTAAATTCTGTTTAAATCAAGATTATAAAAACTGTTTCAGGTTTTTAAAACAGAGAGTTTGCAGTTTTTAAGAATTTTGAATGAATTCATATTTTAAGTTGTAATTTGATTTAAATGCAAGTTAAATCTAATTTCAAATGAAGTTTGAAATTCAAAGTTTTTAAAATGAAACTTTTAAATTTAAACAAGTTTTAAATTTGGTTTTAAATCAATATTAAAAACAGTTGCAGGTTTTAGAATTTGTAGTTTTGCAGTTTTGAATAAATTCATATTTTAAATTTTGCAACTTGATTCAAGTATGAGTTGAAACTGAATTCAAGTGTAGTTTGAAATTCAAAGTTTTTAAAAATGAAAATCTTAAATTTAAACAAGATTTAATTTAGCTTAATCAAGTTTAAAAATAAGTTTCAGGTTGCTTTCAAATTCAGACATTAAGCTAAAAAGTTCTGTTAGTTTTTTAAAATTTGAAATAGATTTAAATGGTTTAAGGAAGATTTAAATGTGTTTTGAAATTAAGTTAAAACTGTTTCAAGTTTCTTTGAAACCCAGTTTTAATTTCAAAACAGTTTTTAAATTTAAAATGAATGAACATATTCAAATGTTTAAAAGTGAATTTGAAAATGAAATTTCATTTCAAATAAGTTTAAACTTGAAAGAATTTAGTTCCTTTAGTATTTGAAAGTATTTGAATTAAAATATGAAGTGTTGATTTAAATTTGAAAGTTGGAAATAATCAATTTATTTTCAATGCTTAATATATCAAGTAAGTTAGTTTTAAATCTTTCTTTATATTTGAGTGATGAATGTTGTTTAAACATTCATTTTTATTTTAAGGTTTATAATTATTTTTGGAATTAATGTTTAAATAATTAAACATTTGAATCTTTAAATAAAATTGGAATTTGAATTTAATTTTTAGAAATGTATTGTTTTAATACATTTTGAATTTAGATGAGTCATTGATAAGTAATTAAATTATTTTGAAAAATATTTTAGATAATTAAGGATTTACTTAATTATTTGATTTTAAATAATGGTTTAGATTAATTTTGATAATTAATCTAATT
Organism: Allium cepa; assembly: GCA_030765085.1. Lineage (NCBI taxonomy): Eukaryota > Viridiplantae > Streptophyta > Magnoliopsida > Asparagales > Amaryllidaceae > Allium > Allium cepa. The sequence continues at coordinate 303,366,656 of CM060937.1, read as the reverse complement.
CAAATTTTCTTAAGTATATAATTAATAAAATGTGTTAATTAATAATTGGTGATAATTATCTAAGGATAATTTAGTAATTAATTAATGTAATTAATTTTGATAGTTAACTAGATTAATTAATTGAATCTAATTAATTGAAATTTGTTAAGTATAATTAATTGTTAAAGTAATTAAGGAATTAATTACTTATTGTAATTAATTTTGATATGTGATTCATTTGAGCTAATTAATTTAGTTTAATTAATTTAAATAAACCATCTAATGATTTTCAGAATGTAATTACTTAATGTAATTAGTGGAGCAGGATTACTTAGAGAAGTAATAACAATAATTACTGGAATGTAATTAGTAATTTGGATAATTACTTTTGAAATTAATTAAGGAATTAATTAATGATTAGTGATTTGTTAATTAATTTATAATTGAGTAATTAAAGGTAGTTAATTACTTAATTGGATATTAATCAAGGTGATTAATAATCAGATTAATTAAATAATGTAATTAATTTTAATTAAGTAATATTAGAGATCATTAATTATTATAATTAATGATGTAATTAAGGATTGTTTGATTAAGTTATAATTAATTAATTAAGAAATTAATTAATTGTAATTAATTAAGGATAAATATAATTAATTATAATTAATAAATGAGTAATTAAATGTTAATTACTTATGAATAAGGTTAATTATTTTATGAAATTAATTTAATACTAATTACTTCTTATAATTAGTGAATGATTAATCAAAGTTGTTTAATCAAGTTTAATACTTAGTGAATAGTTAATTAACTGGGTTCATTAATGGATGTTAAACAGGATTTAAATATGAGTAATTAATTTAATTTATTTCAAATTAATTAGAGATAGTTGTAATTAATTTAATTCATTTTAAATTAATTATAATTGATGATTAAATCATTGCTTATGGATGCTACTGATTGAATGGTTGTGATCTCAGTAATGAGATTAGTCGTATTTATATGATATAGATGATTGATTTAAGTATGATGGTTTGTGATGGATTATTTGGTTGTGATGATTATCTGTTTATGGATGATATAGATTATCTGTTTATGATATAAATGTGATTATCTATTGTGATATGTAGTTTATCTATCTATGTGAATTAGATAAAATTGAAATAAGTTAATTATTTAAACCCTTAAGTACAACTTGGACATTAAAATGGCGTTTGGTTTCGGTGAGACCGGGATCGGGTTTCCATATTTGGATATCCGAAAACCACATCGATTCCAAATTAACGTTAGGTCGTTAATCCAAGTGGAGCAAGTGAAGACTCGAGGTGTAAGGGTTATACGTCAGTATAACTCTGTGGGTGATTCCGTAATGAGTTGACGGAATAGTGCTTATAGATTCGAGATGGAGATTTAGAGTGCAAGGGTTATCGTCGTTAACTCTGAGGGTGATTCCAATACGAGTGTAACGAGATAATGCTTTCGGTTTCGTTCGAACACGGAACGAACTTGTATGGATTGAATGCTTTCAAAACATCGTCAGGTGGGCGATGAGCATTCTAAGATTGATATGTCATATAAAGGTAATCGTAACCTCAAGCCTCATCAACCGGGAATGGCTAAAACAGGGGAGGTGCAGCAAAGCTTCGTGGGTAGCACCCAGAGCAAGATTATCCCTGTCTAGAGGTCCCTTTATATTTCGGCTGTGTGGCAGTTGGTGACGACCAATCTGCGGGGTAGTCTTTTTCGGAACTGTTCAGTAAGGAACGGGTCCGGCTTTGTGTTGCAGGGGAGTGGGAGTACTCCTCGGTACGGTGATCTAGGCCACGTACTATGACGGGCGGTACCCCAGTTGCCCTGCCATTGATGGAATCCAAAATCCAATAAGTGCCTGTACGGTTTTGATTGTGCCCAACTATGCTGGAACGTGAGATGTAAGCATTCCAGTTATTTCTGTATTTTATTTTGAAAACCTTAGACACTATTATAATATCACTGGATTTCCTATCAAATGTTTTGGTTAGCGTAAGGTAAAAACTTTTCCATGTTTATGGGTGGTAAGTCTTACGTGATACTTTTGTTTTCAAAGGATTTTCTAAAGTTAAGCAACTTTTAACCTCGTTTACTCACACCAGACCCCTGTCTGACCTGAGTGTTTATTTTCTGTTTTATTAAACTCTTGGGTACTCATATTATGTATGAGTAGTCAAGTGATTCAGGATTGCTTTGACGAGTTCTGGAGGAGATAATGGAGCAGGAGGCTTCAGCATGTAGATATATTTAGTGGTTCCGCTGTGTTTGAGTTGTATCTGTTTTCTCTGATATACTTGGATTGTAATTGCTAGACAGATGATTATAACTGTCTAGTTTGTGTTGTATTAGCTGTATTACTCTGATGTATATGATACTATGTAAAGTATTATGTGATATATTATAATTTATTCGATTCCGCTGTGAGATTCTAATGTTGTCTGTTTCTTTCTTTCCTTTCTTTTCCCTTTTCTATCCCTTTCTTTCTTCTTAGCGATGCAACTTCCTGGTGTTTGAAAGTTGGGTCGTTACATTTGCTTAGATGTTTTCATCATAGATAACTAGATAAACATGGGTTCGATCCCAATCTTAGAGTGTGCTAGAATCTCCCTACAGTTGCCTCCATTCCTCTTTCTTCTCACTCTCTTCCTCCCAAGAAACTTAAGTATAACATGAAGAGATTCATTTCTGAAATGTATAAGAAATCAAATTTATATACACTCAAATGATTGTATGATTGCAATATGCAACTTGGTTTACTTATGGACTTATAGCTTTAGATTTTCTTATCCTTGGTCTAGTTTTAGCATATTGTACAAACTAAAGATTTATCAAGCCATTTTATCCTCGGGGAAGTCTTGAGTAAGTTTTTCAAGTTAAAGAAAGAATTTAAGGAAAAATCTTCGATCCTTAAAACATCATAACTGGCAAGACACTACCACCTCAGGGATTTACAAGAAGTTTACATGCAGTTTCCCCATCTCCGTTCTGACTTTTTGGGTAATGAAAAGGACAAGTTACTTGGTGAAATTCGATCCTATCATGCTAAAATAATATGTGGTATGATAGCCCTCCAATCGAGGAATGGGTTTATCATCAATTCCCTCTTGTTTATACCCTAAAAGGAATTAAAGCTTCTTTTGATTCTACACTCACTTTATCGGCTATATCATTTGAAAGGGAAAAAACTGCAATTTCAAAATTCTACATGTTATCTGAATGTTTAGAAACATGATTTGTGATGCAATCTTGATCTTTTGTGTTTTTAGCAAACTCTGCTTATTATCAGTTGATAACAAGAAAACTTGCTAACATCCTTGAAGCTATTTGGTTAGTAAGTAAAATTATCTACTCCATAAAAGAAAATTATAAAAGAGATCATTCCCTTCGAAACCCCCCTTTCGATTAAGTTGACCTAGACTAATTGATTTTGGAGGATGATTTATGAAAATACTAATGGTGATTAATCGATCCAATCAACCTCCTCAAGGTGAAGATTGAGGAGAAAACAACACATTTGAAACCTCTAATTCGAAGGGGTCAAATGAGGTTAAGTGTATTAGGTATTCATCCCCTTTTGACTATATCGAAAGGTCCGTGCTACCTTTAAAGGGATGACTTTTCTTTTGACTCCATTGGTTTCACTTCTTTTGGAGGAACTCCTTCGAAAGGATTATAGGTGTGGTTGGAGTGTATACCCTTCGAATGAATTCATTCTGTGAAATGTTGCTTTACAATTACACTTTTGATCTTTCTTTAAACATCCTTTTGACGAAGTCGAAAGGGATCTAGCTCTTTCGAAGTGGATCTGATGTATAATATTCAAAGTCATATTAAATATATGCAATGGGAAATCATCTCAGATAACATAAGTTCGGCGAACTTATTAAGATCGAAATGTTATCGTCGTCTTTATTTTCCGTTATTAAACATGATATTAATGTGATTTGAATGCGCATTATCCAAGCTGATCACATAGCATTGCATAAGACAAAATAGAATTAAGAAGATAAGCTAGAAACATTTGCAATTGGTCATTAGACGAGCTAATGATCGAAATGATCTCCCTCATAATCAAAATCTTTATTGAATCCATGCACTATCTTCTTTAGCATAAATCCAAATTTGGTTACAAGTAATATAGCTTTTTCCCCAAATCAATTTAGGGTTACAAAGGCTTGATTTAGCTAAGAAAAAGGAAGAATGAATTTTGGATTCCAAAATCCAATCCTCAAAAATCAAACCCATAGGGTCGTATTCATAGATGCAGATCGGCTCCCTTTCGCCTCCATCCTTTCGAGGAGGTCGAAGGGTCTTTATCCAGCCTTCTGCCCTCATTCCTTCTAAGAGCTCCAAAGATCTTTCTTCAACCTTTCACATGTATCTTTTCAACACAGTCGAAAGGTCTCACTTCGCCTTACGTGCGCATCCTTTCGACATAGTCGAGAGGTCTTCCTTCATCTTGCATATTCATCCTTTCGACATGGTCGAAAGGCCTTCTTTTAGTTCTCAAAGTGCTTGCTTTTGATACTGTTGAAAGGCTTTCCTTTCAAGTTTTATCACTCATTCTTTCGCCTCCCATCTTATTCTAGACCTTTCGATCCAGTCGAGAGGATCTCCTTGTCCACCTTTCGCTGCCATCAAGGTCCAAGCGTCTCTTTCCACTGTTTTCTTCTGGTTTTCTTTTGGCTTCATCGAAAGGGTGGTGGATGCGCTACTTGCTCTATGTTGACATAGTGTTGCGAGTGAGAAGCGAGTTGAGCTTTCGCATTACTTCGAAAGGTATGAGAGTGACATCTGAGTCGAAAGGTGTATCGGAATCAACTCTTCATTTTGTAAATTGACAATGATGAAACCTTCCATTTTAAAGGCTTTGGCTCACTACGTAAGCATTTCATTCAACACCTTCGAAAGAAGTTCTGAATCCATTCCTGCTTCTCTTAAATATGAAAATTTATCTATATAGAATGGTTTTCAATGAGGCGGAAGAGTAGCCTTACCTTCTTTTTCTATCTTCTTGAAAGTTTTATACTATATATCATTGGTGACTACACATGGTGCTTGTGACTCCGTCAAAATCCATCTCAATGCCTTCGAAACACTCTTCCGTTGAACTTGATGAAATCCATAACTTTAATTTTAGTAGAGCCTAGCACTTTTATTAACCTTCTTTCTGAGGTTAGTGATCTAACTTTTGATGATATGATAGAAATAAATGAAGAAATTCTACACACTTTAAAAAATCTCTAAAGAAAATATAAGGAAGCTCTGGAAAATCAGAAGAAAGCAGAATTCGAAAAAGATATGTTTAAAGACGAGAAGAAAATATTAGAAGAAGAACTTGAGAAAATTCAAGATTCACTCTTTGACAATTCTCAACTCGCTCTATTAAGTCAAGAAATAGACCTCAAAAAAAAGAATAATGTTATAGCTTATGAGAATCATGAGTTAAAAACAAAAATTAAAATTGTTGAGTTATATAACACTAGTCTCAAAACTAAGCTTGATGACATTACTAAAAATATTTCCAATTTTAATGGAAGGAGAGAAAATTTATACAGGATTATTGAAAATTCTCAACCTTCTTCTAATCAGATGGGATTAGGTTAAGTTAAGAAAACAAAAGCTCCGCCTAAAAATGAATATAAAAGGAGAAATAATTCAAAACCTAAGATTACAAAAGAACTTATAAAAGGGAAATCCAATCTGAAAACTATAAATAGATTCCTAAAACAAACAATAGTTTGATTTAAAAGAAACATATAAATTCAACTTTTGAATCTGTGCATAGAAATAAGAATTGTATTTTCAAATGGGATGGTTTGGTTTTCTAAGACCTAACTCTTAGGACCCTATTAAAATGTGGGTACCAACGATATTCTTTATTTTCTTACAGGCCCCACTTAAAAAGAGAGGAAAATGGATACTCAACAGCGGTAGCTCAAAACATATGACCGATGACAAAAATATGCTATCAAAAATTACTTACTCAAATGAAGGCTTTGTCACTTTTGGAGACAATTCAAAAGGATATATCATTGGAAAAGGCGACGTCAGCAATGTCTGTACATCTAATTTACCTCTTATTTTCAATGTTTTGTTAGTTAAAAATTTGAAACACAATTTACTTAGTATCAGCCAATTATGTGATAAAGGATTCAAAATCACTTTTTTTGAAAATAAGTGTTGCATTTTTTATCAAATAATGATCTTATTTTTGAAGATTTTAGAGATAAAAATATTTACGTTTTGAATGTGAATATAAATTATAATTCAAATATATGCTTATTATCCAAAGAAAATGATCCTTAGTTATGGCACAAAAGATTTTGTCATATAAATTTTAGAGCCATGGCAAAATTATGTGGAAATGATTTAGTAAAAGGTTTACCAAAAACGAATTTTAAAGTAAACCACATTTGTGATGCATGTCAGTTAGGAAAATTAACTAAGTCATCTTTTAAATCTAAAAAGGTTATTTCAACAATGCAACCACTTGAATTACTACACATGGATCTATTTGGACTAACACAAGTACAATCCATAAATCATAGTAAATATGTTTTTGTAATTGTTGATGACTTTTCTAGATATACTTGGACAATTTTTATGAAAAACAAAAGTGATATCTTTGATCATTTCAAGTCATTTGTTAAAATAATTCAAAATTTTAAAGGTTTAAAAATTAAAAATATTAGGAGTGATCATGGAGGTGAATTCGAAAACGAAGCTTTTGAACATTTTTGTAAGAAGAAAGGAATAATCCACAATTTTTCATTTCCAAGAACTCCTCAACAAAAGTAGTAGAAAGGAAAAATAGAACCTTACAAGAATGTGCAAAAACTTTGTTAAATGGAAGCGCGTTGCCAAAACACTTCCGGGCAGAAGCTGTTGCTACCGCCTGTTATGCCTTCAATCGTGTTTCTATTCGACCACTAACTAAGAATACTGCTTATGAATTATTTAATGAAAAAAAACCAAACATTTCATATGTTAAAGTCTTTGGTTCAAAATGTTTTATTTTAAATACAAAAGATCAGCTTGGCAAATTCGATCCAAAATCCAATGAAGGAATCTTTGTAGGATATTCGGAACAAATCAAAGCTTATCAAATTTTTAATAACAGAACTAATATCATCGAAGAAACACTTCATGTATCGTTCGATGAAAATTATAAAAAAATTCCAAGTATTAAAGATGATGAAGAAAATATCACAAATACAGAATCTACAATTTTTCAAAATGATGAAAACACTGTTCATAATAATAATGAATTAAGATCTCCATTTAGGATATTAAAAAAACACCCCATAGAAAATGTAATATAAGATATTAATTCAAATGTAAGAACTAGAAATAAATTAAATCAAATGGGCCATATAGCTTTCCTTTCTAATATAGAACCTAAAAATATGAAGGAAGCCTCAACTGATGATTATTGGATTATCGCTATGCAAGAAGAACTAAACCAATTCGAAAGAAATGACATTTGGGATTTAGTTCCAAGGCATAGTGACAAATCAGTCATTGGTACAAAATGGGTTTTCAAAAATAAAGTAGATGAGCAAGGTAAGATAACTAGAAATAAAGCTAATTTAGTAGCACAGGGATATAATCAGAAAGAAGAAATTGACTATGAAGAAATGTTCACTCCAGTCACCAGACTAGAAACAATACGAATCATACTGGCCTATGCATGTTTTTATAATTTTAAATTATATCAAATGGATGTAAAAAGTGCTTTTCTAAATGGTTTTACAAAAGAAAATATTTATGTTGAACAACCACCTTTATTAATTCATGAACAATTTCAAGATCATGTCTATAAATTAAAGAAAGCTTTATACGGCCTTAAACAAGCACCACGTGCTTGGTACGATCGTCTCAAAAGATATCTAATAAATTTTGGTTTTGAAATTGGAAAGGTCGATCAAACTCTTTTAACTAAAAGAAATAAACAAGATATTTTAATTGTTCAAATTTATGTTGATGATATCATTTTTGGTTCCACAAATGAAAAATTATGGCAGGAATTTTCAAAAATAATGACCAAAGAATTTGAACTGTCACGTATGGGTGAATTAAACTATTTTATTGGTTTACAAATTAATTAATTGGAAAATTGTATTTTTATAAATCAGGAAAAATACTGTAACGATTTAATCACACTCTTTGGTATGGAAAATACTTCTACCAAACCTACTCCTATGAGTACATCTATACATCTTGATAAAGATGAAAATGGTAAAAGTGTTGACCAAAAATTATTTTGGAGTATGATTGGATCGTTACTTTATTTAACATCTAGCAGTCCTGACATAATGATGAGTGTTTGCTTGTGCGCACGATTTCAAGCAGATCCCAAAGAATCAGATATGCGAGCAGTGAAACGCATACTACGGTATCTTAGTAAAACTAAGGACTTGGGACTATTTTATCCGAAAGAATGTCCTTTTGAATTAGTATCTATAGTGATGCTGATTTTGAAGGAAGTCGTATGGATAGAAAGAGTACAAGTGGAATTTAATACCTTATTGGACAATCCCTTGTATCTTGGTTTAGTAAGAAACAAAATTGTGTCTCACTTTCGACATGTGAAGCAGAATATATATCTACAGCTTTGGCATGGCTCAAATCATCTATATGCAACAAACACTTCAAGATTTTGGTTTTAGTCTAAATAAATCAACAATATATTTTGATAACTCCAGTGCTATTAACTTATCTAAAAATCTAATCAATCATTCACGAACAAAACATGTTGACATTCGTCATCACTTTCTTTGTGGTTGTATTGATTTTTTTTTAATAAATCTCGAATTTGTATCCTCTACAAACCAATTGGCTGATATATTTACAAAACTTTTAATAGAAAATGGTTTTATAAAATTAAGACGAGAACTTGGAATCGTCTCATCTAAAGATTTATAATTTTTTACTCAATTTTCTCATAGATTTTATGACCAAAACTTTATAAAATTTAGCATAAATATTTCGGTTATACTTGTAATTACCTGAGCCTCCTATTTAATCTTACATTTTTTGTCCACCAAAAATTATTCTATTTTATTTTTTGTAAAAATTTCTTGAAATTTTCTATCCACTCTTTGTTTAGACTCTCTTTACCTATATATTTATCAAGTTTTCTTCTTCCTCTTCACACCTTGAACTTTATATATACACCAACTCCAAACTACTCTAAAAACTTCTACTTTCTCAACAATGCCATCAAACTCTTTTAACACAAATAGCTCGGACTTAAGAATCTCCTATATTTCTATCACTTCCAATTCTCTAAATACACCTTCACTTTAAACTCCAACTCCCATTCGTGAATAGGTTCCCATTATTAGAGATCACAACCACCATACCGGTTATACGCCACCATCGAAGAAATCGAAACGTTCATTACTTTTTGGCTCACCCTCCACCAAACAAAAGGTGGATGAAATTCATCACTATCAACAACAATCTCTGGATCTTCAAAAAGAAATGTGGCACGAACAGAAAGTGAACTCCCGGCGGCTATCTTTTCTTGAGCAAGTTGCTCTAAAAATTTGTGGCTCCTCCTCTTCTAGTGTTCAAAAACCTGTTCAGGCTCAAAATCCTTGGTCTCCTAGCCCACAACAACCACCGTATCACCAAACTCATGGGAACGTGGACAAGGATGGTCATCAATTCACAATGAGAGACCAGCTAAGAAAAATGAGAAGTCTACTCCAATCCCATCCTCTAAATAATGTGTCTTTTCATGATTCAACATGCAACTCCGACTCAACCATGTTCAAAGAGTTCGAAGACAAACAACTATCATGATAATTTCTTATTTTTGTATGGCATATGTGTTACTCCTATATAATTAGTGACTGTATTTCAACTATATTATACTATCAATAAGTTATCCTAAAATTCTGTAAGAAAAAAGTCACGAATTGCAATATAAGCCCAGGTCAGTCGACTGAATGGTTTGAGTTAGTCGACTGAATGGTTTGAGTCAGTCGACTGATTACAGAGAGTAAAAACTCTCGGGTTCAGATTCAGTCGACTGACTCAGGTCATTCAGTCGACTGAACCGTGTTTTTTGGACAATAACTGCCCCTACCTAACAATTTTTAACTCACCATTTCTACTTTCATCTTCATTCCTTCATCCCTAAACTCCGAAAATTACCTCTCCAACATTACCAAATTTCAAAATTTTCTCAACTTTTCTTACTTCTCCATGGCCCCTAGACAATCAAAACGCACCAAAATGGATTCTTCTTCATCTTCTACACCAATAGACTCTCAAACTGCTAATTGGCTTGTTCATGATAAAGCCATTAAAAGATGAAAAAACATGCAAGATTTTCCGTATTTTTGAAGGCTCCTTTGTCCATTACCTCGATTTCAACACTTATAGCATTCGGGAACTTTCAGAACGAAGCAGTTTGGATACATTTATTGATTACAATAAGAACAATCTAAAAATCAATCATACAATAGTCAAGTTATTCTATGCAAACTTGAATTTTCAAGAACCGACACCTAGGAATCGAGAAAACTGCATTTGGACTTCGGTATGTGGAATTTCAGTTTTTCTTTCTATAGATCGTATGTATCATTTGCTTCAAACACAAGTTGGGGGTATAAATATTCGGGATGTAAATTGTGATATGAGAATTTGAGATAATATAAGTCATTTATTCCTAGAAGATGATGTTATAGATGTTAAATCTATGTCACTTCGGCCAAAAGCTAGACTCATGCACAAGTTTCTTCTGAAAAGTATAACTCCGCGAACAGGATCGTATGAATTAGTATATCCCGAAAATTTCCATGCTCTATATGCTATTTGGCAAAATTTGTGTGTAAATTGGACTCAACTTCTTATGGACGAATTCTTAAGTTTTAACCAAGGAAAAAGGAATGTGATTTACTTTGGTGAATATATAATGCGCCTTTTAAATCATTTTGGTATAAAATCACCCGAATCCAAATTCTCCAAAGTTGGATTATACAATATTCGTACCATAAGACTCATGCAACTCCCCAAACGTTTGGAACCTTTTATTAGATTTCAAGATTGGCAAGCAACATAACGTCAAAGGCGACAAGGAATCCACATTCCCGAACAATCTTCTTCTCAACCACATCAATCTCAACAATCCAAAGAAGAAGTTATTCGTCGTCCGGTTATTGGCCAAACTTCAAGGGAAGCTATTGATTTTCTACCACAAAACCAACTTATTCTTGACTCTTGCCTCAATAAAATGGATAAGAAGCTTAATAAGATTAAAGGGTTTTTCACAACTTTATGGGAAGCAATTTCTTGTGCAACTTCTTCCACGGAACTTCACATTTGGACCCAGGTAAGAGGCCGGCTCCACATTTCTCATGGTTACTTCCAAAGCCACAAGCTCCAGCACAAGTTGCACTGGTGGAACATCTCGTGATGTTGATAAAGGGAAGAAACCGGCTCAACCGAAAGAGGAAGATCCCTTCGATTGGGATGCGAAGTATGTTGACTTTTGATCTTTTGTCTTCATGGTTAGTAAGTTATCTCTCTACTTGTTCAAAAAAAATCTTGTTTATCTATTTTTCAAAACTACATTTGTGATGTGCTTTAATGTTTGTTTGAATTCCTATGACTAAGATCGTGTAATGTATTGTGATATTGTGATGTGGTGTATGAACTTCGTAATAATGTTGTTTGCACATGTATATGATTATGTTGTATTGGCTATTTCTAAGTATTCATTTTTGTCGATGACAAAGGGGGAGAAATTATTATGTTTACTAACAATTTTTTGCAGATTTAAATCATTGCCATACATTCAAGGGGAGAAAAATAATACTATATGTTATTATTTTCTTCGTCAAATATATATGTTGTCATCAATTAAAAAGGGGGAGAAGGTTGAATCATGGTTTTGATTCATAACGAAGAATATCAACAACAATTGACGAACACAGATCACAAGATGGTGTAACGTGGCGACAAAAAGAGAATGGAACTACAAACAAGACAAGGTTTCAATTCAGAATATAATATGTATATTTATCATGATTTTGAGTCTTAGTTATATAAAAATATTATTAAAATCCTTCCTCAAGTAGTCACACACACGCAAATGGTTTTAATTTCAAAATATAATATTTCTAATGTGATCTGTGCAATATAGCACAGGTCAGTCGACTGACTCAGGTCAGCCTGAAACGACCCGCAAATCCGTACCCCTTGAGTCAACACTATTCTACAACAATCAACTCAAGTTGCACAGAAATACAAACCATTTGGGTTTAAGAAGAAGAGGTAGAAGAAGAGAAAACATAATCAACATCAGAATCTAACCATCGCAGCGGAATAAAATATAATGGATAGTAAATAATCTTTACTCAAAATCAAATATACTTGTTTACATACATTACATCATCAGAGTACATCAGTCACAGCTCACATCAATACAACACAATGGATATACAACAACCCAACAGCGGAATAAATATATATATATATATATAAACAAATACGAATGTACGTATCGTCAATCCAGCTCGTCTCCTGAGCTCCACAGCATCTTATCATGTATCCTATAATACTCGGTCTGACCCGAGCATTACAGTTAAATAATACCCGAGTCAGTCTGGATTACCAGCGTGAGAAAACCACACCCAATTGATTATTAAAGTTTCAAAAATCCTTTGAAAAACAAAAGCATCTCGTAAGACCACGCCACAAATAAACATGTCGGGTTTTTACCTTACGATAGCTAAAACATTTTTATAGAAATCCTCTGATATTCTAATAGGGTCTATATACAAGTACTTATAAAATAGCTGAAATTGTTACATTATTAAATTCCAGCTACTAGCCACAGAGTGGGTAATACAAACAAAACTCATACAAGGATCGTAGGGAGAATGGATTTCCAACTAATGACTAGGCACTGGGGTACCACCTGTCACAGTATGGGGCCTAGATCACCGTACCGAGGAGTACGCCCGCTCCCCTGCAACATAAGGTCGGGACTACCCCTTACTGGATAATCCCGAGTGAGATCGCCCCACGGTTGGGATCAGCAACCGCCCACTAAGCCGAAATAAAAAGGGACATCTAGACTGGAATGACCTCACCCTGCTTGGGTGCTACCCACCTAGCCTTGCTGCATAACCCCTGATTTTCAGTCATTCCCATTTGAAGAGGCTTGAGGCTAAGCGTTACCTTTTTAGAATATATTCCTTAGAATGCCCATCGTCCACCTGACGATGTTTTCGCAAGCATTCATCCATACAACTCCGTCCCGGGTTCGAACGGAACCGAAGGCACTATTCCTACTACATCCATTGGAAATATCCTCAGGATTAGTAGCGACTAGCCCTTGCACTTCACTGCTCCATCTTTGAATCCAAAATCGTTTTTCACGAAAATGTACAAACCGGATCGAAGTGGTTTTCGAGAAATAAATCTCGATCCCGGTCTCTTCGAAACGATCAACGTATTTGTCCAATATTGATAGCCGGTTATTTAACTATCAATTTATATTCACAAACAACCATCCAATAATAAATAACTTCCCAAATTATTTATTTATTCAAAATACCTTTACAAGGTATATTCTCACTTTCAAATCCTTCTGAAAACAGTTTCAACTACCTTCCTTTTTCTCAGAATAAATTCCGAGTATTTCATTTCCACTGGAATCACCAAGCACAAGATTTTAGATTTTTAAAATAATTTCAAAACACTTTAATTGTAAAGTATGGTTAATATTTAATTTAGAAAATCTTTCTTTCGTACTTAATTTAAAATAATGCTTTAAAACAAAATACCAAGTCATTCTTTATATGATTATTACGATAATAGATAAAACAAAAATACTTACTTTGGAAATTTACCTTCAAACGCTTAAGTTAAGACTACTTTAATAATTTACTAAAATACATACTATATAAACATTTGAAAATAAAGTTACTTAATAAAATGTAAAACTAGATTTCTACTTTTAAAACCAACATACTAAGTTACTTCGTAATAATTACTACTAGAATAGATTAAAGAAAATATTTACTTTAAATATTAGAAATAATAAATTTTACAAAACTTGCTTCTTAAAACAACTTTAAAACGTTTGATTTATATTTGCAAATTTACTTTTAATACATGTACTTGGCCATCCAGAGAAAATCCCAACTTCAGTCACTTAAATCAATTTTCCCCAAATTGATTTTGAATTTATTTTATTTGGAATAAATTCTTTTACTTATCAGTTCATTTCTAAATTCAGTATTTATGGTCTTTATTATTATCATTATTATTTTTCTTCAGTTTCTTCTTTACTCTTTCAATAATTCAAATCTTAATTTCTAAATAAATGTTTGTTCTTTTTAATTAATAATACTGCATTTTAAACTCCATAAATTTTCTGTTTATTCAAATTTCTCTTCCATTCTCAGGATTCATTTATTAAAATTAAAAGTCACTTTATTTTTATTTATTTTTTCTTCCCAGTTATTCTTGAATTTATTCTATAATATTTTACTTCTTTTATTTTCATTTCCAAAATAAAATTTATATTTTTAATAATTCATTATACCCAATTATATCAACCAAGCCATAACATTCAATACTTCCACATAATTCATTATAGAATATCAAATAATCAGAACAGAGAATATTAAATAATTTAAATAAAAGTTGAGGAGTCCAGTTGGATCCCTCCAACCTGTTTTCCCTGCATCCACAGATATTAACACAATATAAAATGCCAATGCCAAATATATATATCACACTATAGCACATCAATCAATCCAATCATTCAAACAATTATTTAAATTCAATCATTTAAATCTAAATTTAACTGAGTGAGATTAACTCACCTTTGCTATTATTTGCAATCCACTCCAGTCTCGACTGATTTAGACCTTGAATAAACATTTACAGTCTATAAATATTTGAACAATCAAATGACAAATTTACCGTTTAATATTTTAGTTAACTTACAATTTAAGTAAGCTATTTATTTTCCGACTGTTAACCTTATATAACCAATTATATAAAATTTTATTAATATTCGAACAAATCGAACAACTTATATTCTCCTTTGATAAATTTAATTTACTCGTGATTTTATTTGAATAGTTCTCATTTAAAACAAAAGATTTAATCTAAACAAATAATTAAGTTTAAACCAATAACTTAAATTGTAAATAAACACTTAATTTTCATTTAATAGATTCCATCAACTAATCATCAAAATTTAAATAAATCATTTGGTTTTAAACTAGTAATTTGATTTGTATTTTTATTTTTTATTTAAAAACAAACTTAACCTAACCGTAAAAATATGACATCATGTTAAAATGAAAATAATTTGCAAATACCTAACTCAGCTTTACACGAGGTCCCTCGTTCGCCAACCCCAAATTCTAGAATCGAGAGTTGTTCTTCGTCTCCACTGTCGTCGACCATGACCCAGCCCAACGCCATGCAATCGCAAAGTCGACTCTACTAGTCGTCCACGACCACAAAGCCAAACCCTCAAATGCAGTCGCGAGGTTCATCGCGTCATCCCAGCCCTCGCGCCTCGAGATCACCACCAGACTTCCCTCGCGGCCCCATGCAACCTCCTAAAGCTCGCTAAAACACGTCGCGATTTGACTGGCAGTGGGAATCGCGAGTATCCTTTGAGTATCGAACTAAAGAATGGAGGAAGGGGGGATGCCATTCAATTTTTGCAAAGGGAAATTTGTAGTTTGGAGGAGGGTATCGGTTCCTGAACGAATTTGAGGAGAGGGAGGAGCCAGGGTTTCGATTTGTCTTAATAGAGGAAGCGACCATTTTTTTTCTTTTTTTTGAAGTTAATTTGTTCTGAGAGAAATGGAAGGAGACGTAATGATTTTAAAACAAAAAGGAACGGCTTGCTTCAGAAGATGGTCGGCTACAGTAGATATGAAGTGAAAGGAAAAGTTATGACGGTGAAAGAAAGTAGGCTGAAGTGATAAGGAGCAGCTGATGTAAAGGAATAAAGAAACAATATTATTAAATTTTCCGATTAAATTTTCAATGTGTTTACTTATCGTATGCTCACACAACAAATCCTAATACTACGAAAATTTGAAATCCGATAATAATTCAATATTACGGACTCAATGGAACTGGTTTCGTTGAATTCCGAGGCTGTGCCTCGGAAGGCTGTATTTTAAATTCAATTTAAACGATAAAATTTCAAAACTGAACAAACCACTGCTAATTTTAATTTTACAACTTCTATTATCCTCTGTACTATCAATATAAATTTTACAAGCCTTCAAATTATTTTTAACAGGCTTAAAATCTCAGGTTTCATATTTTGTCCAATTCAAATTATTTAATTCAACAATCCAATTGTCAAATAAATTATGATATTCGTAATTTAAGTTGATAATTAACCTTTAAATAATTAAAATCAATTAAATATTTCGATTTTTAATGCTCGAAAATTCCGGGTCGTCACACAGCCAGTCGACTGACCTGTGCTAGTGCACACATATTTTCTCTACAATGCGCATTTTTGAAACTCATTCGACTGGCACTTCTGAGTCAGTTGACTGAACGAAAAATAACGGCTATTTTACTGAAAAGGCACGATCTTTTGCGAAGGGTTTTCGATCCAATTTCAAGAGGAACGGATGCAACTTTTGATTGAGATCTTTCATGAATAATTGCATCTTTATATCCTCTATATAAACATGTTTTTGATTCATTACAAAAAAAATTGAATTCTTGCTTTATTCTCTAAATTTATTCTTGCTCTATATTCTTTTGCAATTCAATGCAATCACAAACTCTATATCGCTTAAATCTTTGAGTTAATCTATGCATACTTCGATTCTAAGTGATCATCTTCCTTTCAATCAATACACACACAAATACTCTTGAGGATTTGATTATACGAAGGGTGTACTTCAAGACGTATCTGTGTTATCAAGAACATACTATGCAACAAAGTTTTCTGTATCAAGTAGAAGTCCTGCTTGGTTGCTCGAGCAGAAAGTCCTCTTTTGCTGCTGAGGCGGAAAAATCATGTTCTGCGGTTCAGGTGTTGTATGGAGCTGTTCCTCCGGGTTAAGTGGGGGTTATTGTTTTAGTGAAATTCCAGAAGGAGTCTGGGACTGGACGGAGCTCCGAACTAGTATAAAAATCTTCGGTGTTATTTTTTATTATACTGGATTTATATTCCGCACTATTAACTATATAGCTGTCTTCATTGTACTCTACATTATTGTATATCCATATTGCACGATCCGTAGCACACTTTCATCATTTACATTGGATTTTACTAACATTCATTTATTCATATTCAGTTAGTTTACATTCACTAATTTACATTCAAGGTTGTTTTCTTCCAAATCAAATCAAATTCAATTCTATTTGGATTCACTTACTTCCAATTTGAACTCAATTATTTTAGCTTTCAATATCATTAATTCAATTTCATATAAATTTCTATACAATCAACTAACATTCATCTAACAACCAATGTATGTCCAACATAACCCAATTTATTTAATTCGCTTACATTCATTTTACCACTTTAGTTAATATCTATTTCCATTCAAATTGATTTCCACATTACATATGAATTTCATTTATTTTCAACTTTGAACTTTTAATTTTATCTTTCATTTATAACTAATTTATGTCATTTCTTTAATTAGTTTCATTTACTAACTTATTTTAGTTTCCATTTTAAATAGTTTTGTCGTTAACAAAATTTTCCAAAAAATTTCAAAAATTTTCTAACTCCCAAAATTTCGGAAAATTTTTGGCAGGGTCTCCTTTGTACGGAGGAGCTTTTGCAATTTGACAAAAGAGATAAATATATATAAATCGACCCACACAGTCGGAAAAACCAAAAACAGTTCATATTTCCTATTTTTAGTGCGTAGGCGTACCTTATTTAGCATTTTAAGCAAGCGGCTTATTTATTTAGCAATTAATGCAACCCAAATCCAGCCACACGGCTTCCAAAAACCTTTACTTACTCAATTTAAACATGTAAGTGACAAATATACAAAGTTTATAGCATTTCACTTAATTTCAGTAGTTAAACACATGTATAAAATAAACAATATGCACTAAACACTACCAAAAGCAAATTAATAAGGTTTCTATACGAATTTAGTTGTTTACAACTAAATCATCCATCAATTTCATTCCATTTAAATGGTTTACACTTCATTTCTTACACTCTATTCATTCTAATCCAAACGAACACATATTTATCTCAATTGATTCAAAAATCAATTTCATTGCTTATACTAACTCATAGATTTTTATACAATCTCATTTGCGTCAACGACGACCATTTTATGCAAATTCAATGATGTTCACTTAATAGAACACCCATTCTATTTTATAACTGCTTACAATTGATACCAATTCAATTTATACTTTATTCCGTTTCGTTTCCAATGTTCCAACATAATTCTTAATTGTTGACAACCGATTCATATATCGTTCCACAAAATCCGAATGGTTAACAACTTACAACTTACATTGAATTTATTATTAAGCAATCTGAACTCATATTTAATTCCATTGCTCTCAAAATCAATTTATTTTATTCCTACCCATCCAAGGCATTGTAATAACTTCTATTTACATTCAATATCAATTTTTTTCTTGCAATTTGACGAGATTTATGTGAATAAATAAGTATTTATGTTTTATAACCATTTTAAATGGATTTCAATTCAATTTATACTTAATTCTATTCCATTTTCAATTTATTCACAATCCGTATATTCTCATTCTCCTCGCATTTCATTTTATTAACCAATCTGGTTTATTCAGAACCAATAACAATTTAGGTTCATCTTCATCCCCAATTTAATTTCCCCCTTTTATTTTAATTCATTCAAAACCATTTATTTAAATCGGCACATTCCATTTAAATTCCATTCACAATCCATTCATTAATGTTTTATTCCATACTATTTATTTAGCTCAAAACAAACCAAGTTATTTCCTTCAATAACCATTTATCAGCTTATTTAAACCATACTTCATTTGGTTCTTATTTATCCCATCCATTCATTTATTCAATATAATTAGTTTATCCACTCAATCCATTTTGAATTTTCAGCTTCTTAAATTTTATTTACAACCCACCAAATTCTATTTCGATTCAAATATATTTTCGCTTGATTTAAACCCATCCCAAAATCATTAAATTTAGTTTAAGTTGAATTAAATTCAACCCTCTTTGATTTATTCAGCTTAAGTCAATTTACTTCAATTTATTCAAATTTTATACTTAAGCTCATTTTCATTTTACAAATAAATTTTCCTATTTTATACTCAACTTAACTCAGTTGATTACAAGGCCATATCTAATTTATTTCCATATATTTGGATTTTATCCACAATACAAACCATTATTATTTTAATCCAATTTCATTTTTAGTCGATACCTTTCCAATTATATTAAAGTTGTTAACACTTCAAGTTGATTTAAATTAATAACTCAAGTTCTGAATCCTCTATCCATTCTCAAATTACCACCCAATTTTTATGAACTCACAGTTCAAGTTCATTTACTTCACCAACAATTTAAGTCAAATTCAATTTATAACTTGAGTTTTATATCTCAATTTCATCTTAAATTCACAATTTAGCTTCTATTAAACTATATTACGTTCACATTTACACATTTTATTAACTAATTTATTATAAAATTAGTTCTCTCCTATTTATAGTTCAACACTTGAATTTTAATCCCAAATATCACTCCAATAAATTTTTCTTAGTCCAATTTAGTTTATAATTCAAGTTTGGATTTTCTTTTCTTTATCCAAGACATCAAACAATATTTATTTTGGATTTTCTATTCCACTTCCAAAATTTATAAGCCACAACTTATTATTTACACAATTCCATCCATTATAGGCTTGAATATATTATCTTTTTATTTTAACTCAAGCCTTATGCTTATTTATATCCCAAGCATATGTTTATTCTATGCAATTTAATTCTGATTCTTTTATAAATTATTCTAATTTATTTACTTCAATTTCCAATCCTTATTCAATTTATTTCCCATTCGTTCAGCTAAGAATTTAATTCCATTCATTAATTCAATTGAATTCTCATCCCAACTCAATTTTACTTTAACTCGGGTTTATTTAACTCAATTCGATTTCAACTCAATTCAAATACAACTGGATATTATTTCAGCTTATTCAATTAATTTCATTCCAGTCAAATTTTTATTTTCAAATCCAAGTTAATTTCATTTTCAACTTTTCTCTTTAAATTTAAATTCCAACCCTCAAAGCTTATATTCCATTCCTGATTTAAAAATCATCTTATTTTATAAGCTTACAACCCATCCTATCAGGATTTTTAAACTCCCGGCTTTGGTTTCAAATCATTTTGAAATCTCTAACATCTCAAACCACATTTCTCAAAAAAAAAATTAAACCAATCCTGACTTTTATTTTCCAACAAATTTCCTTTGAAATTTTCAAAAACAACTTTCTTTTCTAAACAAATCAATTTGGTAGCAATTCTTCACTTAGAAATTCGAAAATGAATACTGATGATGCGGCCGTCATCATCAGAATTATTTTCCAATAATCCAAGTGATTTCAATGCTATATTACTTCCAAAATCCATTTATAACAATTTCCTTTCAGAAATATCTCCAAAACAATAATGCTATCATTTATCTTCAAAACACTTCCAAAATCTCCGGGATTTAAATTTCCAAATCCTGCTTAAATCAATTTTAACTATACTTTATTTGCACGGCTTATGCTCATATAAATACTCATTTGATTATATTCCAATTTTATAAATTACATTTATAATTCATATTTATAAATTCCATCTTATAATGAATTTATTTCCTTAAACTTTAGTTATATTTCAATTTCTAGTTAAATTTTCACTTAACAATGATAATACTTTAAATATCATCATTCCTAGCATCCAATTAACATCCAAGCAACCATATAATAGCTAAATAGTTTTAAAAAGCTATTCTTTATATCAAAATATGTTTTTGGGTAAAATTATTTCATTTACCCATATTTAAAACAATATCGTGTCGCTTGCTCTATTCAAGTGTTTAGAAACCCCTTCGATACAGTTGTCGAGACTGGCCGACGAAGGTTCATATGCCACTCGATAGACCAATCAACACAATATTAAAATAATTTATACTCACTAACAAGTACGCGCTCATATCAATTAATATGCTCAAACTCATTTTAGAGTACTATAGACTCTATTTTATGAGTAATTTCCCACCAGAGCCAAGGTTATCTCCAACCTATGCTCTGATACCAAGTGAAACGACCCGCAAATCCTTACCCCTTGAGTCAACACTATTCTACAACAATCAACCCAAGTTGCACAGAAATACGAACCATTTGGTTTAAGAAGAAGAGGTAGAAGAAGAGAAAACACAATCAACATCAGAATCTAACCATCGCAGCAGAATAAAATATAATAGGTAGTAAATAATCTTTACTCAAAATCAAATATACATGTTTACATACATTACATCATCAGAGTACATCAGTCACACCTCACATCAATACAATACAATGGATATACAACAACCCAACAGCGGAATATATATATATATAAAAAATACGAATGTACGTATCGTCAATCCAGCTCGTCTCCTGAGCTCCACAGCATCATATCCTGTATCCTATAATACTCGGTCTGACCCGAGCATTACAGTTAAATAATACCCGAGTCGGTCTGGATTACCAGCGTGAGAAAACCACACCCAACTGATTATTAAAGTTTCAAAAATCCTTTGAAAAACAAAAGCATCTCGTAAGACCACGCCACAAATAAACATGTCGGGTTTTTACCTTACGATAGCTAAAACATTTTTATAGAAATCCTCTGATATTATAATAGGGTCTATATACAAGTACTTATAAAATAGCCGAAATTGTTACATTATTAAATTCCAGCTACTAGCCACAGAGTGGGTAATACAAACTAAACTCGTACAAGGCTCGTAGGGAGAATGGATTTCCAACTAATGACTAGGCACTGGGGTACCACCTGTCACAGTACGGGGCCTAGATCACCGTACCGAGGAGTACGCCCGCTCCCCTGCCACACAAGGCCGGGACTACCCCTTACTGGATAATCCCGAGTGAGATCACCCCGCGGTTGGGATCAGCAACCGCCCACTAAGCCGTAATAAAAAGAGACATCTAGACTGGAATGACCTCACCCTGCTTGGGTGCTACCCACCTAGCCTTGCTGCATAACCCCTGATTTTCAGTCATTCCCATTTGAAGAGGCTTGAGGCTAAACTTTACCTTTTTAGAATATATTCCTTAGAATGCCCATCGTCCACCTGACGATGCTTTCGCAAGCATTCATCCATACAAGTCCTTCCCGGATTCGAACGGAACCGAAAGCACTATTCCTACTACATCCATTGGAAATATCCTCAGGATTAGTAGCGACTAGCCCTTGCACTTCACTGCTCCATCTTCGAATCCAAAATCGTTTTTCACGAAAACGTACAAACCGGATCGAAGTGGTTTTCGAGAAATAAATCTCGATCCCGGTCTCTTCGAAACGATCAACGTATTTGTCCAATATTGATAGCCGGTTATTTAACTATCAATTTATATTCACAAACAACCATCCAACAATAAATAACTTCCCAAATTATTTATTTATTCAAAATACCTTTACAAGGTATATTCTCACTTTCAAATCCTTCTGAAAACAGTTTCAACTACCTTCCTTTTTCTCAGAATAAATTCCAAGTATTTCATTTCCACTGGAATAACCAAGCATAAGATTTTAGATTTTTAAAATAATTTCAAAACACTTTAATTGTAAAGTATGGTTAATATTTAATTTAGAAAATCTTTTTTAGTACTTAATTTAAAATAATGCTTTAAAACAAAATACCAAGTCATTCTTTACATGATTATTACGATAATAGATAAAACAAAAATACTTACTTTGGAAATTTACCTTCAAACGCTTAAGTTAAGACTACTTTAATAATTTACTAAAATACATACTATATAAACATTTGAAAATAAAGTTACTTAATAAAATGTAAAACTAGATTTCTACTTTTAAAACCAACATACTAAGGTACTTCGTAATAATTACTGCTAGAATAGATTAAAGAAAATATTTACTTTAAATATTAGAAATAATAAATTTTACAAAAACTTGCTTCTTAAAACAACTTTAAAACGTTTAATTTATATTTGCAAATTTACTTTTAAAACATGTACTTGGCCATCTAGAGAAAATCCCAACCTCAGTCACTTAAATCAATTTTCCCCAAATTGATTTCGAATTTATTTTATTTGGAAGAAATTCTTTTACTTATCAGTTCATTTCTAAATTTAGTAGTTATGGTCTTTATTATTATCATTATTATTTTTCTTCAGTTTCTTCTTTACTCTTTCAATAATTCAAATCTTAAATTCTAAATAAATGTTTGTTCTTTTTAATTAATAATACTGCATTTAAACTTCATAAATTTTCTGTTTATTCAAATTTCTCTTCCATTCTCAGGATTCATTTATTAAAATTAAAAGTCACTTTATTTTTATTTTATCTTTCTTCCAAGTTATTCTCGAATTTATTCTATAATTATTTTACTTCTTTTTATTTTCATTTCCAAAATCAAATTTATATTTTTAATAATTCATTATACCCAATTATATCAACCAAGCCATAACATTCAATACTTCCAGATAATTCATTATAGAATATCAAATAATTAGAACAGAGAATATTAAATAATTTAAATAAAAGTTGAGGGGTCCAGTTGGATCCCTCCAACCTGTTTTACCTGCATCCACAGATATTAACACAATATGAAATGCCAATGCCAAATATGTCTATCACACTATAGCACATCAATCAATCCAATCATTCAAACAATTATTTAAATTTGATCATTTAAATCTAAATTTAACTGAGTGAGATTAACTCACCTTTGCTATTATTTGCATCTAAATTTAACTGAGTGAGATTAACTCACCTTTGCTATTATTTGCAATCCACTCCAGTCTCGACCGATTTAGACCTTGAATAAACATTTACAGTCTATAAATATTTGAACAATCAAATGACAAATTTACCGTTTAATATTTTAGTTAACTTACAATTTATTTAAGCTATTTATTTTCCGACTGTTAACCTTGTATAACCAATTATATAAAATTTTATTAATATTCGAACAAATCGAATAACTTAAATTCTCCTTTGATAAATTTAATACTCGTGATTTTATTTGAATAGTTCTCATTTAAAACGAAAGATTTAATCTAAACAAATAATTAAGTTTAAATCAATAACTTAAATTGTAAATAAACACTTAATTTTCATTTAATAGATTCCATCAACTAATCATCAAAATTTAAATAAATCATTTGGTTTTAAACTAGTAATTTGATTTGTATTTTTATTTTATTTTTAAAAACAAACTTAACCTAACCGTAAAAATATGACATCAGGTTAAAATGAAAATAATTTGCGAATACCTAACTCAGCTTTACACGAGGTCCCTCGTTCGCCAACCCCAAATTCCAGAATCGAGAGTTGTTCTTCGTCTCCACTGTCGTCGACCATGACCCAGCCCAACGCCACGCAATCGCGAAGTCGACTCTGCTAGTCGTCCACGACCACAAAGCCGAACCCTCAAATGCAGTCGTGAGGTTCATCACGACATCCCAGCCCTCGCGCCTCGAGATCACCACCATACTTCCCTCGTGGCCCCACGCAACCTCCTGACGCTCGCTAGAACACGTCGCGATTTGACCAGCAATGGGAATCGCGAGTATCCTTTGAGTATCGAACTAAAGAATGGAGGAAGGGGAGATGCCGTTCAATTTTTGCAAAGGGAAATTTGTAGTTTGGAGGAGGGTATCGGTTCCTAAACGAATTTGAGGAGAGGGAGGAGCCAGGGTTTCGATTTGTCTTAACAGAGGAAGCGACCATTTTTTTTTTTGAAGTTAATTTGTTCTGAGAGAAATGGAAGGAGACGTAATGATTTTAAAACAAAAAGGAACGGCTTGCTTTAGAAGATGGTCGGCTGCAGTAGATATGAAGTGAAAGGAAAAGTTATGACGGTGAAAGAAAGTAGGCTGAAGTGATAAGGAGCGGCTGATGTAAAGGAATAAAGAAACAATATTATTAAATTTTCCGATTAAATTTTCAATGCGTTTACTTATCGTATGCTCACACAACAACTCCTAATACTACGAAAATTTGAAATCCGATAATAATTCAATATTACGGACTCAATGGAACTGGTTTCGTTGAATTCCGAGGCTGTGCCTCGGAAGGCTATATTTTAAATTCAATTTAAACGATAAAATTTCAAAACTGAAAAAACCACTACTAATTTTAATTTTACAACTTCTATTATCCTCTATACTATCAATATAAATTTTACAAGCCTTCAAATTATTTTTAACAGGCTTAAAATCTCAGGTTTCATATTTTATCCAATTCAAATTATTTAATTCAACAATCCAATTGTCAAATAAATTATGATATTCGTAATTTAAGTTGATAATTAACCTTTAAATAATTAAAATCAATTAAATATTCCGATTTTTAATGCTCGAAAATTCAGGGTCGTCACACAGCCAGTCGACTGACCTGTGATAGTGCACACATATTTTCTCTACAATGCGCATTTTCGAAACTCATTCGACTGGCACTTCTGAGTCAGTTGACTGAACGAAAAATAACGCCTATTTTACTGAAAAGGCACGATCTTTTGCAAAGGGTTTTCGATCCAATTTCAAGAGGAACGGATGCAACTTTTGATTGAGATCTTTCATGAATAATTGCATCTTTATATCCTCTATATAAACATGTTTTTGATTCATTACAAAAAAATTGAATTCTTGCTTTATTCTCTAAATTTATTCTTGCTCTATATTCTTTTGCAACTCAAAGCAATCACAAACTCTATATCGCTTGAATCTTTGAGTTAATCTATACATACTTCGATTCTAAGTGATCATCTTCCTTTCAATCAATACACACACAAATACGCTTGAGGATTTGATTATAGGAAGGGTGTACTTCAAGACGTATCTGTGTTATCAAGAACATACTACTCAACAAAGTTTTCTGTATCAAGTAGAAGTCCTGCTTGGTTGCTCGAGCAGAAAGTTCTCTTTTGCTGCTGAGGCGGAAAAATCCTGTTCTGCGGTTCAGGTGTTATATGGACCTGTTCCTCCCGGTTAAGTGGGGGTTATTGTTTTAGTGAAATTCCAGAAGGAGTCTGGGACTGGACGGAGCTCCGAACTAGTATAAAAATCTTCGGTGTTATTTTTTATTATACTGGATTTATATTCCGCACTATTAACTATATAGCTGTCTTCATTGTACTCTACATTATTGTATATCCATATTGCACGATCCATAGCACACTTTCATCATTTACATTGGATTTTACTAACATTCATTTATTTATATTCAATTAGTTTACATTCACTAATTTACATTCAAGGTTGTTTTCTTCCAAATCAAATCAAATTCAATTCTATTTGGATTCACTTACTTCCAATTTGAACTCAATTATTTTAGCTTTCAATATCATTAATTCAATTTCATATGAATTTCTATACAATCAACTAACATTCATCTAACAACCAATGTATATCCAACATAACCCAATTTATTTAATTCGCTTACATTCAATTTTGTTAAACGCATTTACTTTCAATTGGTTTAATATCTAATTGACTTTCATCAATTTTTAATTATCAATTTCATTAGCTTTTAAGGAATTAACACTTACATTCATTAATTCCATATTTTATTTACCAATATATTCCATTAGTTCAATTCAATTCGTTTTGATATCAAAATCAACTTAATACATCATCACTTAAGTTATGTTTCATTCCATTCTCACTTGCATTTACTTTCACTATACAACTTAAGTTCATCTCTAATTTAATTCAAATTCTATTTTCTTTTAACTATCACTTACCAATTCGGATTTCGTTTTGCTTAACAAAATTGTTTAACCATTTTAACAATTGGTTTTACTTATATTTTCTCATTTCATAAGTTATACAACTTATTTATCTAAACTTCCATGAACATTTTCCTAAGTATACTTCCATTCACCAAATTCCTTTTATAATTCAAATCATAATTATATAATAACTTTACAGCTTAGGTTTAAACTTCCAAATTCATATTATATAGTCACTTAAAAGTTCAATTTCCATTTCAATAATTTATCTAATCTAGTTCAAATTATTTAATCTTCCTTTAGTTAAATTTCAAATCATATATTTATTATGCTAACTCAAATTTATTTAACTTTACCAAGTTACATTTTTTTTAATCTCATACTATAAGTCCAAAACTCATTTTACTTACATTTATCAACTTCGACTTGGATTTTAAATTCAAATTTGTTTTATCGAAACAAAAAATTCAATTTCAATTTACTATTAGTAGCAAATAAATCACACAGAAACTCGAAAATGATACTTATGATGCTGCAGTCATCACCCTTATTATTTTCCAACAACAGCAGCGAATTCAGTGTTTTGTATTTTTTTTAAATTTCTCTTTATATTTATAAATCATATTTATAGATCTTACTTATATAATTTCACTATTTTACTTTACTTATGTAAGATTCATTCCAAATTCATTTGTCTTATTTAGATTTATAACAATATAACCTCTTTTGACTTTTGAAAAATAACTTTCAAAATCAACAGGATTCAAAATTTCAAATTCTTAGTTTAAATTCATTTTCATTACAGCTCATATTTTTTCATTTCTTATATGTAAGATTATTTCACAATTGTATATCATATTAATTTTAATTCCATACTTATAATTCATTTTCTTATATAATTTATTCTTTTACAATTGTTATTTTTATTTAGATTATTCAAACAACTTTTATTAAGTTATATATTTATATTTTCAAACAACCAAAAAATCAATTTATT
Source organism: Allium cepa (assembly GCA_030765085.1). Lineage (NCBI taxonomy): Eukaryota > Viridiplantae > Streptophyta > Magnoliopsida > Asparagales > Amaryllidaceae > Allium > Allium cepa. The sequence continues at coordinate 303,338,673 of CM060937.1, read as the reverse complement.
TACACTTCAAAGAAAAATCGTTCCTATATAAAATATAATCGATGTAAAATTATTTAATTTACCCAATTTAAAATAATACCGTATCGACTTGCCTCGTTTAAGTGTTTGGGAATCCCTATCCATAACATGGCATCTCACATAACAACCAGAATTCGCAAACAATTCAACGGTAAGCAAATGCAATATAAATTTTTTTATATCACTAACAAATATGCACTCATATATATAATACACTCAAACTCAATCTAGGGTGCTACTGTCCCTATTTATACTGAGTACACATCAAAGCTTAGGAATATACAAAACCTAAGCTCTGATACCAAATCTGACGACCGGTAAATCCATATCCTTTGAATCGACATTAACCACACATGTACGAGCCGAAAAGCGTAGACTGACGGAAAGTCAGGAGAAAGAAAAGAAGAAAGAAGAAGAGAAGAGAAGAAAGAGAGAAGATAGAACCAAACAAAACAATACAGAATCTCACATCGCAGCGGAAAACATATAATATCATGTCAATGATCTTTACAAAATAGAAACTGTATATATATACATTATAATCAGAGTTCAACAATCAAACAATAATTATCAGCCTAGACAGTTATAATAACCTGTCCTCATAATTGCTGATAATATAAACAGCTAATCACAACGGATAATCAAAACCGATACGTGTATACGAATATAAAGATCTCCAGCTCTCCCGCTGAAGCTCCAAAAGCACTCAATCTAAACCAGTAAATATACTCGGTCTGACCCGAGCATTGAAAAGGAAGAAAGCCCAGATCAGGTTGGTAAACCAGCGTGAGAAACACACTCAACTGAATTTATTAAATTACCAAACTTCTCCTTTATCAAAACAAAAGTATTTTGTAAGACACGGCCACACATAAACATGGACATGTTTCTACCTTACGATAAATAAAACATTTCATATCAAATCCTCTTATATTATACTAGTGTCTAGTAAATACAAATAATATTAATCATAGATGAAATTGGTACATTGATTAAATTCCAGCATATAGCCCAAATGGGTAATACAATCAAAATGGTAGGTATGTGGTGGAGTTTGGATTTCATACAAACGACCAGGTGAACGGACTACCATCCGGCAGTACATCTTTAGAGGAATGTACCAAGGGCCATCACAAAGGATCCTCTACCAACACAAGACCGACCCACCTCTACAACTAGATGGTACTGAATATATCATCCTCCGTTCATTACCGACCTTTTTTTAGGGCCCTCATAGCATACAAACCACAATAATCAGGTACACGATGTCATAGCATGTAAAGATATATTTAGTAGAGGATGATCATATCCTACTTGGGAATGACCCACTTGGTCCTGCTGCATCTAACCCTGTTTTCGTCATTTTCGATTGATGAGGTCTGACGTAACGATTACATTTCACATATCACATCACTTTGAATGCCACAAGGCCATTTCCATTGACTACTAATTACCTACCATAAAAATACAATCCTTAAGTTCATACGTCTCAAGGAGGGTGTTAAGCTAAGAGAAGTTGCCTTTTCCGCCACCACTGATGTACGTTTGTAAAAACCAATGTACGTAATCTTTAGAAATGCAATATTAGACAAACATCCATATAAGTTGTTCAGAAACAAGACAAACTGAAGGTACTTTCCTACCACATCCTGGTGAAAAATCCCTAGGATTAGTAGCGAATAGTCCTCACATTGGATATATCATAATGAAGGGACCACTGCTACTATATGTATATTGGGATTTTAACCCCAAACGATCAACAAGCAACCCCTCATTATGAAAATCCTAAAGATCAATATCATCAAAAGCCTACACAATCGAACGCATATACATTTGTCCGAAGTGGTTTTCAGATAAATCTGATCTAGGTCTCTTCACACCAACGATGCAAAAGCGTTTCTCAACTTCGCACAGAAACTAAGTCTCATAGACTTATCACGTCTCCAACTTTCAACTTGTTATCCTTCGAGCAAAGAAGGAAGCTCGATAAATTGGAGTAATACTCCGCACGACACGAATCAGCATCCTCAACACAAACAATAATCAAGCCCACACAGATGGCTACATACTAAGTGTACGGCTAAATAGTTCCCACATCAAGTCGAGGAATTAAAATGGCCAAATTTGATAGTCGGTTATTTAACTATCAAAGCAAACAAATATCCAGCATCATAAGCAATCACTAGGCCCTTTTAATTAACCTTTTATTAATTAAATCACTTGCCAAATAATCACTTCAAATTATCTTTAAAAAGATATAATCTCAAACCATTTCAACTACTATTTTGAAAAACATTTCCATGTACTTATATCGACTGTATAAGCATATTCACAAATCTCTTTATTTTCAACGCTTAGAAAATATTACATATGCTTAAATCAGGATTAAGTATATATTTTATTCTTTGAGGAAAACATTCTCTTTAAACATTTTTATTTTGGGTCAAAACGAATGTTGCGTAAAACATCGTTACGACAATCCAAAATCACTAGTATAGGGATTCGAAAATTAGATAGATATATAAACCCCAATACTATACAAAAACATTTCCTTTCGAAAATCATTTACTATAACTATAATGTTATAGTCCATCATTTCCATATTTCTCGAAAACGCCTATTTCAACAATGAATATTCGATACTTAACACATTTAAAACATCTTCAAACCATTTTATTCTATTTAAAAATAAAATACCATTCCCCAAAACATTTATTTTAATTTAAAATATTATCCACTCCAAAATCATGAATATAGTCTATTTACCGAATTTAGTATTTCTACACACTTATTAAAGGATAACCCTCTGTCCAAAACCATGGATATAATCCCTTTACCAAATTCATTACTATTGGACATTAAATTATAGGATTATCCACTGTCCAGAATCGTGGATGAAATTCCTTTAAGAAACTTCTATATTTAACTTATCAAATTCAATTGATTCGCATTCATAAAACAGTTACATTTATATTTTATAAAAAATTATATTTATAAATCTCCTTTATTAACAAATTCCATTTATATCCCATTTACATGCTAAAATCCAATTTATAAGCTAATTACTTATAAATCTCTTTATTTTACAAATTCATTCTTTTATAACTTCATAAATTATAAATCTTATTCACTTATAAGATTCATTTATACTTCATTTTAACACTTATACAACTCATTTATACTTCCATCACTTTTGATTTATAAAAATTCAATTTTATAAATCTATACATATAAACCGTTTATATAATTCAAAAATCTCGATCTAAATAAACTCATTCTTTTAATAATTTACAAATCGTTATTAAAACTTATTTAACTCCAAAAATCATACTTGAGTATGTTTCACAAACATTATAATTTTTATAACATAAAAATTATAATGTTTATTTATTTAAAATAAATCCATTCCCTTTAACAATTCAAAATTCAATAAAACATATATTTTCAAAATCACTTGAAAATCCTTTTCAAATTTGAAATCGTCACTTTAACATTTTTAAATTACCAAAATAGGCCCAATGCTGCAACAACACTAAATACATCAGTCACGGCATCCAAAACATCATATATCACATTATAACAGCAAATATCACAATATCTATAAATAAAACTAATACTGGCGAGGAATCCAGTTGGATCCCTCCAACCTGTCACCTGCAACAAATATACATATTAGAAATATATGTACAATGTCCGCTTCGTGGCAGACGCGCGTACAAAGGGTCATCCGCTCATACACGAGAAAGTATAGGGTCTCATTTTCCCCAATAAGCAGGAATATATCCAAATACCAATCAATATATACATATATATATAATATCGTATACCATCCAAACAATCATCAATCATCATAAATAATATTTATTCTTACTTATATAAAAATATAATTGAGCCAGAAAGAGTGAGTTGTACCCACTTTGATTTCAATAGCAGTTGCAGTGTTTTATTTCGAATAAAATTAAACGAGCATTCAATTTTACCCAAAATTTAAACTAGCTCCAATCAACTTCAAACTATCTCTATAATGTAGTGCTCGTCAATACGGACCCAACATAATTTGTTTCGTCAAAAATGGACCTTGTATGAAGAAGTTATGCAATTTTAAAGATTATATGAATTATATATAAATTTACATATTTTATTTTATATTTAAAAACCTACATTCAAATCTGGTCGTTCATCTCAAATCTACAGACTGCAGCCGCGTGTTTCTTACTTCTTCTTCCTATGTATGAACGAACGCATTCGAACCCATATACATGCCTATTTCGCTCGACTTGCCGCTCAACTCACTCGCCTAAAACGTGGTCAGGGACCTCCATTCGAAGCGCCGCAGCACCGTGCACCACTGCTCTCGATTCGGTCGAGCTCAGCCATGTGTGTTCCACGAACAACGTGTGTGAGCGTCTCCCCTTTGTCGCTTGATTTTAACCTCCACGTCGCTAACTAGGCGATCATAGCCATTAGATGGATAGAGCTCAAGACGCTCTACATTTTTCTTGTTGAACTCGATGCATGAAAGTAGATGGATTGGGAGATAATAAAGGGGGAAGATTGGTGTTTATCGACCATTGAACATAGATGTGGTGGCTAGGGTCTTGATGAAAATGTGAAAAAAGGTGGTCATATATAGAAAATTTCTCGCGCATTATTCATCCGAAAAATTTTCAAATTCCAAATAAAGCATGCCGCCTGGCGTTTATAATGTTTTACCCCTATTCTGAAAACAATGGAAAATATATCGGGAGCCAATTCGATCGTATTTGGAAGATAGGTTTTCGAATCGACTTATTTAAATTTAAAATTTACTTAAACAAATTTCTACGTGTTTTAGCTTCCTTCGAACAAATCGTAACTCCGATTGACACGAAATTTGAAATCCTACAATAATATAATATTATGGATCCAATGATGGTTTCTTTGAAATCCGAGACTGTTTGAAAAATGGCAATTTTTGCATGTTAATTAAATATTAAAATATTCAATTTCTGTAATTTAACTTTTTATTCAATTTTAAATGTTCTCTAACATCATTCTAATTCAAATAAAATTCATATCAACTTTATAAATCATTTTTATTCTCATTAAAATCAATTCCAATTATTTACACAATTTCAAATATTAAATCAATGATTTAATTATCCAGTTAAATAAAGATACTCGAAATATAATTTATTCAACTTATAAAATTTACTTGTGAATATTTAAAATCATTAAATATATGAATTTCAAATGACTGAAATTCTGGGTCGTTGCATGTAGTTTGTTGTTGTGTTACTCTTTAACTGCTTCTCTGACTTGTTGTCTTTTGAATTCTTAGCAGCTGCTTCTCAAGTTGAACCAATTATAACTGATCCAACTCTCCCTACTTCTACAACCCATGCATCGTCTTTGTCTCAAGCCATTACTAGATCAAAGATGGCTGCTAAAAGAAAGTTGGGAAAAGCGGTCGTGGTGGAACCATCCCCTAAGAAGCTTAAGATCATTGAAGTTCCAGATTCTCCGCCACGAGATAAGGGGGAGTCTGTTGATACTGACAAAGCCCTGGAGATCCCGACCATTGAAGTTTCTCTTGATCAACCCAAGAAGACACCCTTATAGGTCGATCCCTTGTCACGCATTTTCATTTCAAGCTCTCCTCGTATAATTGAACAAATCATAAAGACTTGGGGACTTTGACCCCTACTCGGGAGTTGTACTCTCCCAGATCCACATCTCCTGCGCCTTTGAGTGATTTTGAGAAGATGGTTCAATCTATTTTGAGTTCTCCTTCTTTTACTTCTATCCGTCCACCGTCGTCCGTTTCTAATCCAACGGATCATTATCGATCTCTAGATCAATAACAACTCCTGGTATGCTTCATATCACTTAATTTTGTTATTATTATTTGTCTCTAAATTTTTGACTTACGTTATACCAGTTCTTTCAGATTTCCAAGAGCTGGCTCTCATTGCAAGAAGATGCATTAAAATCCTCCACTGAATTGCCTAAGCTTCGAGGAGAAATTTTAAAATTAAACAGTCAAGTTTCCTGTCCGCGGATAAGAATGAAGCTAAGATTGAATTAGAGCAATTGAGAGCTTCTCTTGCTTAATCAGAATCTGTTATTTCTAAGGAGAGGAAAGCATGTCAACTCCTTCCAAGGAAAACTTTGCCTTGAAAATAACCCTGAAAGAATCTGAGGACGAAAAAACTCAAATGGCAACAAACAATCTTTTCTAAAGAAAAATCTAATGAAGAATAAAGATTCTCTAAAATTGGCTATCAACGCTATTTGTGATACAAAGAAGCGGGTGCCTCAATTCCTTGATACTTCTCTTGAGGACATCATTGTCAATTCTTTTAAAGATGCTATGATGCTCGCTTACGCCGATAATGTCGATAAATGCCTAGACTTGAACTTTCCCTCACTCGACCCTGCTTTTATCAATATGCTTATGGATAAAAATAAATGATTCAGGTAGGGGTTTAAAGTTGCTGAAAGAGAGAAGATCGATGTCTCTAAAATTCTATCTTTTGAAGTCCCTTCGAAGTAGACTCCGACTTTGAAGACGAAGGTAACAAAGATGAAGTTGCCGAGGAAGAGGGCGGTAACGATGATGAAGATAATGATGATGATGATGATGATGATGATGATGATGACGATGACGACGACGACAATGTAGATGGAAGTCAAGGTTCGGGTGGCATTAGGGCTGGTCACACTGATGCTCGATAAAGATGGTGATGACAACACTAAGACTTCTGAAAGGTCAATCATGATCCATCTATTCATGAAGCAAGCCCACCTGAACCCCCTACGCCTTCTAACCCTCAAGAGGAGCCTGCTTACATTAACGTGGAAGAACCAAGAGAGAAAAAGCTGGTCTCTCAAGCATCAATTCCTGTCTCTCAAGTATGGGATTCTTTATTTAAACGGCTTTCACTTTCAAGATAATAATAGTTTAAATCCTTTATTTTAGAAAAGGAGGAAACCCGTTCACCCTTATAAAACCAAGTTTGAAAGAAAAAAAACGAAAATAAATAGTTTGTATAGGGAGTTTGATAAACGGCTGAAAGAACACAATATTCTCTCTGATAAGTATCATTGACTTAACAAACTTGCGGTAGTGTTAACATCCTTCAAAAATCAAGAAACTACCCGACGACTGAGGAGGGTGCACCTTCAATACGATGGTCTTTTGAAAGAGAATTGGAAGTTTATTACGCTCTTTTGGATGTTAATTAAAGAGAGAAACATTCTAGTAGACTTTCTATACAAAGCTTGTTGTAGACGCCCAACTGTAGATTTTTCGTACTTAGGTGATTTTAGTGGGGGTCTATTTAGGCGTTTACACAAAAGGTATTTGGTCGAATTTGGATCTGATCAGCATCTGGGGCATGTTGGAACTTAACACAAGTCAGATCGATTTCCTAAGAGCTGCCTCCTGATAAACACAAATACTAAGGGACAAGTTTATTTCAGAATTATTTACAAAGTCAATTTTGTATGAACCAGATGAACAGTCGCAATTATGTAATAATATTGATTTGTGAATTTTTTGCTCTAGTTTCCTTTTATACTTAGCTGTATTTTATTACATTATCACATGGTGAACGTCCCTCAGACAACCTTGTCGCTAGAGATTATCTAAGAAAATATGTTAAACTAAGAAGGGATTATCTAGAGAAGGCATCAATTTTGAAATCTTAAAAATTAGCCAAATATTGCTTTCTTAGAGATTTGCAAAAACTTTACATGGAACACCCTCATCTTTATTTCAATTTTCTTAGTGAAGAAAAAGAAAGGCTTCTTAAGGAAATTCGGACATATCATACCAAATTAATATGTGGTCGTGATAGTCCTCCTGCCAGAGAGTGGCACTATAGCAAATATCCTCCGGTTATTACCCCGGAAGGATTTAATGTTCCTTTTGACTCAACATTTATTCTTTCTGCTAATTCCTTGAGTAAAGTTAGAAATGCAGTTTTCTAACTTTAGATATGAAAAAAATTTCTAATTGTACTTTTTCTTTTCATTTTTACTTGAGTTGTAATCCTTTATTGTTGTAATAAAGAGATTGATTATTCTAGTCTAACTTCATTTTCTTTTTTCTTTTTGTTTAAATAGGAATTATAGCTATCTATAATGCCATTCTCATTAGACTCTCCATCTCATTTCATCAGTTTCAAAGATCATCTATTAGTAGACATTGGAAAGAGAAAACTTGCTAATAATCCCTCATCTTCTCGCTTTCAAAACAATTCCACGGCTCTTGATTGGTACACAAGATATCTGCTTTAGAAGACGATCAAAATCTCAACGATCAGACTGTTAATCTTGCGGCGGATGTTAAGAGTAAGAATGAAACGATCTCTACAGTGAAGCATCAAATTAAGTTGAATCCTTCAATTGATTTTGACCACAAAATGTCGAAACTTCTTCAACAAATAAGTGATTTGGAAATTGAATTGAAAGATAGTCAAGCTTAGCATGAATCGCTTGAATCATTATGGAAAATAATATTTCAAACATCGGTTTACCAGTTTCTTCTATTGTTATCTGCTATAGAATTAACAAGCATCCAAAAATTTCGTACTATCACTAATCCTCCTCCTGATTTAGACAAAAAAAATAGTAAGGGAATGGTGCAGGAAAGTCAAATTTGAGATGATAAAGTATTTCGATGAACAACAGAAAATGAGACACTCACAGCGCATAAATGAGTATGCTCCTAAAATTTAAAAGCTTTAACGCGATGAATATCTTCTTCAGAAGCGTATCACTGATTTGGAAAGAGAGAATAAAACTCTTAAAGGCGCTAACAAAGCTTTTAATCGTGATTTGAAGACCAACATTGAGTCTATTGATGATGAAGACAAAATGAGGAAGAAAAAGAAGAAACTTAAAGGGGTTCACCGTATTGTTATTCATCACACTGTGGATTCTTTAATTGCTGAGAATCTAAATAAGGCTGTTCAAGATTCATGAACAATTCATATTCAATAAATGTATATATTTGTCCTGTACACTTGTAAATAATTTTATAAACTACATAAATTATGAAAATTTTGTAAATATCACCGGGTTTATAATCTTTTCTTGTAATATTGGTTTTGAATCGTCTCTTTGATAACTTGTACCATGATTTCTGTATGTGATGGATCTTTCAATCCTTTTTACTGTTCTGTTTTTCCTGAAAATCATGAAGTAAACAATATTTCTTTTCGTTATCTTGAAATCTATATAAAAGTCCATTCATTTCATTTGCAGAAATTACCAAAATCATCATGTTAACATATGAAAAGTAATCCCATAATTGAATATGATTAAATGTCTTGAAATCCATCTTTGGTAATCGTGAGAGATAACCAAGAATTCAACTTCAATTATATTGCGAGATAATCAGAATTCGGATCGTAAAAAACCATAGATTCAGCCAAGGATTTAATTATAGATGTTTCGAAATCCAATTTTTAGAGATAACTAATAGAAAATCGATAATGATCGTGTAATAGAAGTCCAGTAACCCAGATTCAGGCATTAATGAATGAAATTTAAAAATTAGGAGATCTGAAACCCTAATTCAGGTATTTGTGGATGATACCCAGTAATAATCTTATTAGTAAAGATCTTTAGCCCAGATTCAAACATTAATAAGTGATGTTCAGTAATTAATAGTTATAATCCTGAAACCTTGATTCGAGTATGATGAAGACCGTAATTTAAAGACCCGAAACCCAGATCGGGTGTTGATAAGTGAAGTCTCGAACTCAATAATGAATACCCATAACCCAAATTTGGGTATTAATAAGTGAAGTCGGGAAATTCTTCTTTGATGATTAGTTAGAGGCTGTAAATTCTTATTTAAGCCTTCTGATTTGTTCCTTGGATCTTGTCTTCTTTCGACATGTGTTAACCTTTTAAGCCTTTAATGTAGTTTCTATTTGATTAGCTGCTTCTCGAGCTTAGACGTCTTAGTCCATCACTCTATATGCCGCTTCTCGGGCTCGGACGTCTTAATCCGTTGTCTGATATGCCAATTTTTGGGCTCGGACATCTTAGTCCATTGTTTGATATACCATTTCTCGGGCTTGGACATCTTAATTGTCTGATATGCCACTTCTTGGGCTCAGACATCTTAGTTCATTGTTTGATATGCCCCTTCTTGGGCTTGGACGTCTTAATCCATTGTTGTCTGGTGCGCTTGGTTAGCTTATCCATAAGCAGGACCCAAAGATTTACCCAACTTCCCTCCAAGAGGCGCCTTGACCTGACCATAGCGTGGCACGGCCAAGGGCTTTCGATGCTCTAACCTAGCCATAGCATGGCATGGATAAAGGCTTACTCTAACCTCTCCCTAGGAGGCGTCTTGACCTAGGCATAGCATGGTGTGGCCAAGAGCTTGTTGATGCTTTAATCTGGCCATAGCGTGGCACGGATAATTCTAACTCCAACCTCCCTCCAAGAGGCGCCTTAACCTGGCCATATCGTGGCCCAGCCACGGGCTTGTCGATGTTTGATCCTGGAAATAGCGTGTCATGGATAAAGGCTTACTCTAACCTCCCTCCAAGTGGTGCTTTGACCTGGCCAACTCAGCGGACGAAGGCTTTGACCGTTCAAGGTAATGTCCAAGTGCAAGGAGTATTTCATTCCCAAATACGTAGATTCTCCTTAGTAAAGTAGTTCTTTATTGACTTCTCTTTACAAACCCATTAATTTTCTTTGTCTAAAAAATCGGTTATCATTTCTTCAATGCTCTGCAATGATTGGTTTCATGTTCATTCATCATATGGTAGTGGCAATAGGATCCTTCTAAGTTCCATTTATATTTATGCTTCTTCTTTTGGGATGACTAATGATTGAGTTCATCCTTGGTTAGCAAGTAGACATTCTCTATAGATGTTGTTAAGTTGCATTCTTTAGGAAGTCTTAACTTGAAGCTTTGTTTCTCAAGGATGGTTTCTAGGTCTTTAATTACTTAACTCTGGGGTTCCACCCTTGACAACTAATTTTCTTTTTAAAACTCTTTGGAGCTTCAGTGTAGGTTGCGTCCCACTTGTCGCTTGACCCCATTTATGTGCAATTGCATTTTAATCAGCCATCATTCCCTCTTCAAAGATTGTGCCTTTGGTATCGTGTTGAATTGTTTTCCTCATTTGATCGAAAAAATTATCACTTTCATTTTTCCATCCTCCTAAGGAAAAATAGGAGTGAGGCCAATATGAAAAGGGTTTAAACTCCATTTAACTGGATCATAGGCTTCAACTTCCTTTTTCCTTATGATCCTTAAAACCTCCATTCTTAACAGTTGTTCTTCGTACATTTGTACCATTAATTGTTTCATAGGAGAGTCCAATTAAATGTGGCTCTAGAGTACCTTGCTCTGATCTTTTGACTTTGCCGATCATGATGAAGTAAGGTCTTAAGTGGATAGGTTCCGAATAGAACTGGGTTAGAGAAAAATGATGTGGAAATTTAACAAGATCGAAGGTTCAAGCCCTCCTTCTAGCGCAAAAATGTTAACAAGAAAACTTCTCTACAACTTAAAATAGAATTAAAGGTACATAAATGTCCTTCTAAGCTTGTTTTGATTAAGTAGAAAAGGTTAGGATCTTATTACTTTCTTTTATCAACCTTTTGAATAGGTCTTTGTTGTGTAAACTCTTCCTTTTCCAACCTTCGATCCAATCGAACCCTTGCTTTTGAGTCCTTTGATCTTATTGAAGTTGTTTGGTTATCCTTTCGAAACCTCCTTTCGAAACGGTTGTGAAATACTAAAGGTGGTCACTAAGGATTCAAGAATATGGTTTGACCGGATAGGTTTCGACTTCGTCGAAAGTAGATCTTTTAAATGGCTTGGGTTCAATCCTGAAATCTAAGAGAAAAGCAAGCTAAGTTTAAGGTTTCGACTCATTAAAAAGTAAGCGTTTAGTGGGTAGTAGTTTGGAGCTAAGGACTTAAGTGTATTGGTGAGTGAGAGGTTTCGACTAACTCGAAAGGTCCTTTTGATTAAATTACGCAAACAGAACACAATTGAAACAAATAAAAGCTTCAAAACAGTTGCATAATCACCAATTTCAAAATCTTGGTTTCATTAAACTAATGATATACAAACTGATCAATTTCTCCTATTCTGATTTCCAAATTAGGGTTTACAAATTTGCAAATTTAAGAAAGTATAAGAAGAAGACGAATCAATTCGGATCCCCAAAACCAGGCTCTTAGGGTCTTATTCATAGGTGCGGGTTGGCACATTTCGACTCAGTGCTTTAGTCGGAAGGTGGCTTTACAGACCTTTCGTCACCTTTGGCAAGTGCGCATCCCTCTGCTTTACACTTGAATGGATTTGAATGCCTCCGACTTCGTCGAAAGAGATGGATGCGCATTTCCCTATTGTGTTGCTTTGTTGTTGCTAGTGGAAAGTAACATGAGCTTTCGACTCTGTCGATAGGTGGTTCTTTGGGTTTGGAAGTTATTAAAATACCCTAGGTTTTGACGTTGAAGGTTGCTTTCGAAGAAGTGGTTGCGGATAGATGTGTAGCCCTTCCTGATTGTTAAAGGCTTCGACCGGTTTGAAGGGTTTGATTATGCTTTCGAAAGAGTTATTCTGATCATGCCATCTTTCCGAGTAGTTTGAATGAAGGCGAAATTTTTGGTTTCGAAAGGCTTGGCGTGCATGTGAGGGGTTGTTATCCACTGCCTTCGAAAGGTATCTGTCCACTTATTTGAAATGTCTTCATGTAGGCGAAAGCATCTATTTCGAAAGGAAGACATGAAGCGAAAGGGAGCTTTCAACCACTTTGACCCCTTAGAAACCTTGTAACATATTGTTTTTTTGGATATAGCATCTGTTTGACTCCTTCGAAAGGCTTTATTGGTGGTGTTACCTCTCGTTCCTTTTTCTCTCTGTTCACTTTGGTTTCGACGAGGTTGAAGTGAGAATTGGTGGCAACAGCTATACCTTTTCAGTTTAGGCTATTAAATAGTAGATCCGCTTGTAGCTCCACAATTTTTGATACACCCGCTAAATCAATGGTTTTTAGCACCCATTTTAGTAACATTAACACAAAAAAGTTAATTTGACTAGTTAATCAACTAATAAAGTTAGGATGAAGACTTAAGTTTAAGATCAAAGTGATCAACTAAAGTTAGAAATCTATTTTAGTAAACAAGTCAGGACTGTATAAATCTTGGTTTTCTCGTTTTGTTATATAAGGCTTACTTTGGAGATTTAATTTTATTTTCACTAAAGTTTTTTACACCTTCACTATTTTCTGCTATATCCTCTTTTATCCTTGCTATAAATTTTTGCACTTCCACTGTTATAAAATCGTTAAGCGCTTTAACTACATAAGATATTATGCATAATTTGGTACATAAAATGATCGATATTTATCTTTTTTTATCATGGTAAAAATTCATATCATGTGCATATAAACAAATATTTGCTATTCAAAACTGATTTTATAATCATATTTTTTATTCCTTTATATTAGAACTATAATTGAAAATGATTTGTGTTTAATCAAAATTTCCCTTTTTTTGGGTTTACTAATTATCAGTAGAATAAATAAACATCTGATATCCATCTGAATCGATAGATATAAAAATTTGAGCACACATTTCTATTGTTTTTTTTTTTTTTAATTTTCTTATTGGGCCAAACAGTGAAGAGTGATAATTTTATTTTCTATTTTACATGTAAAAGCCATCTTCAAACATGAGTGTTTTCCCAATCTTATTTTGCAGAATTTTAACCATACAAACTCTAGACTCCGCTTGGAAGTTTTTTTATACCGTTTTAACTGGTTTTGAACGGTTTTGTACTTCAGGTGTTGTGATAACGCTTATAAGTTTTTTTCTACATCGATTATTGTTGGTTATAAAACCGGTGTAGCGTAATTTTAATGAAAATTCTCAACCCATCAAATTGGCGTGTTTTGAAGGGTTTTAATTTTTTTTTCCAATTATGCCCCAACCAACCATATCAAAAAATTAATTTTCACAAAACTAGACAACGAATATAGGGATATACATGTAATATTATTTTAGTAGAAAACTCTTACAGTCGGTGTATGTTGAACTTTCAAACATGTATTGATCGACTATAACAACATTTCATATAAACCAATCAAAACCGCTAAGGTCATTTGCAGTCAAAACCGATACTTTTAAAACCTCTCATAACCAATACTATGGAACTCCGAAGAGGAGTATACGTGTTTTGAAAATGCTGAATCAAAAGGAACTTTTACCTTCGGTATTTACAATCATGCACTCATGAAAATAGAACCTGAAACTATAAACTTAAATTCTATTTTGCTTGAAAGTGAATTTTATATTTTACAAACTCGTAATTCTCAAAATAGTGAAAAAAATAAAAAATAAAAATCATTTAAATGGATCACTTTCCATCGTTTTCTTCTCTTCCATGTTTTATAAAACAAAAGTTGAAAATATAAAACAAAAACTCAATTTAAACAAAAAGGATTCCATGTTTTATAAAACAAAAGATGAAAATGTAAAACAAGAACTCATTTTAAAACAAAGGCATACTAAAATTTATGTGCCAGATATTTACAATGAATAAATAAACAAACAGGACCTGAGCTATTGTGTTTATTTTAGAAACAGAAAACTTCATGTCAACAATCATGCTAGCATCACACGTGAAGCTAGACAGAAGGAAAAAAAATACATCAAACCATATCAACGATCAATTCATTCAACAAAATCATTTACAGTCATGCTAACATGAAATTTTAAAATAAATCTGTACATCAACAGTCAGCATAATTTAATTCAATATATTAAACATTTGGCGAAGGTGAAGACAATCATATGCCAACAAGTGTGCTGTAGTCCTCATTGTGGTTGATGTGTCAAATCTGCTCTCATCCCTAAAACAGCATAAACATGGTCAAAGTAAGATAATGAGGAAATTTGTAAACGTTTATTTACCCCATTATCTGCTTCCTCTTAACTCACTCTCCATTTTACCAATTCATGAACTACCCACCTACTTCATATCACTCATAATAAAATTGTATATGTTTTTCAAATATCCTTCCAAAAGTTTCAAAATAGATCAAATTGAACAATGCTTTGACACAGACATCTGCATGCCCTTCATATTCTGGCAAGTGTGCTACAATCCAAACCACATTTTTTTAATCTCTAGTAAATATTTTTATTTATCATTTGTACACGTAGGACGTCGCATCAAAGTTTTTTTTGGATCAAACCTTCCTCTCCAAAGCACGTTCTATGTAATATTGCTGATATTTTTTACACTACTTTGATTTGCAGTAAATCACAATTTAACCTGAGCAACTATATAAAATTTTGAAGTTTTTAATGATATTTGCACTAAAAACTACAAATTTTCAAAGCCAATTCCACGAGTGTTTCACGCACAACAATTTTTTTTTTCATATGGTGGCAGAAGTGGATTATGAGGGCGTTTAATAACAACGTATAGAACAGCAAAAATAGCTAATAAGTTACTTTTACAATTTTGAAGTGTTTTGACAATAACTTTTAAGTTTTTGACATAAAAGCAGCAAATAAGTTCATAAGCCATAAGCAACAAATACTTGCTTATGACTTCTTTTAATAATTAAAACTAAATTTTACCATAATTACAACTTATCTATCCAAACAGTTTAATTTATACCCATACACTCAAAACTACTTATAATTTACTGTTCAGAACTCCTTTTAAGGAGATTTGAAATATGTTGTTACAACACGAGCTATAAGTTTGGAAATAAGAATTCCATGCTAATTTCCATTAACAAAAAACATAATACCAACTATTTAATTTTCACATTTTTATTGTTGTGAAAAACACTGAAACCCCTGCCTATTCATCATCAACTTTGACTGCTCCATCAATCGCCTCCTTTTCTTCTCTCATTGAATCGGTTGGCAACATTACACCTCTAGTCGATTAAATCTTCATCTCATCAATTGATTTTAGCATTATACCACCAAAAGCTACCAGTTTTCAAGTAGCCGAAGATTCAAATATCACAGATGACGGTATAGACTTCAGATTATATCGTTCATATGTCCTTTTTTTTTTCCTTTTCCTTTTTTCCTACTTCAGATTGTTTTACGTGATTCATTTTAGGGGGAAAATGGAGTTTAGGTTGCATGGTTTTTTAGAAAAGTTTAGGTTGCATGGTTTTTTAGAAAAGTTTAGGTTGCATGGTTTTTTAGAAAAGTTTAGGGATAAAACGAAGCACAAATCAGGATGCATTTTGCAACACTCTTATATAGTCTTATCATTGATTTTCATGGTCCCCAAAACATGAGTTGCTATTATAAATGTAGAATGAATATTAAATTTTCAAAAATGATCCTACAGTCATGATCTGGGTTTCTGCCAACAATGTAACATAAAAAACGAAGCCAACGATCCGTCACACATCTAGTAAGGTTAAGGTATACAAGAGTTTCTTTGAGGAAAAACATAGTTTCTGCTGACAAATGCACTCACATGCATAGATAAGTTTTACAAGAACATGCACAACCAAATGTTATAGATATTTGGATGCAACTTAATGGCGCATCTACGTTATTTAATGATCCCATAAACATTATCCATATTTCATATAACACCTAATAAAGCTGAAATTTATCTCGGAACATGTGACACCTAAAACCAAGTCAGGACTAAACCACCCACAATTATGACAATCCCTATTTCTGATTATCACAACCATATGCATGAAAGGGGTAAAACATACAAACTAGAGTTAACTAAAGAGAATTTAACTAAAGTAATATTGCTGAAAGTTACTATGTTGTAACTAGCAAAATATCAGTATAGCATAAAAGCATCCAACACGGACTTAAAAAAAAGAAAGCAAAGGAAAGGGTTACCTCCTTAGTTGCATGAAAAGAGTGTGCTTTTGAAAGAGTATGTCGAGAACCACAACGGATATGTACAGTTATCTCCTACATCATACATCTCTTTCCAAACTTTATTCTTTCGAGTATACATCAAAATCTTCTTTTGTGTTGCCAAGAAAATCAAGTTTTTTGATTGACTGATTGGAAAAGCACTAGTAGACAATCCTCTAATACACCTCAAATGAACTCGATCTTCTAAAACCCATTCTTCTCTAATATAATCCTTCAAAACCCATATATTCATCCAATCTCCTAGTAATTGAATCAAAGAAATCAACCCTTCATACTCCAATAAGTAAATCCTACCACCAAAACCATTAGCAATTATCTCATAAGGCATCGAAATCTTATTCCAGACATAATTTTCTATATCAAAAGCAAGCAAATAGGAGCAACTATGAGTCAACCAATGCAATGCACTATTGAAATACACAACTTGGTTACGGTTCATATGAGTGAACTCTTCATAAAGATTTGAAACAAATCTTGACCAAGAATTTGAAACAGAATCAAAAACCAAACAAATTAATTGCTCATGTGGTCTGTGACCAAACGGTCGATAAAATCCAGCTAAAACAACATTATAAGTATAGGCACATGGATCAAAAGCCAAGCCAACTAAATTTGCTTCATATTCTTGCTGAAATCTAGTAAATGGTCTCTCTCTAGTCCTAGGCAACAATCTAAAATCTCCAGTCATCGGATTACAAACATAATAAATACCTTTATTTCTCACACTAGCACAACACAAAATACCATTGTTTGATGCTCTTACTTTCACCCTATCATTCAAAAAACCCAAAGAAAATCTCGAAACGTTGAAAAAGGAATCGATCGAGATGAAGTCTGAAATGGGTTTGTTTGGATCAAGGAGCTCGATTATCAAACTAGGGTTTTGAGACGAGTTTGACTTGTAATAAAGTTTTACGAAATGGTTATTAGAAGGGACGAGTTTCCATGATTTTGACACTAATTTGAATCGAAAAAGAGTTTTAACTGGGAGTTTGGTGAGAATTAGAAGGATAATGTCAGATGGGAGGGATCCACCTGACAACGGGGGAAAATCCATAGGATTATTGAATTATTTAGGCACAAGAGAATAAAAAAACAAGAATTTGGGGATTTTATGTTTCTTATTATGGAGAGAGAATCGATTATTCGATTGAAATTTCGCCATTAACGGCGAGAAAGAGAGGGGGCCAAAATACTCACTTCAGACTGAGGCCTTTCGTAGACGATTTTAGGAGCGCAAACGCCATTTGACTCTCGTCCTTGAATTCAACACCTGGTTCAGTTTTACCCCATAATTAATTAAAATATTTTTTCTCTCCTTTTAACGGACGGCTGTCCGCTGTCCATCTCGATCGAAGCCGCAAGTTTCTGTCCGTATGATTCTTATTTAAGCTACAAAATATGACAAAAAAGAAATACGAAAAAATGTACGTTGGAATTTTTTACATCCATTGTCAAGTTCGTACGAACAATATTTGAACTTAAGGCGTGTATGTTCCGTGTTGGTTCGAATCTTTTGTGGGATGGAACTAGTACATACCTTCGTCCGGTCTGATCCGACCCATTTACACCCCTAATTTTTAATTCATGTTTGTACTTTCATATTTACAAACACCCCTTCCCTACCAACCAAAAAAAATCCCAAACAAAAACGACAAAAATTTCTCGTTTAAAAAATTCTAATACATTAAGATTGTGATGTAGCTGCATACCCCTTTGATTTTTTCCTTTTATTAGTTTTACTCATTTTATTCAATTCAATTTGATATCTCTCCAAAATTCAGACCTTGAGCATAAGTTTTTTCTCCCGGTAGGGATAAAATTTCTATTCGCTTTGTTCCATTTTTTTCATTCTTCTAATTTTATTTTTATCTAATCTCAAACTCCACATAACTCAAAATAATGTCACATTTCAATTGAACAATCCAATCGTCAAAAAATGTCGAATGATATGATGGTATAGTTTGAACTTTAATGATAGTCAACCATTTTTTCACTCAATTCACCAAGTTTTTCTTCTTCTTTGAATTACTTAGAGAACCAAGTTTCGTTTATAGAGAAGTATATATCTGCCAAACACATATTCGGATAATTATTACAGAGTTTCCAGTTTCAAAGTTAGAATTCGTGACTTTTGATCTCGCAGTTGAACAATCACCCAACTGCGCCAAGCCTCACAATTCGCTAAATTTTTCTTACTTGATGTTGATAGAGTTAGGGGTATGTCCTATGAACGATTATGTAATTTGTTACATATATCTAAATCCTTAACCAATCTTATTCAAAATGAAAGATGTTTTCTTTCTATTATATATTTGATATAATCGTAATGTAACTAAAATTATATTTAACAGAAAATCTATAAATGATATGTTTTGTGATAGTAGTTACAAAGTGTTGTAACCATGAGTAATTTATCACGATGAAAATAAGTATGTCAATTTAAATATTTCTACTCAAGATGCACCGAGACTGAATATCGATGTATCTGTTGAATCTAGAGTACATAACGTTCTCCAAATGTTGACAGCATATTACTCATAGTTACTAGGGGCACCAAAGGGTTACGTACTGATAGTTATTGGATAACTATTGAATGACTCACTCGATAGTTTACTATTGGTTAATATAACTAAAGTCAAACATAAATATCGATGTGACAAAGTTACACAGTTATCTTGACTTGAGAAACTATTGATCTTCAATGTGAAAGCTCTACTTTGATTATAGTTTAATTATGGCGCGACGTTCATCGAGTGGCATAGTTAGGTCGAGTGGAAGTGGAACCAAAACACTATTTAAGGATTCATCTCCTCAGTTATAGGGGATTACTATCATGATCAACTAAAGTCAACTCAAAGTAAAAGTCTATAACTAGAGCATTTCGGTTAATAATAATTGTTATTATTTAATCAAGAACTTTGTGTTTGGACTTTAGAGTTGAACATAGACAGTATTGAAAATTTGACCATTATCAAATTTCATAAGTCCAAAGTGATGTAGCTTTGACGAAGATAATTAGTGTAGATAATAGTCATAGTTGGGTAATGTTTAATAAAGTAAGTTGGATTTTACCAAAATCGAGTGAGCGATAAATTTGGTTAAAATGTCATACCACTTGCGGAGTGACATGTGAATGTTAATATTTGAATAGTTTGACCTTAATCGCTGAGCATATTTACACCTAACGAGCCACTTAACAAAATATGAATTCTCCTTTGACTAAATGATTTAATTAATTTATAATTGTTATGAATAAATAAGATAAAATAATATTTATGAAACATTATTCATAAATTTCATAAATGAATATTGATTGTATTTATAAAAGTTATAAACACATTAATTGATATACGATATCGATTAAGCGTTTTAAAGTAGTTTTAAAATGCAAATTATTCATTCGGGATCAAATAGGTTTAAGTCCCATCACGTAGGCTAATAAGATCGGCTGCAACATAGGGTATAGGTGGCTCAACATATGGGTTAGAGGGCTTGATAATGAATAGCTCGGATTAAAAGAGATAGAGTAAAATATAAGATCCAAAATTCTCTCATTTCCATCCTCTATTAAACTTCTCTTTCTCCATTTAATTATGATCTTTTTGGAGCCTCCATCTCATTCCTTTGTTGGCTGACATTCATCCTCCATCTCTATAGTCTCCCAAGTTCAAATCAAAATAATTTAACTACTATCCGATAATTGATGGTCGATGGTTCAAGGATCGGCACTCTATTGGATCAGAAATCGTTTATAGGAGCATATAACATCATTTCAAGGTATGCTTAAGGGCTTTGGTAGGAATGTACATCTCTAATTTAAGTACAAACATTTATAATTATAATGTTCATTTATTTGTATATAATATTGTTAGTTAGGCGATGATTCGAATATGTAGATATATTATCACACATTTAGTTGGTTGTATGTATATATGCTTATTTAAAAAATATTTTGATTATTCATTAGTGTAGAGCACGATTCAAAATTGAGAAAAACTTTTTTTATTAGTCAATTAATTTAATATATAATATATACATATATTTGTATAATTTATAATTTAAATACTATATTATACATGTGTAAAATACAAAAATAAAATTTCATATATGATATTAAATAAATATAATATTTTCGACAGAGAGAAATTTTTAATTTATATATTATTTTTAAATAATATTTAAATCGATTTATCATATAAATAATTATATAAATTCATATATTTTATATTTGATAAAATTTTATTGATGCATATTAAGCCAGCGGTAGAAAGCAAAAGAATATTTTTTTTTAAATATTTAAATTAAAAATTGATAATTTAAAACTGAATTTTAAAATCGTTTTAAGTTATAAAATTATATATTAAAATTTCATGTAAAATTTGCTGGAAAGTTTAAGTTTTAATATTTTTAAAATTTTAAATAATTTTATATGGTTTTATTGATACATACATACGTACACACATACATATAAATATATATATTTAAAATAAAAAAGTTAGAGAAAACATGGTCTATGCGTAAGACTGGTTCAATAAATATATTTAAATAAAAAATTATTTCATAATTATATATATATATATATATATTATATATATTTATACATAAGTATTTAATAATTCGTTTATATGTATATAAATATATACATAATTTTTAAATATATTTGTAGATGTATTCTTTTCGACATTACAACAAAAAAATTATCGATTATATTTTAAATAATATAAATATATTTATATAGTAATTAATAATTATACATTCTGTTAATATCATATGTTTATATTCATATATAAATATTTATATGTTTATACACAATTGTAAATAAATAAATTTTAATATATTATTATTATCATTATAAAAGCAAAAGTGTATATATATACATACATTTGGACAAGTGGAAATTAGTCACAAGGGCCTCTTTAGCAAGTGTAATTAGTTTCTACGACACACAACTGAAATAATTACTTTTAAGGACAAAATGCAAAATAATTAGTTTCTACGGCCTAAAAACCTATGAAATTATGTCCTTGAAAGTAACTGGACTGCTGACTTTGTCCTTAAAAATAATTATTCTGCTGACTTTGGCCTAGAAATTAATTTCTGTGGATGTGTGTCCTAAAAACTAATTGGACTGCAAAGTTTGTCCTTCTAGTGAAATTCCCCTTTGGACAATATATTTACATATTAGATGAGCTAACATTTCTGTAGCGATGTAAATCTCAACATTTACATACATATATGTTATATCTTATACTTATTGATATGTTGCACATGCACACACGTATATATACGTGTATGTGACACACACACAGACACACACACACACACACACATATATTTGTATGTGTGTTTCATATAACATAAATTACATAATTAAATATCATTTATAGATTTAAATACAATAGAAGATTTTATTTAAATAAAATTTAAAAATGTTCTATATAAATTATACTTCATAAACTCAATAAAGATCCAATAAAGGAATTTTTTTGAAATTCACTCATAATTTTTGTTATGGACTGACCCAGTTCTAACAATGGTATCAAAGCCCAATAGCCTATGCGGTCTAAATTAGTCATGTTAGGCTTAATTAATTAAGTTCATAGTCCACTAAGTACGGTGTCTAATAATGTAATGTTTAGAACTGGAATTGGGAAAAACCCTGTCCTACCTGGTTACTAGTCTGGACTGAAAGGTGAAGTGAGCCGAAAAGGCTGCTCCTATAGAAAAGATCCAATATGAATTTGGTCTTGCGCTAATTTTCAAAATTATTTAAAAATTAAAAGTAAAAGATTTTAAATTTAATAGTTAAATTAAAATAAAATATACATATATTATAGAAGTTGTAATATAAAAAAGTTTTCAAAATTTTGAAAAATATACTGCAAATTAATTTCAATTTTTTTAAAATTTATTAACAAAATGAATAAAATAAAATAAATAAGTTAATTAATTAATAAATGTATATGTGTATTATATATTAAGATATATGTATGTTGTTTTAAAATATTCAAAATAATACAAGTATATATGTGTGTATATGATACAAATTTTGAAACTAATATAATTTAATTAAAATAGTTTAATTAAATAAACTAATTAATTAAATAATGTAGATATGTGTGTGTATGATATAAGTGTTATACTATAAAGGTTATATTATATAATAAATAATAAATATAAATGTTATATTAATATAATATAAAATTAATTAAAATGTTAGTCAATTAAAATTAATTAAATAAGATTTAATTAATATAATATTATACATAAGATTATTATATAAGTAATATGAAATATTAAAGTTATATAATATTAAAACTTATATAATATAAATGTATAAATTAAGGTGGAATATTAAGAAACCCTAAATGGACTTAAGGAATAAACATATACGTAAATGTACGTATACCGTTGTCCGACACTTGAATCAAGAAGGTATTTCACAAGAACATTATTCAATAAGTTGATATCACTCGATATAATATATATTGAAGATTATGAAACTTTAATATAAAGTTGTCCTCTATCATTTATATGTTAATAGATTACTTGCGTATTGTTTAGTTGTTGAGGTTTCCTCAAGCTAGGGATGTTATATGTAGTACTATTAATATATTGAATAGACAAGGTAAGATAACTGCACGTATTTGTTGAACTTTTCTGAAGGTATGTGCACTATACTTAGGTCATTGCAAAATGACAGGTCCGAGTGAATAGTCCAACTTTACTTATTGAGATTTCTTCAAGGTAAAGTGGGATTTAGACAAGGAACCATAGGTTAGGAGTTGTATGTGATACAACTAATAAGTAGTTATCCATCGTATATGGGCCAATTATTTGTTGAGCTTTCCTTAAGGTCAAAATCCTATGGTATACGAATCCTAATACCCATTAGTGAAGTCGAAAGACTTTTATGTTTCAACTTAACGTTTGATGAAACATAAAATACTAGTGGAGCTTTATTAAAATAACGAAATAATACCATTTAACCATTCTAATATCGTAAGAACGTATGCTATATACTGTTATAATAATCAACATTGAAAAATTTGTGCATCTAATAGGATTGATGAAATGTTTACCAATTAAGATATATAATTGAACTGAATTGAAGATTGACAAATAGAAATGTAACATATACTTATTAAAAATGTGTATTGCATGTTAATGTTTCTATGCCCATGCAAGTGCTTAATTTTAGTACAACTTAATACGTTCGTAATTTGGTCACTTATGTTTTATTTGGTCGAGACCATGTATTGTATTCTATAAATTTCAAGCTCTAAAAGCAATACAAGACTATGGTTATTTGATCCGTATATTATCGCATACGAGTGTTATATGGGAACAGTCACACTTCATACTATACGATACTTTGAGAAGTTAGTTCATTCAAAATAAGCCAATAAACAGTACTATGAGATTGAGTATTCAATTTGATTGATTACAAAAGGATCGTATTGTGTTAAATGTAACACAAGACCAAGACTACAAGAAAGATCTTAGAATTCAATCATCGAACTGTCAGTTTGATTTGTTTAGGTAGAGTGTAACATATTTGATGTCCTTAAATGATAAGGATAATCGAACGCGCTTTTGTAAAGAGTTTGTTATGATATTGTAGTACATGTTTTCTTTTGAATGGTTGGACCATTTAGAAAGAAAAATGAATGTACAAAAGTAATGTGATTTAAGGTACCATTGAGATGAAGAGAGTGAATTATTACTTTTGCTTTATAAAGAAACATTAGAAACGAGAATTGTAATGATAATAATTGATATCTAATATTAGAATAAGAAATACAATTTCTATTTTGAAATATATTTTCATATAGAAGATTGTTTCTATGAGACTTATTTCATTGAGTTCAAGATGTTTGATCAAATAACTCTCTACTGTAAACTGATTGCTGTATATGAAATAAATAATTTATATTAAGTGAATAATGGACCTCTTAATTCAGTATGCTATTGTAGTGATGGTTGAAATAGTGGGTGTTACACTCGTATTTCCTGAATCATGTTGAAGATAATATGACAAAAGCACCCAGCTCAAAAAGGGATACCCTCGCAATAAAAGATTGACTACAAGGAAGAAAAAGAATGATGTGAACTCAAGAAAATATTATGCTCATAAATTATAAGGTGGAAACAAAGATTCAGACTACGCCAATCCCCCTAATCCTAGTATTACATTATGATACTGAGCCTAAAATCAGATGGTTACAGGGTGCCATAGACGGTCTACAACAATAATGCATGGGACTACAACATAACCAAAATCCCTAGTAACAATAAAACGTTAACGTCGCACTGCAGCACAAGAAGTTGTATAAACGACATCAAAGCTTAATACACTTCACTTAAAATATGCACGCAATCAATGACATACCACACCCACAAGACAACATATATGGGTAGTAGAACTACATTAACAATCTTACATTGAAGGAAAATAGGGATCGTGTAACAGCCCGCTTTTCCGTATAATTCAAGCTAACAATAAACCACACATGTCCAACCCAAATCAAACGAAAAGATGGATGGTTAAAGGAAGGAAAGAAGAAGAAGAAGAGAAAAGAATCTAAAAACAACATAGAATCTCACAATCGTAGCGGAACAATATATAATATAATATCAATGATTTTTACAAATGAGAAACTGTTATATGCATACATCCCTCAGAGTACAACAACAATCACAATTATCAGTCTGGACAGTTATAACATCCTATCCTCACAATTATTGATAATTTCAACAATAAAGCAGCAGAAAATAAACATATACGTGTATACGCCATGAAGACCTCCACCTCGTCTCCGGAGCTCCAATGCATCCAAAGGAGTATGTAAATATGCTAGGTCTGACCCGAGCATTATAATAAAATAGCACCTTAGTTAGTCTGGAAAACCAGCATAAGAAAAATACACCCAATTGGACTTTTAAAGTTATAAAAACCTTTGGAAACAAAGATATCTCGTAAGACTACACCGTACATAAAGATGGACGGGTATTTACCTTACGATAACCAAAACATTTCATATGAAATCCTCTGATATTATAGTAGTGTCTAATATACAAGTACTTATTAATCATAGTCGAAATTATTACATTAATTAAATTCTAGCATACTAGGTTCTACAACCAAAACCAAGATTCGTATTAGAGAAATAATTCCAACTAAGAAAGGGTAAGGGTCTACCCATCGAATCTGTGCACCTCTAGATAAAATGTACAGGAGGCTACAACATGTTGCACCTCTGCTACTTAGGACCGACACTAACCCCTTCTTGAGTAGCACCGAATATGATCACCTTTTGGTTGCAATCAACAACCACACAATGGGATCTCGAAGCATACGTGAATATCGCTCTACATTTGGGATGATCATACCCTACTTTGGTGCGACCCGTTTAACCCTACCGCATGCCCCTGCTTTATTCATTTCCCGAGTGTGAGGCTCAAAAAGGCCACGCTCTTACCATTTATATAGTACTCCCTACATGGAATGCTAACGCTGCCCTCTAGGCAACAGTGCAATATCAGCATTCATCCATACAGTTTCGTTCTAGGACAGAAGAAACGATTGAGAACTTCGTTCCCACTTCCATCATCTCCAAGATGTCTTCATTTCGAACGTTTGAGTTGGATCGAAGTGGTTTTCAAATAACATATCTGATCTCGGTCTCTTCAAAACAACATTCGGCGGTTTCCGGTAAACTCAACCCGGTTCTTTAGGAAATAAACAGTCAAAGATAAGAACAACGATCACCTCCTAAATACTAGTGGACGTATTTCCTTATCATTGTCCTAGAAGAATGAAACGAGATTTATACGCATAGTAGAGCATCGTCGGAGATGACTATACCACATAACTCACGCATTTCTTCTAAACATTTTCAAAGTTTCTTTTAGGTCCAAATTCCGATAGTCGTTATTACATATCGGATAACACACATTCCATTAGGGATTTAATTCCTTTGGGAAAACCTACATTTGATTAAGCAACAAGCAACACCAAGCCTCCTTGATTAATCCTTCCATTAATTAAAACCATCTTGTAAATACTTGTATTAAAATACTTTTACAAAGATATATTCACAAACCCTTCTATTTTCAATACTTAGAAAATATACTTATCTTATAGGTATAAGTATATTTACCAAACACCGAGGAAGATCTCTCTTTTACCAAATTCTAAAATCAAGTATAAACTCAATTATAAATTTCTAAAAACACTTTATAAACCATTTATAAATTATTTCTCAACTCATTTATAAACCCTTTATAAAACCATGCAATTATTTATAAATTCCTTTTTATAAATCTATCGACCCATTTCTAGAATTCGTTTATAAATATCCATCTACTTGTAAACCTCTTTATCTTGTAAATAATCTCCCTTTAAATCTCCAAACCATTTTACATGATCTTCTTATAAAAATCTAAGTCCGCTTGGAAAACTCTATTTATGAATCTCGAAACCATCATAAATAATTAATTAATTTTAACCTTTAACCTCTTAAAAATAATAACTAATAATTCAAACATTATGACTAAAACAATCTTAATATTTCCATGCAAATAATAATGATAAATTACCAATATATTGTTAATAATCATTATTATTAATTTCAAACCATATTAATAATTTAAATATAAACAACTTTAAGCAATATTAACATGAATAACCCACTTTAAAACATAATATATATTTCCTTGGTAAAAATCCATTCTTAAATCTTCAACCCGGTCATTTCCATATTTACAAAACTACATTCAAGAATCTCTCTCTATTTCAAAAAAAAAAACTTCCTTTCATAAAGCCTATTTATTTATGAATTCCATTTATAACTTTATTTTCTTTATGAATCCCACCAATTCGTACATTATGTTTTAAAACATAAATCACCATCCGTTTTAACGTTACTTCCATATACATAAATTCCTTTTATAAATCCCTTTTTATTTATAAAATATCGTTTAACATTCCAAAATTACCCTTGCCTTCAATTCCCAACATAGAATTAACTATTTCTAAAATACCATTCCGTTTAAAATAAATCCACCATTTGATTTATTCTCCAATTTATTAAACGATGATAATTTCCTTTAATTTATAAACCTCGGTTATAAATTCATACTTTTATTAACAATATATGATTTTACAAACTTTACTTCCTTTGTAAAAATATCATTCTTATAAATTATCCCATTTATAAATTTCACATTTATAAATAAATCATAATATATGTACTTGTATACACATATATCACTTTATACAAAAATGATTAATAAATATTATATCAAAAATATTTCTATTTCCTTTTTAAAACATGTCCCTTTATTATAAAAGACAGACTTATTTTCTAAGATTTCAAAAAATCTATATTGTACAGTTCGAAAATCTGTATTTAGAATATTTTATAAAACTATCAATTTATAATATCTAAATCATACTTTCATTTTTTGAATTTTTTTTTAAACATATAAAATTCCCAAAATCGTTTTGAAATCCCATTTTAGATCGAATCACTATTTTATAATATTCTACAATATGAAAAAATGAGGCCCGGTGCTACTAGAGCACCATTTAAGCAAAATCTTATTCATGTCATCAATATGAGATTCAACAAATCATATATCACCATATATATGAAAATAAAATCAATAGTGTGAGGAATCCCATTGGATCCCTCCAACATTTCCCTCTACATCACATACAACATATAATCATAAAAATATAAATCAACCACTTCGAGGCGGGATTCTCATACAAAGGGTCTTCCTCTCTTACATGGGAACGTAATAGGGTCTCATCCTCTCCAATAGGCAGGAATATATCCAATCCAATTAATAATAATTACTAAATTATCCAAACATTCAATATCTATTAAAATAAATATCCAAACATCCAATAGATAATTTTTATCGACTAAAAATATTTCTAATTAACAAAAAATGTGAAATTAACTCACATTGATTTTTAATAGTCGTCAAACGTTCCTTTTTGGATTAAAACCGAACGGTCATTCAATTTAACTCAAAATTCCAAATAGCTTCGAATTCATCCAATGCAACTCCATAGCGTAATGCTCGCTGATACGAACGCAATGCAACTTGTGTCGCTCGAAACGGACCTCGTACGAGAAAGTTATGAATTAATTTGCATTCGTTATAATTAAATTTAAATTAACTAAATAACTTAAATTTAAACTTTACCTTTTCTAATCTCCCTCTCTTCCTCACGTGTTCCTTCCCAGGCACCAGACCGCATTCGCGTTATTTTTTTAAATCACTGTTCGCTAATCGTTCGCCCACCACCACTAACCGCCGAGCCGCCTCCCTGCCGCGCCACCCCCTTGCGGAGTCGCCACTATTACCGCGCACGCGTACGCCGCGTACGAACGCAACCCCAAACCCATAAATGCTAGAGTGAACGTGGGCCCACATCCATCATTGTCATCAACGATAGCTCAATCCATCTGCAGATTAACTTTGCATGGTTGCCCTCTACATTTCTCTAGTTGAAGTCAAAGGCTAATTCGGCCCCTAGAGGCGATCAACGTCAGCCATTGGATTATTTTATTTAATGGCGGCTGAAAATTAGGTTTAGGGTTTTAGCTTGCAAACGAAAGAAGTTGAGGGCTATTCATAGAAAATTTTCCAATGTACTATTCATCCATGAAAATTTCTAACTCTAAACGAAGCTTGCCGCCTGACGTTCCATATGTTAAGCTCATTTCGAACACAATATAACTAGTCTCGAGACCCAATTCCATCATATACAGAAGATAGTTTTCCAAATCGAGTTATTAATTTAAATTCATTTAATCGATTTCTATAAGTTTCGAACTCGCATGACCAAACGATACAGTCATTCTTCCTCGAAATTCAATGGCATATAAAAATTCATTAATAACGGATCCCATGAAACTGGTTTCATTGAAATCCGAAACAGTGCCCCGAAAGGCTATTTTTGCACGTTAATTAAAACAAACAATTTACAAAATTGGTTAAATCACTTTTTAAATCCAATTTAAAAACTATCTTCATTCTTGTTTAAATAGAAATTAATTCAACTTTTGAAATCGTTTTCATTCATATTAAATTTAAGATTCAATTATTTAAACAATTTCGAAATTCAACATTATCAAATAAATCGTTATATTTGAAATCCAAGTTATTTAACTTATAAAAATTAATTTTCGATATTTGAAATAAATTAAATATTCTAAATTTGAATGACTGAAATTTGGGTCGTTACATTCTCCACCCTTTAAAAAGAAATTTATCCCCGAAACCAAGTAAGGAAAATGCCCCAAACCCAATAACTTTTCGAAAACAATTAGTTAAAATGTATTATCAAATTCATTTAAACCTTTTAACTTTTTGGAATTAATTAGTTAAAAACTTCTTACAAAAACTTTTTCTAAGCCTTTCAAATCAATTCATAGTTACTAACTAATACCATTCCAAAAATCAACCAATATAATTTTAAGTTATAAACCAAAAAAAAAAAAATCAAATTTTAGTTATAAAAATATTTTCCAAAATTCTCAAAAAATTTCTAACGCCTTAAATTTTCAGAAATTTTTACCAGCGTCTCATTTACGTGGCTCAGTCTTAAAAATCTACAATATTTATATAATCACAAATATACGTCTCATCTTCAAAGATGAGATATCGCATAGGGAAAATATAAAAGTACGATATGTAACCCGAGGCGTGTATCTTATTTTATTATTAGCAAGCATGCACAATTAATATAGCGCAAAAGCGAGCTCCAAATGCGAAGCATACGCCATCCTCACCTATTAAACACTCAACAAATAATGAGAACAAGTATATAGAAGGTAATATCAATATATAACATAACTACTGCAATATCCATATGCTAATGAATCATATGTAACAAAAGAAGTCATCAAACAAATGATATCCATTCAATTTATTCATAACCATTTCGATTTGCATTTTTCAATGGCAACTTTTAATTTATACCTCCATCCACATCCAATTTGTTTACACTCAATTTACTTACGTTCAATTGATTTACATTCCATTTATTTACATTCCACCTAAATCAATTAACTTACATTCAATTATTGTGCTTCAATTTATTAACTTTCAAGTTAATGTACATTTATATTCACCGTTCACTTTTATCTAATTCACGTTCATTTACATTTATATTCATTTTTCACTTAGTATATTTCTTTAATACCAACAACAATAATCATTTTGTAAAATCCTTTACTTAAGTTAACTATAAATATTTTATACAACATAATTCTCATGTTTATTTTCCACTTCACAAATTAAGTTCATATTCAATTTTAACAAACAGCATACCAAGTCATATTTCGTTCATCAATTTATTTCATTAGCTCGATTAAATTCATTTTGCAACTCAAGCTGAATTTCATTACTATAATCAGTTTTATTTATTTCTAGCAAACAACATCCCAAACATATTCAATTAATTTTACAACTCAAATTCATTTTATTTTATAATTTAAGTTCACCTTCATTTCGAAAGCCAAATTCTAATTTATTTACTCGTTTCATCCTACTTTACTTATCTTAAGTTAAATTTCTTATAACTTAAATATATGAATTCATTTCATCAAATCATTTTATAATTTAAGTGGAATTAATTCATTTTACTGATTCCTCTGATTCATTTCAATCCAATTCAACTTCATTAAATCTTTCTTAAGTCAAACTTCATTTTGCCCTTTCTTGAGTCGTTTCCCCCTTTTTAAAATCCATTTTATTCATCCCAGCTTAAATTAAATCTCATTTCAAATCAAATTAAATTTTATTAACTCCATTTATTTAATTTTACTTAAGTTAAATTATTTATTTATTATTTTTTCTTCCACATCTCGATTCCAAATTTCTTTTCTTATCAATACTATTTTCAAATTAAAAGTTCAAAAACTTATTATCTTATGTTTCTCAAACATTTAGATAATAAATTTCAAAATTTTTAAACACCCAGCTTTATTTCGAATTATTTTGAAATCATAAATCCTTTATATATCAAATTTCACTTCTGGAATCTAAAACATATTTGTTTTATCAAACAAAACTTCAATGCTGATAATTCCTCACTTAAAAACTCGAAAATGAACGTCGATGGTGCTATTTTCATCACGAGAATTGTTTTTCAGTGACAGAGGTGAGTTTAGTGCTTTCTATTTCTTTTAAATTCCATTTAAAATATTTCTACCAAAATATTTCTAAAATAATTGTAACCTCCCCCTACTTGGAGGCCCAAAATTAACGGATGCGGATGTTGCTGTCATCCATAGTTATTAATACTCGACGATCAAATATGGTGGTGTTAGATTCATTGATACATTGAAACACATGAATATGGAAAAAATTTAAAACTTCAAACAAGATCACGTTACATAACAAAACATTTCCAATTCATTACATAATCGCATAATCGTCAACCACATTCAGAGAAAATATATTTATTACAATATACGCCAAGAGCAACATATGAAAATGCCCCCCTTGGATGATCATAGTATATATATGCAATATAACAACTTTTCCATTACAAATAACACAGCGGAATCAAAAGAACAGAACTCTAAATAACTATCATGCCTCCTGCATGTCTTCGGAAGCTTATTCGTCTAAAGAGGTATCTGAAAACCTAAACTCTAATCAATTGAGCATCCGAGAGTTCAAGGGGAAAACATAAACTTCGAGCCTGACATATAAAGCCTGGTATGAATAATAATCTACCATCTCAAATCATTTAGATATCTAGTGAGACCACACTGCTTAGTAGAACAGGTTTTCTCCTTACCGGTATCCTAAAACCTTTATATAACCATATACTGTGCTCCTGTAACCACAATGGTTAAAACATAGTCATTTCAAAAATATTATGATGATATGCAAACATGTTAAAACATATTGGATTTTCCATCCTTTGTTTAATTGACTCCCTATCATATTATAGTTTCTAGGGTCACTATTACCTACTAGTTTTCATGGGCTTATTGATAACCTTTATATAATATATGGATTCCCTATCCTATTTTATAGTTTTCATAGGAGCACTATGAACCTAATGGCCTCTGCCAATTAACTTAAATAATTTATGGGTTCCCCTGAACCTATTGGTGACTCCAATAACTCCTCTCTTATCCTAGTTTTCATAGGTTGATTAGGAACCTATTGGCCTCTGCTAATATCTTTTCTTCTTATCCTAATTTTCGTGGCTAACCGGGAACCTATTGACATGTGTAAATAACTTAATCCGAATATAGTTTTCATTGGTTCACTATAAACCAATTGACCCCTGCCAACCACTCTTTTTAACATAGTTTTCATGGGATCACTATGAACCTATTGGAAACTCCAATAACTTCCTAATCATAGTTTTCATGGGTTCACTATGAAGCTGTTTCCCTGACAACTTCCATATTTAAGCATCCTACCACTGGGATGCAAATCTACTCGAGTTTAATCAATATATATACACTACTGGGTCAACCTAGCCGGTTCTTCTACCCTTTTTCCCAAAATGCAGTTCTAGGTCCATTATAATGTGAATATATTTATATTCGAAGAAGAAAACATAATTACAAAACAATTCCACTCCTATGGGTTTAATGTCCTTGAAATACTTTTTATATAAAACATGATTAATCCCTTTGTAACGATCCCGAATTTTGAACAATTTAAATTGAAATTATTTAATTGATTTTAAATATTTGAATGATGATATAAATAGAATTTCAAATTGTCAGAATATATTGGAGATTAAATATTAGAATTTAATCTATTTAAAGTTGAACTAAATTTAAATTTAACTTTGAAGTTGAATTTGAATATTGAATTTGTAATTGAAATTCGAACTAATAACTTAGAAAAAAAAATAGTTTGGATTTACGAATTATATTTATGTAAATTTATAAATAGATGTTGATAGTTGAACTTCAAAACGTTTCTATGTTTATTAAAGAAAACAATTTACAAAACAAAATTGAATTTAAAATAAAAATAAAAATAAAAATATAATTATATATATAATAAAAAAATAAAGTATACATTACCTTACCCCTGTCAGCCAAAAACATGCCTTAACCTACGCCTTCAAACACGCTAAAAATCACGTCTCCTTCCCCTTAAAACACGAAACCCTACCCCTTTCCTCCTTTACATAGAAAAATCAAAGCAAAGAAAAAAATGGTGGCGGCCTCGTACGTCTTCTCCTTTGTTCGAAAAATTAGGGCTTTCGTCTCAAAATTCGTCGCGCTTGTTTTTTGATGATTGATTTGCGTTGCTCCATTTCGATTCGAGTCAAGGTGAGTTCTTTGCTCACGATTGGTTTTAATTCAAGTTTTTATATTTGTTTGAATTGAATCTTGGTTGCATGCTATGATTTGGTGTTATTTGCTATCAATTGCTTTGATAATTTGTTTTAAACTGATGAGAGCAGATGCTATTGATTTTAATTTTAAACTGGTAAGAACAGACACTATTTGGAATTTAATTTAAACTATTGAGAACAGATTCTACCCAATATTTGTTTTTTTTAAATTAATAAGAACAAATGCTATTTGATATTTGATTTAAACTAATAAGAACAGAGGCTATTTGTGATTGTTTTAAACTGGTAAGAACAGACACTTGCTGATAATTTGTTTTTTTAAATTGATAAGAACAGATGCTATATCAAAAAAAAACTTTGCTTGTTTGTTGTTGCTGCATGTGATGGGCCTTTGAATCTAGATGAGGAAAATTTTGTTGCAGGTGCTTGTTTGAACTTCAGTTCATATGTGATGTATGTATGTGTCTGTAAAACCCCCTATTCTTGTTTTCAGTTGCAAGCTAATTCAAAACCCCAATTCTTTTGAAATAAATGCACATGCAAGTATTAGAACTCAAGTTCAAAGCAAAACTGTCATTAAAAAATGAATATATAAATTGCTCTGTCCCCATTTTGTTTAGTGAGTGACCTCACAATTTAAAAAGAGTTTCAAATTATCTGTTGCATGAAGCATATAATGTTTGCTTGAGTTTGAATGTAAATGTGTGCATATGAGTTTGTATCTGGGTATTCTCTGCTTCAATTAAATGTGAGTAAACTTCTTGTTTTAAAAACAGATTCTTCCTTTAAATTAAATGCTTAAGTGATATACTAAAATCAAGTTCAACAAAACTGTCATGTAAAAATCAAATTTAACTACTATGATTTGAAACTGTAGCACCTTCATTTTGATAAATAACTTCACAATTGAAAATTGTTTTAAATAATCTGTGCATGTGTCTGATAAAACTAAGCTTGTTGGATTGATCTTGTGTTATGATGATGTTTTGTGTTTACATATGTAAAGGTGTATATGTGTGTAGCTGATGGTCTTTGTGGTCATTGCTTGTGACACTTGCATTGGGTCTTCACTGTTGTGTCTTTGCTATGTTCACATGCTTTCCCATTCACTGTCACACTGTACTTGCTTCACTTGAGTTTTTGTAACTTGTACATGCAGTGTTCATTTGAGTAGCTGGACTTAGTGTGCACTGCATAGCGCATTGTATACTTGGGTTTCACTAAATTTGTTGTGCACTTGGTCATTTCTGTTGACTGTATACTTGAGTAGCTGGACTTAGCATGCATTTTGTGGTCTGCACTGAGCACTTGAACTTGTATTTGGTTTCCTTTGTCTAGCCTTGTGTCTGCACCTTGTATGCTGTGCATTGGTGCATTGGGTTGTCTCAGCCTTGAACTTTTGTAGCTGTTCCAGTCCTCATGTTCACAGTGGAGTTCCTATTCACTTCTGATGTGTTACTTTTGCGTCTGGTCTTGCACTTGTTGTTGTTTATGTCTTCGTGTCTTTGGCATTTCTGAGTCTCTGCCCTTGGCTGCCTGTTTTGACAGTGCTGTTTGCACTATGTCACTTGAGACTGCTGCCTGTACTTGTGTTTCTTGTTCATTGCACTGTGCTGCTGTGTATTATTTGTACTTGTGCAACCTCACTTTGATTTGTACATGATTTGTAGATTGTGCTTTTGTTTGGTGCACACGAGTTGGCGAGGCAGTGCACATGTGTATAAATATACGTGTGTACTGCAGCCACACAGGATTGATAGATTTCGGAAAAAAAAAAAATTTAATTGATATTGTTAATGTGAAAATCCATAATAGATTTAAATTGATTCATGTGATTCGTCATCTCTGTTACCATTTTATTCAGTTCATTACAAATTTAATTACTTGAATAAAGATTAATCCTGACTCGAGTGTTTTTGTGTTTTGCAATAAACGCTCGGGTCAGACCGAGTATTTTTACAGCTTGAAGATTTTCAGGCCGCGAAGTTAGAGAGAGGGGAAAGCACTCCACTAAAGTTTTTCTAGAAAATTTTCTTGTACTTAATGAAAATAAATTGTTCCGCTGTATAAATTCAAATGTATTGTACAAACTCTGATATATGTATGTAAGAAAAATTCTTTTATGAATAATATTATGATTATTCTGTGATTCTGTGGCTGATTCTGTTTAAACTTTATAAACTGAACAACAATCCGTCATTTTGAACGTTTCGAGTTGGTTTAATTACCGACTAGAGGCGGTCAGAGCGGCGGGTCGTTACACCCTTTAACCTACACTTTTATTGAGGAAACTCTTCTTCAAATTTACTTACTTAAAATCATTTAAAAACCCCTTTATTTGGCCATGGATTTTTCCTTTAAAAACGAGTTTGGATTGCAAAACTTATCGACACCTTCATAACCTTGCTTTCGACTTCATGGGATGATTTCCTTTAAAAGCATTAAAATCTATCTTCAAAACATTAGGCTCCTACCTTTATAAAACTTTAAAACCTTCCTTTCTAAACCTTTTGATTGTATTAAAGTATTAACATTTAATTTTAGAAGCATAGCTTCGAAACCATTTGAAAGTACCCATTTTGAAACCATTGAAAGCCACCTTTCGAAACCTTTAGAAGTAACCCTTCCGAAATCAGTGGGTTTATACTTAAAATATTATTTGGATCAAAGTGGATATACATGAAAGCATCTCTTTTGAAACCATCCTTTACCGTATAAAATATTGGGGAAAACATAACGACGTCAGCACCATCTCTTTCGAAAGCTTCAAACCATTTAAACAAACATTGAAGGATAGCGTCGAAACCCCTTTCGAAGCCATTGCCTTTGAAACCCTTAGACCCTTTCGAAAGCATTTAGAAAGTGACTCAAAAATATCTTTAAAACAAACAATACCTTTCGAAAGCATTGATAACTTAATACCATCGAAAGGCTAAAGAATGGAAATAGGGCTTCGACTAGGTCGGAACCCCTTATTTCAAAAGCATTATTTCGTAAGTAAAGGAACTCAGTCGAAAGCAAACATAAGTTGGTGGCAACCCCTTTGAAAGCTTTTAAAATCCCTTTAGAAAACATATGCTTCGACTCCTTCGAAGCCTTAAATAAAAAAAGGCAGGCACTTCTCTTTTTAAAACAAACTAAGATATCGACCCCTTCGGAAGCTATGCTTTCGACATCTAGCCCTCCACCTTTCTCCAATCCACTGTGTACAATTTTTATGATACCTTGTGTATTGGTTTTGTCTTGCCTGATTTCGACTGGGTTGAAGGCGGAAGCTCTGAGTCAAAAGGTACTTCTAAAGTAGGCAAAACCCACTTTTCTTGAAAACCTGGTTTCTAATTAAAGTAAGCCTTTTTCTAACTACCCTACCACGTGTAAACACCAGGTTCATTGCCTTAACTTTTAAAATTCTTTACTAAGATAATTGCCGCTAATTTCAGATCTAAACCATGGTTAAGTTAATCAAATAAGCCCTTCCATTAAGGTAAATTAATATTGCAAAGAAGTCTCTCTCCTAAAATAATTTAATTTGCATAGCAAATCACTATGGAAAAATTCCCAAAGATTCCAGAAATTCACTTTAATCATTTTATCTAACATATCAAAATTTCAGACCTAAACTCTTAGTCCGAAATAAATTTATAAACCCAAATATTCTTATTTTTCTTTGAAAATTCATAACAATCTTTATATAGTTTGGGTAAATTTTCAAAATTAAAACCCAACTCCAAAATCATATTTTTTACAACATAAATTTTTTCCATGGCATTTAAACATCAACATAAATCGGTTTTTCCCCAAAACCGTGTATATTCCCATTTAAATAATTAATAAACTAGTATTCAAGCATATCATCATCCAATTCATCATAAAAACAAATTTACCCTTAAATCTGAAAACATATGATTCAGAGCAAAATAGAGATGGAATTATTATTCACCTTAGGTTGGATAAGAAAATTAGATATTGATTCTTCTAGCTTGATCCTAAGCTTTAAACTTGAATTTCTCTTCTTACTCCTTAATTGTCGGCTTCCTTCTCTTTCTTATGTTTAATTTTTTTCGTATGATAAAAAATGAACATGAATGGTATATGGATAATAATATAAGGGTAGGAAATATGGGCGGCAATGAACCTAATGCCCTTATGTTAATTTAATTATTATTTAACCATTAATCATCCTATTAGAGTTAATTAAGCATGACCTCTAGGTTTATTATCAAATCTCAATCTCCTTATCACTCTACATTATTCTATTTAATTTATCTAATTAAATCTCATGAATAATGTTATAAAAATTAAGGGGTGTTACAATAATATAATATTATTTTTCCAATACCCTTGAATTTTTTTTCAAAATCACTGGGATTTTAATTTTCGAACTTCTTGTTTCAAAGCAATTTCTATTAACAAATAATATTTATAAATATACTTAGGCGATTTCATTTCCTTTTCATTTATAAATCACGTTTATAAATCATATTTATAAAATCTCACTTCTTATGTAATACTATTTCACAAGTGTTGATTATTTAAGTATAATCAATATTCTATAATCTATATTTATAAATTTAGTCTCTTATTTAACCTATTTTCCAAATGTTTGTCTTTGTTAGATTATAACAATAATAACTAACAACTAACAACAAATGATAATAATCAAATATTATCATTCATTAACATCCGAACACACCATATATAGGTTATAATAATTTCTGAAAAATTATTCCCTTGTATATAAAATATAATTTAGGTAAAATTATTTCATTTACCCACTTTTAAAACAATACTGTGTCGGTTTGCCTTGTTTAATTGTTTAGAAACCACTATCTATATCGTGGCATCTCACGTATCGACTAGAATTTACAAGCCACTCAGCGGATAAATTAACATAATATAAAACATTTTTATATCACTAACAAATACGCACTCGTATATATATATATATATATATATATATATATATATATATATATATATATAGACACACACACACACACACACACACACACTCAAACTCATCCTAGGGTCTCGATTACCCTATCTCAAATGAGTAAATTCCCACCAAGCCTAGGTGTTCGCTCAAACTAAGCTCTGATACCATGTGTAGCAACCCGCTTTTCCATATAATTCAAGCTGACAATAAACCACACATGTCAAATCCAAATCAAATGGAAAGATGGATGGTTGAGGGAAAGAAAGAAGAAGAAGAAGAAGAGAAGAAGATAAAAGAATCTAAAAACAACACATAATCTCACAATCTCAGCAGAACAACATATAATATACACTACCAAATAGTCCAATTTGCAACACTTTTCCTATCTATATTGGTAACTTTTATGTCCGTTACAAATTACTAACAATTATTACCATTGTGAAATATTACAATGGTTATTACTGCTACAAAAGTTGCCAATCTCGTCCAAATAGAGAAGAGTGCTTAGTAATTTCATCTTTTCCTAAAGCTTATTAATTTTTCCTCGGTAAACAACAAAATCCTCATTCATGAATTATAACCACCGCCTAAATTCTCCTCTAGCACCCATCTTTGCTTTGCCCTTGCTCCTCCATTCTCGTCTACCATCTCTCTTCACCTTCTATATTATTCTTCCCTATATACATGCCTCTTCACTTCGGATTTGGCTCGTTGGCCAATCACCACTATTTTGAAACTAGGGTTCTCCTTAATTTCTCTATTATGTCTTAACTTTTTGTTACAAGATCAAGGAAAATCGGGACTAAGCCACATATTGCTCTTCATGATGTGAGTTCTCGACCTTGTTGAGCTTCAAACAGAAAGTAGCCAAGTTCCCTTCTCCGTACAACTTTGCAATCTCTAAGGGCCTATAAAATCGGAAACTAACATTTCAACTTTGGGGTTACAGCCACCACCGCTGCTTTGGGTTGAAACATGAACATGTAAGTACTCAATCTCATTTGCATATTAGTCGTTCAATGGTAGTATTATCCGATGTAATCGATTTAGTTAAATGATTGCATCTCTTATTCTTTTTGACGAGTTCAAGCAAATGAATTTAGAGAAGCGGTATGGAATCAATAACAATGATCCTTAAGTGTGTGAGCTTCTTACTGCTACTTCTAAGACCAAAAAATTTGGTTCTTGCATTAATATAATAAAAATTACCTAGTTAGTATGCTGATGAAATAAAAGAGATAGAAAATAAAATGGAATATACATGAAAGGATTATATACCACTATAACATATCCTTGTTAGTTGTGGTTGGGCATAAGACAGTTTTATTTTTGAGAAAAAATTCAAAATAGGTAAAGTTATGAATCGATGTGGGACTTTGGCATGAAATTCATGCGAAAGTACTAGTATTTTTGTATTTCTAAGTCAGATTTATGCCATGAAAACATTTAAAGATGGAATTTAATTATGAGAATCATAAAGAAAAATTTACACCATTGTTTTAACCTACTTCTCTTCCATTTTACATTGCAAACTCTCAATCCCCAACTCCTTTCAAAGTATCGCATCGGGAAGTTCTTTCCTAAACATATCCCATATATGGCACATGGGCACTTAAATTTTTGATAAAGTCAAGGGATGGTCCTTTTCTTGGTACTGTCACCTAGTTGTTATGATTAGAATCTAGAATTTGATGATTTTTTTACTAAAAAACACATGCCTTTTAGGTTAAATTTTTTTCACCATTTATTGAAGAACTATAATGGTATTTTGAGGAATCCTTAAAAGACTAGGTATAGAATAAAAGATGGCTTAGTTAACTATTTTTTACAGAGTTCCTAGATTTGTCCAAATTTTATAGTCTGAATTCTAAACTTTCCACTCGTTTACATTTGCAACTTCTATGGAGCATGTCTGGCTTAGTTACCTTATATTATATATAAATAAGTTAGGTTCATTGCCACTTTATTTTGGGCTGCACCTCTTTAAATGATATTTTATGGACATGTTTACGTTATACTCAAGACCATCTTCGCAAAGTATGGCCATATTTCGATATATCAAACATATCATAATTGATGCTTCTAGTTAAAGGTTAAAATAATAGTTTCAATGGTTAACTTTGACTTAAGACTTTGAAGATACTATAAATTTCAAAATGGTCTCATTTTTTGTGGATGATACTCATAACATAGGCTAAACTTCTATAAGATTTTGTAGTGTTTGAAGCGGCAAATATCAAAATATCTTCTTTTGATACTACTTTCATAAACTAATCCTTTATTCCATGGTTCCATGAAAGTTTGAATTCAAAGTGAACAATTTTCATGATGTATAAGATTTCTTTATACTGACTAATTTTTTATGTCTGAATTTTAGCCTAAAAAGAGATTAAACATTTATTAGAAGGAATTAAGGAATATAAGCATAACCTCGGAGAGTCCATCGCACTTCATTCAAGGACTGAATAACTGATATGTTAACTTCTCTTAGTATAAGCTAGGTTACGAAATGAGGTTTATCTTTACAAATTCCTATGTGCATAAGATCAATAATATGAATAACGTTTTCGAGCAGTGAAGTGTTTTTTTCCTTATCATTAAATTTATATATTTTAAATCTTTATGTGATACATAA
Organism: Allium cepa; assembly: GCA_030765085.1. Taxonomy (NCBI): domain Eukaryota; kingdom Viridiplantae; phylum Streptophyta; class Magnoliopsida; order Asparagales; family Amaryllidaceae; genus Allium; species Allium cepa. The sequence continues at coordinate 303,296,802 of CM060937.1, read as the reverse complement.
ATGCAAGTGTTGTTCACAGTCCGTTCACTAAGGGGCTCTAGCAAATACTAAAAGCCATTTTTGTAACTCCATGACACATCATCCACTTACTATGAGTGCAATTGAACTTTAATCAATTGAACTTTGTGATGTGTTACAGTTATTGAATATGCTAGTATATGATTTTTGTTTGATGATAACAAACATATATATATATATATATGTGTGTGTGTGTGCGCTCATTTAAATGTATTTGTTATTGTACTATTTTATTTTTTACATAATTAAATAAATATTTTATGAATAAAATAAATAACACAAAATTTAAATTCAAAAAAATATTTTATTCAAACAAATATTTTATTACAATTTTTGAATAGTACAAAATTTGAGCTCTCACTATATACGCAAAATTTCAATTACAATACAATTTCAAATTACAACACAACTTTTCACTATGCAATTTTCATTTACATTTGCACCTCACTACATATCACCCGTTCACTCATATTTGTTCTTCAACTATATTCCAGACTGAATCTAGCATCTGAATTATCTGCAAAATAAACATTGACGTAGTAAGATTGAAAAAGAAATACTTTTGCAGTGTAAAATGAAATGTGTGTTTTTGAAAATATTATTTACCGCAGTTATTTGAGTTATTCGTCATCATTTTCGTTTTAAATTCATCAAACACGAACAATCTGTGACATGCACATGCCACAAGGCTGTACATACTGGTATACACTTGATAAAATTGCAAGGATAGGTGAGCACAAGGTCAAACCCGAGCCTTGGTTGGATTCAACTCAACTGTAATACAAATAAAATCACAACATAAGCACAAGGTCAAACCCAAGCTATAAGCTGGATTCAACTTAGGTGCAATACGAAAAGCAAATCCAGATGAAAGTTTACACAAAACTTTAGATTGTAAACAACACTGGTATAAAGTGATGTACACATAAAGCCAACAACAACAAGTTCAACTAAACCCAGAAATGAAGACTCTAAATAAAAATGAAGTCAAAAACAACAACAAGACTGCAACTCAAGAGGAGCAATAAAGACCAGTCCAGAATGAATGCAACTGAATACAAGTCCATATGCTCAGTGCATAAACACATGGTTGGTCATATGTACAATAAGCTCAGACTCAAGGAAATGCACAATAGCAAAATGCAGTCAGACATCAACACCTAAAAGCAACACTGTACATACATATGCATATGGTCAGGCAATATCGAAGTCCAAAAACAATGCAAGCTAACATACATATATACATGCATGCAATCAAGCTGCAACAGAGGCTACAACCTAGTACAGTACAAATGAAAATAGGTTAACTTCAAGTGAAAATAAAATGCAAAGTGACATGTAGCTTTCAAACAGAGACCAGAACATATGCATTAGATCATACGCATGTATACATATTTGAGTATACATATATATCACTTCAAAGAATAGAAAAAACAGCCTCGACTAAAAATTATACATGAATATAAAGCAACTACTTTCACATGCTCGGTTTCAAGTATACATGAAGACCAGAAGACAAATGAAATGAAAAGTGCAGACCTGGCAACATGAATGCAATGAACTGGATCAAAGCAACAACTTAGTACAAACACAAAGCAAGCATCAGTTCAGACAAACTCAAGTATGAACTAGGACCAGTGAACAGTGAAAAGAATCAAGACATCAAAACCAGACATCAAATGGCACAAGTGCAGCTTCAATAGTGAAGACCAGTGAGCAAATCAATCAAGACTCCAAGTATGCAAATACAAGGCAGTTTTTCAAGTCAATGTACACATGAACACTTGAACATAAACCACCATATGTACATAGTATCAAGTGTAGCACACATCAAACAACAAGTGATCCAGGAGAAACCACATTGCAACATGTCAAACCAAGTGGATATGCATCACAACATACATATATACACGCGTAAACATACACACACATATATGTATTGGAAACTAGACTTAACCAATAAACATCAAGCAATTTTACCCTTGAGAAAATAAATCCAGGCATCAAGTACACATGACTCGAAACAATGCAAACTCAAACCAGAAATAAGAGCAGATGACAAAATGTACATGCATATAAACCAAAAATAACATAAGCAAACATGTAGAACAGTGGACAGAGCACATCAACACAGTTGTAGATCATGGAAGATTATATGAAATGTATAAACAGATCAAAGCGATGGACTAACTGGCCAAAGCTATAGATTTTATGTGTATGCATATATGCAACTATATACATGCACATATTACCACAAGTTTAGGGAATATACTCAAAGTATACAAAATAGAAACAGTTCAATAAGTCAAGGAAGAGATGAAAGAACACAAATCTAGCCGTGAGTCAAACATTTTGAAAAAGAGGTATATACAGTAAACTGAACTAGTCAAAACTTCCAGATTATCTAAACAAATTTAATGTCGAAGTCAAACCATAAAAGAACGGAACCAAATCCAAAGCAAACGCAAGCCGTGGTGACCAAGCAAGAACATCAAGAAAATATTCGAATTGAACCAGTCTACACAAATCACGTGTATTCAAGTAAAATCGAATGGCCGAGCTAAAGTAACAAATGAATTCAAAAGATATATTCGAACGATAATTTTGGGAATTAAACCCTGTAAATGCCATTAACACATTGGCATACAGCATCGAGTTCAAGCATATCAATGAGAGTAATAAAGGAAATCACATACCAGTACTTTTCAATTCGAACTTGACAAATTGAAGTAGCCGAGTGAAGTCAAAGCAAGACGATCGATCGACAAAGAAATCAACGTGAAAATATCTATTCAATTGATCAACTAGAATCAGCATTCCAAGCTCCACAAAACCTTTAATTTTTGAAAGAGGAACGAATGATCTTGAAGTGGCAGACATTATTCACGAAGTAAAGGATACTGGGAAAACAGAAGAATATTAAGGGAGACAATTTCTTTGTGTGATATAAACTAAAGTGACCGGCCTTTATAAATATTATCTGGGCTTAAATTTTATATAAGGTTTCGCAATTGATTTTATTTTTTATTTTTATTTTAAACTTTCGTAAAATTATAGTCGTATGACTTGGGGACGAACTACGGTGGTGTAGTTCGAGAATTCACAAATCATTGGCTGAGTTGTGGCAGGGTTTTTAGCGTACAGTTAGGTTAGTCGATAGCGGGTGTCGCAAGTTTACATGTGTAAGTTTCTGACTGCTTAATTTTTAGTAGAAACCTTGGGGGCAGCACGTAGGTAGGGTTTTGCCGAAGCTGGGTAAATCTATGTTGTTCTATTTCTGCTTTTATTATTCTGCATTATCTGTACTGCAATTATTTTATATATTTCCACATTAATTTTTATAATTATTAGCATCACCCTATTCACCCCCTCTAGGGTGAAATCGTTCCTGCATATCACGACCCGCCCTTCTCGACCCTCAAAAATTGACATAAATATGCTCATTGTATAACATGCCGAGCGATCGAGTGCTAGAAAGGCAGATTATTGAGGGAAAAGAAGGTAGGTAGAAGAAAGAAGAACTACACAAAAACAGAATCTCACAGCGGACTGAGTAATATATAATATCAATAGCTCTTTATACAAATCAAAACTATAATATACATATCTCATATCAGAGTACACAAATCAATAATTACCAGCCTGGAGAGTTATAATAATCCGCCCTTACGACTATTGGTAATTTCAACCAAAACACTACAGCGGAAAATAAACAAGTACAAGAATACGTCTCGGTCTCCAGCTCATCTCCTGAGCTCCATAGCATCCTAACCTGAACCTGCAATACTTGGTCTGACACAAGTATTATAATAAAATAACACCGAGTAGTTTAGAAAACCAGCGTGAGAAAACACACTCAATTTGAATTATTAAGGTTCCAAAACCCTTTGAAAATCAAAGGTATCTCGTAAGACCACGCAACAAAAAACACGATGGGTTTTTTCCTTATGATAACCAGAACATTCATATCAAATCCTATGATATTATAATAGTATCTAAGTACAAATACTTATTCAAATAGCTGAAGTTGTTACACTAGTTAAATTCCAGCATGCTAGGCTCTACAATCAAAACCGTAAAGGCACATATTGGAGAATGGATTCCAAACGAATGACTAGGCACTGGGGTACCATCTATCACAGTACATGTCTAGAATAGCATACCGAGGACCGCGCCGAAATCCCCTGCAACATAAGACCGGACTATCCCTAACCTAGATAGACCGAATATGCTATCACTTTGGGTGTTCTCACCCTTTTTAGAGCTCCTTCCATAAACCGTAGTAATAATATCCGAGGGTATCTATAAAGGTGATAAACATTCCTATATGGGTGCGATCCACTTAGCCTTGCCGCATCCCTCCTGATTTTCAGTCATTCCTGGTTGATGAAGCTAGAGGCTACGACTACCTTTTAGAAATATTTCACTTAGAATGCTTATTACTCCAATGACAATGTACTGATAGCATTCATCCATACAAGTCCGTTTCGGGTCTGAAAAGAACTGAAGGCACTATTCCTACGACATTTATTTTGGAATCACCATCCGAATTAGTAGCGATTATCCCTTGCACTTCACTGCTCCATCTTCGAGTCCATGCTCTTGTCTTCATTTCGAAAATGTACTCGTTGGGTCGAAGTGGTTTTCGGATAACAAATCAGATCTCGATCTCTTCGAAATAATGTTTGACATTTTCGGTAAACTCAACCCCGGTTCTTTAAGAAATAAACAGACGAAAATAAGATCATAGATCACCTCCTAACTATTACCCTTATAAACATCCTAGAAGAATGAAACGAGCTTACACATATTGTATAGCATCTCGAAAAGTAACTGTACCATGTAATTTCCGTGCTTCTCTTAGATATTTCCAAAGTTATATTTAGGTCTAGGTTTGATGGTCAGTTATTTAACTATTACACAAACAATCAATCCACCCAATACTTCATTTTCACGAAAAACACCAAGTCTTATTTAATTTAAATTTCAAATAAAAAAAATTTCTTTACCAAAGGTCATGTACTTATCTTATCGAATTCAGTATATTCACAAATTATCTTTTTCAAAAATATTTGAAAACCCTTTAAATTACTGTGGAAAATACCACTGTGGTATCAAAACATGGATCACAGCTCAATGGTTACGTCTCTATCCTAGAGAAATCCATAACTTAACTGCAGGCACTCACTGCCTCTGATTTGCGCCACATGAGTGTACCATTACTTCTTGAAAACTTTGTTTAAAAACTATCTCAAAATATTGCTTGTAAATTCTAAAATAAGTTTTCAAGTCTAAGGTAGGCAAATATACTTTGATAAAAGTTATTATAAAAATCCATATTAATATATAAGAATTTATCCTTTTAAAAAAATGCCGACTAGTTCTTAAATAATAATAAAACTTTTACAACCATGATAAAGTGACTAATTAATAATTTAAATAGGTTTTAAAAAATTAAAATAATTAAATAAATAATTTCTAGAATATTTTTAACAGTTTTAAAATCACCCGGTTAATAATTAAAAATCCTCTTTTTAAAACAAGCCCAAATCCTCGATTCTAATTTCACCTCGTATCAAGGGTTTATTATTTAAAAATCCTTTTATATACTTTTATTCCAAAAATCCCTGTTTATAATTCTTTACCAATTTAAAACATATTTTATTGGTATTTAAAAACATGTAAAATCCAGGTAAACTGTCATAACATCCAATCAATTCAAATCACATAATAACCCATTACAGATTATTTCAACAAAACATATATCATTATATGTGAAATTAAATTTTACATTTTTGAGGATTCTAGTTGGATCCCTCGAACCTATTTCCCTGCATCCACAGATGTTAGCACAACAATAAAATACCAATTTTGCTTCGAGGCGGAATATCGTGGTATACAGGGTCATCCACTATTATCCGGGGCGTATAGCGTCTCATCCGCTATATATATGCGGGAATATCATTCACTCCAATACATACTACTATATATAATATCACATCCAACTGATTAAAATGCATCAATTCAACCAATCAGTCATTAATTAATTTTAACTATTAAAAGTTAATACCAGTAGTCCAAAATTGAGTGAGATTAACTCACCTTGAGTTTTCAATTGGCCAAACGTTCCAATTTTAAATTAAATCGAACACGTTCGATTTAACTAAAAATTTTGCTAGCTTCGAACGACTCCAAAACAGCTCTAGCGCATAATGCTCATCGCTACGATTCCAGCACCCCTTGTTTCGTCCGATTCCGACCTCGTATGACTAAGATACGAAGTTTTAAAGTTTGGTTATATGTTTATAATAATTTTTTATATCTTTTTTTAACAATATCCAGATCTGGCCGTTGATTTCTGATATGCAAATCTTAATTGCCAAAATCACCTTCTCAAACGTGCTCGTCCAGGCATCATCACAAACCCAAACACGCTGCTCGATTTGAACGGCCGCACCATTCAACCGGAAGTCGATCCAAGGTCGCCACATCGAAGCCCTCCACGCCACACACCTCCAAGCCAAGTTTTTCCATCTCTTTCCTCACCGTTGGCGAGCAATCTACGTTTGAATTGATGATGAACGTGGCCTCCATGCTCCCTCTATGGTCGACGATAGCAAAAAACTACCATTGGATATGGCGAGCTCGATAAGCTCTTTGACTTCCTAGTTGAAAGATTTCAAAATAAAAGCATGGATCAAGAGATAATCGATTAAGAACAAAATTGCTTTTCGGCCATTGGATATTAAAGGAGGCGGCGAGCACTAGTGTCTAGGGTTTTACTATTCAACCGTATATATAAGCGTATATATTATTTTATTATTATTTTCAAAGTTATCGTGCTTTCTCGAACGAACTCCAATCAAGAAATGATGCCTAGCGTTTATAATGTCTTATCCATAGTCGGAACACAATGGAACATGTTTCGAGGCCTAACTCGATCGTTTGCGGAAGATAGCTTTTTGAATCGTATTAAATATTAATTTTCAATATTTATTTCAACGCGTTTCTATCCCGTATAACCAACGGTACTCCACATGCTACGAAATTTGAAATTCGATCATAATAAAATATTACGGATCTAATGGTATTGGTTTCGTCAAATTTCAAGACTGTGCCCCGGAAGGCTATTTTAACTCGTCGATTTTATCGAGCGATTTTCAAAATCGTCGAAATCATTTAAAATTTCAATTTTAAAATTTTACTAACTCCAATATAATTCAAATATAATTTGTATCCATATTAGAAATCTATTTCGATTTGTATTAAATCAAAATTCGATTATTTACACTATTTCCATATACATTAAATTTCACTATAAAATTAATTTATAAATTTCAAACTTTAAACTTATCGATTTTTAATTCCATTCAAAAGTCCAATATTATAATTCTAATCCCAATAGAATTTAAAAAAAATTTAGGTATCATTTCCATGTCCATTTATTTCCAGATTCACATATTACCCAAATTTTCAGTATTAAATTTATATTTACCAAATCCATTTAATCGCTATATCTGAAATGTTAAACTATTTTACTGATTCTTTCAAAACCTCCATATTCAAAATCAATTAATAATTCAAGTTCAACATTTAAAATAAATTAAATGTTCAAAACGACCAAAATTCTGGGTCGTTACATTACTTCCCCTTATAAAAATTTCGTCCTCGAAATTTGCTAAGGTCAGAAAAATGCTCCCAAACCCATTAACTTTCCCAAAACCCACTTAATTAAAATCCTATATTCACTTTTCTAACCCTTTTAGTTTTATCCAACACTATTGGCTACATTTCTATTTCAGAAGCCTTGATTTCTAATACAATTCAAAATCACTTTTCTGGTTAACAAAAATTTCCCAAAAACTTTTAAAAAATTTCTAACACCCTAAATTTTCGAAATTTTTTGACCGCGTCTCCTCTGTACATAGAGCCTTTTACATTATCACAAGAGAGATAAATATATATACATCGACCACCCGGTCGGAAAACAAAATATATATATCAATATATTATCATTTCTTTATTTTATTGCGTAGGCGTACCTCACATTAGCGTTTTTAAACGAGCAGCTTATTTTATATGCATATATGCAACCTAAAATCTATCAATAGCTCCATTACCTATACTTACTCAAACAAGCACATAAGTTTTCAAAATCATGAAATTTTATAACATTTCATTTATTTAACTAGCCAAATACATAAACTTCACATCCCGAACATACCAAACATATATTACAAGCAATTTATAAGGTTCCAACGCTGATTTAATTTCTTCCCATGGGTCCATATATAATTTCATTAAATTCGAAATGATTTATAACCAAAATCATTATATTCAGTTTATATTTATAACAACCAACTTATATCCATTTCTAATTGGTTTATATGTGCCTTACTTGCATAATTCCTTCTCTATTCAAATTTCAAATTGATTCACAATCAGTTTATTTGCATTCCATTCATTTTGACTTCATTATATGCAAATCCATTTTATCAATTTCAATTTATCCCCTTTTAACTCGATTCGAAATCAGTTTATCTAATTTCTATTTGATACCCATTTATGTTATTCACCAACCCTTGTTTTTCTTATGTTGTATTAAACAACATTCCAATCCATGCAAATTTTATTTATGAATCATTCCCTAAATAATCACTTAAGTTAAGTTTCCATTGTAACCAAACTTTAATTCATTTTAAATTGATCTCATTCAATTTATTTGCTTTCATTTACTTAGTATATCCAATTTATACTATAACACTTGGGGACCATTTCATATGCTTCATTTCAAACACTACCGATTTCATAATTTATTTCCAAGGTTCATTATAACATTCCATATCGTTACTTAAGTTTATATTCAGCTTCATAATCTTAAGTTCATATCGAATCTCATCCAATCCATATTCCAAAATCACATTCAATTTATTTATTCCTTAATTGAATTCATTTCTTATTATCAATTTGTTAACTATTTTAACTTGGTCATACTATTTCACTTTTTCATTTTAATAAGTTGTACAACTTATTTAAATTTTTCCCACTTAAGTTCATTCACATTATATATTTATAACATATAGTTATGTAATCATTTTACAATTTATGTTTATATTCAATTTACTTCATCCTACTTCACTCCCCAATAAAATTCAAAATTTTGAATTTCCATTCTTTTCTATAGTATCACTATTTTCGTTTAGGTTTCGCCATTTCATTTCTCAATTCATAAGTTCAAAAACTTATTTACTTAATATCTCTTATTGCTTTCTTGAGTCCATTTATGTTTTAAAATCATAACTCTGGATTATCTATATCACTTAATAGCTCAAGTATATCCATTTCATTCGATAATTATAACTTATAGCTATACAATTTCTACATTCCGAAATTGATATTCAATTCAAATCCAATTTCAATTTTATTTAACTTATCTTAAGTTGAACTATAACATATTTTATCCACCTTAATTTGCTCAAGGTAAATTTTAATTCCAGGATTAAAAATTTCCATTTTCCTTTCTCGCCTATATCAACTTTAATTTATATGTTCAATAATTGATTTTTCTTGACTTTTTCGAATCTTTTAAATAGAAACCCCAGAATTCAATCACCTTATTTTATTTCAAATCATTTTGGAATCATAAATATACATATATTCCCTTGGTATATCAAATCTTACTTTTGAAATCTCAAAAACACTTGGTTTTTCCCAAAATAATCCCCCTTTGGAATTTCTAAAACAAAACTTGTCATCAAACAAGTCCAAAACAAATATTCATGACTAATCATCATGGTAGCAATCTGTACAACCCGCATATTTATCGATTTTATATTCAAATATTTTATTTAATTTTTTTATCGATACTCGGAATTTAGTCCGAAAAGCTACTTTTTGCGTATGGTCGAATTAGGACTCGGGACCACTTCTATTGAGTTCAAAATGCCGTTTGCAACCTTTTTGAGTATAAGCTTTGATATGTTTGGAGTAAGTTGAATTTTGATACCTTTTCACTTAGGGTTTTGGGTTGGGTTCAGCCCACGAGCCAATTTAATACCCCAAACTAAACCACTCCTCTTCATTCACTCCCTCTTCCTCTACTTTTTAGTTCTAAAGATATTAATGGTGAGTGGAATGGGAAATTAAAACTCCAAACCCTAGTTTTCTTTTGCAAATCAAGCTCTTGCTCCAAACTAATAGAAGAAGCTTTGGTAAGTCTCCTCTTCTTCTTCTCCAACTCTATCTCTATTCAATTTCAGAAATTTCCTAAACCTAACTTAGGGAATGTTCTTCTTTTGAGCTTAGATTCAAGCTTCTAGTGTTGAGATTGAAGTGTGGATGATCTTCCCTTGTCTTCAAGCTTCTCATTCATTGTTTTTGGGTTCAAAGGTGAGATTTTTCACCTCACATCTATGCTTATATCTATCTTTGAATGTTGGGTATGAATTCCTAACACTTATTCATGTGCATTTGCTTTTGGTTTGGATTGAATTGGTGAATATTCCAATTTTTGGTATTCTGAGTTCAAATCTTTAAAAATCATAACTTTGATGTTTTGATCATGTTTTTGGTGATGAATCGATGAGCTTATAGGACCGGGTAGCCGATAGGCGTAAACCCCTAGCGTCCGTGCTTGTCCGTTTGCAAATTGAAGGAGTTTGCACCTCATTTGAAATGGGTTTCAAATTGCAAAACATCAGGTTTGGCCGACCGGACCCCTAGTCCAACTGACCGACCCGCTACCAAAGTGCATAGCACTTCTCTGTCTCTGGTTCGGTCGACCTGCTACAGAGCTCAGTCGACCGACCTAGTTCCCAAGAAATTTTCCAGAATAGGGTCCGGTCGACCGATCTTTGTAGCCGGCCGACCAACCTGTTGCTATTTTGCCTATTTCGCTTATTTTGCGTGGTTTCCAAATTTAATCGATTCGAGTTCTTTCCCTATTTGTTGTTATCATTTGTTATTGACTTTGATGACTTCTTTTCTTCGGGAATTTTAGAAATATCCATTTTGATGGATTCAGTATCGATTTCTATGGATTTTTATTCACGTCTTCGAATGTGAATTTCAGTGATTGATTGTTTTACAATAATTTTTGTGATTTGTCACTTTAAAAATATAAAGGTTTCTATACTAGTAGTAAATATCAAAACTCTTTCATCAAAACGATTTCAACACTATTTCAATACAAAGCTCATTTATTAAAACCGTTTTCCAAATTATTAGTATATACAAACCTTTTCCTCACTCGTATAAGAAATCTAATTAAACGGCTTAGTAAAACGAGTGGTATGAAACGCTTGCGTTTACTTCGTTCGTTAATTCTTGGACTTGTTCGATTGAATCTCTTGTGACAATTTTCTAGTGGAGATCTACAATTTGTTCTTAAATATTTAAGTTAAGCTAGTGGTTATGAGACATGAAGCTAAGCTCATATATTTACTAGCTTAGTGTAATTGACACTTCTTGACGATTGATGATGATTATTTTGTGATTTAGACTAGCGATATGCTATGTTTCTTCGTCTACGTAGGGGACGGTATCTCGTTTTATTGAGTTTCGTCTCATTTCTTTTATAGGTTAATGACCTATGTTTTATTGAGTTTCGTCTAATTTCTTTTATAGGTTAACGGCCTATGTTTTATTGAGTTTCGTCTCATTTCTTTTATAGGTTAATGACCTATGTTTTATTGAGTTTCGCCTCATTTCTTTTATAGGTTGACGACCTATGTTTTATTGAGTTTCGTCTCATATTTATTATAGGCTAACGACCTATTTATTTCTGGGGTTTCAACCCAATTTTTGTAGGCTAGCGACCCACGATTTTATGGAGTTCGGGTTCTTCGGGCGTACCGTTGTACTACATCGTTGTTTCGAATTTTACGAGTTTCGGGTTCTTCGGGCGTATCGCTGTACTACGTCGTTGTTCCGAATTATTCGAGTTTCTGGTTCCTCGGGCGTACCGTTGTACTACGTCGTTGCACCTGCTCTATGGTTAGCGACCATGGGATAGCGTCCCGTTTTGTGATACACGTGTCGGTGAGTTTTCATGCTTCCGTTTTGTGATAGGCCTCCCCCATTTTGTGATTGATCGTTTCTACGATCATTTTTGTGATTCCTGGATTTCTATTGATGATTTCTAGAATTTGAATTTCACCAATTTTATGATTGGCATTTATATGTAGTCAATATTTGTGGTTTGGTGAATGAAATAAGGAGTATGACATTCCTTTTGATCTTTGAGAAGATTTTTGTGATATTGATAAATCTCTTGTCGATTTTCAATTACTTATTTATCACAGCTTGACATTGTGATTATTATATGTTTAGTCATATCTCTTATTCTATATCATTTCATCTGATATTTATAGCTAGACTGATCCGTTTATTGTTTTCTTATGAAATAATACTCGGGTCAGACCAAGATGTTACAGGTGCTTCTGCTTGACTTCTCCCCAGGGATTCATTACTCTGACTTTTGGCTAACTACTTAGATTAGTAGTTTTTGGTTGTATGCATTTGAGATATAGACTCATAGCTGTGTACTTAATCTTTTGTATTGCACATGTTGCTATTCTTTTGTGTAATTATGGATCTTTTAGACCACTACTCTGATGAATACTTTTATGTGTTATTTATATTCATGTCTATTTCCGCCTTTGTGATATGAATTATCTGTGACTGATTTGTATTATGTTTATTTCTATATTTGTTTCCGAAGATATTATAGCCACTGTGTAGTAGCTTTGAGTTTGTGTCGGTATGTCGGATTTCCTCTTGAAAAGAATGCAAGTTATATTTTATCTGGCATATCGGTACTCGCACAAAGCAATTATACAGAGGGTCGCTCCTCAACAGCCTTATTCTCCGTGCTAGTTGATGGCATTACATTGCAGTGTCCTTGGCTAGCGTGGGTATAGAGGTAGGGCGTCACAGCTTGGTATCAGAGCCAAACTTTGGAACAATGTAGAATACTTTAACAAGGATCATCGTCCTAAGTCCTTCTTAGGAGTCGTGCCTTAGGATTTAATTCGAGTCTTCGTACCGATTCATCCTATTTTCTTTATGATTCCTTGTTTTATCTATCAAGATTGCTTGATATTCATTTGGTGAATAACCTTTTTCTTCTTCCTTCTTCTTTCTTAAGGAAGAGAAATGGTTAGACCTAGTCGTCTTAGCGCCGGTCAATCTAGTGCTACTCCCCAAGATGGAGTTTTTATGTCTGCCCAGCAGCTTCTTGATCTAGTAAAGAATGCTCAAGCAGCCAGTTCTAATTCGGAACCAACTCATCCTAAGTCTGGATTTGCACGCTTGTGCAACGATTATACCAACTTGGGTGGGAAACTATTCAAGGGTTCTGAAACTATTATTGAAGTACTGGCTTGGCTGAGATCATGCGATCGAATCTTTTATCGCATGAATCTTGTTGATCTTCACCGAGTTCAGGTGGCCTCTAGTATGCTCCAAGAAAGAGCATTAGACTGGTACGAGCTTCTGATTTCTGAAATTATTGAAGAGGATCTTACTTGGGAGAAATTCCGAGAGCGCTTCGAGTTGAAATTCATACCAGAAGCTGAGAAGGTGACTTTGGCTCGCCGTTTTATTGACCTTGTTCAAGGTGAATCTTCCGTGGTAGATTATGTCGCGTCTTTTGAATCTCTCTCTATATATGGGGTTGAATACATTAATACCCCATTGAAGAAAAATCAGAGATTCGTCTATGGATTGACTAAAAATCTCAAGAAGCCATTACTTCTAAAGCTAGAAGTTTCATTTGATCAACCTGTTGATATCGCTCTTCGACTTGAAGAGGCGGATAAAGAAAGTGATGCTAATGTTGTGGGTGCCAAACCAAAATTCAGCAACAACAAGAAAAGGCCTATTAAGTTCAAAGGGTCTTATCCCAACAAGAAAGGGAAGCAAGCAATTTCGGTAGCAAAAGCCTCTGCCCCAAGTGGTGGGCAATGCTACAATTTTGGTTCTAAGGACCATTATGCTAACAAGTGTCCTAAACCTCTCTTTTGTCGCTATTGCAAAATTTCGGACCATTATTTATCTTCTTGTCCCAAACTTCAAGGCAGGAAGGAGGGAAATCTTAATGTTGCTCAAGCCTCGGGCAACACATCTCGTGGAAAAGGTATTTCTCATTGTGTCCTTGATGGCATTATTATGTTTAGTGATCAACTCATTCGAGTTCTTTTTGATACGGGTGCATCCCACTCTTTTATTTCAAAAGAGCTTGTTGATACTTTTTCTTTTGGATGTTTTGTGTTTAATGACTTCTTTGAGAATTGCGAATCCGGTTGGTGGATCCGCAACAATCAGTTTATTGTGTAAAGATGTCGAGATTATTTTGTGTGATCTTTCTTTCCGTGCCGACTTGCATGTTATGCGCTACTTAGGCTTTGGAATGATTTTGGGAATGGATTGGCTTAACCCTTATGAAGCTCTTATCCAATGTCCTGAGCGGACTATTCATCTTCGACATACTTAATCTGTTAAGCAGATTTCTATTAACCTTAAAGATTCGGATTCCTGTTTGGCTGCATCTTTATACTCCTTAAACCCTCATGATGACGATAATGATGACGAGGAAGATATAATTTATCTTATTCACATTGTTCGTGAATTTTTCGACATATTTGAGCCCGTTTTAGGATTACCACCTAAGCGAGCAATTGAGTTCAGAATTAATCTCATCCCTGGAGCTCAACCTATTACTCGTCCTCCTTATCGGTTGTTCAATAAAGAAAATGAGGAGATGCGCAATCAATTATCTGAATTGGAGACGAAGCAATTTATTCGCTCTAGTTCCTCTCCTTGGGGAGCTTCAGCTATTTTTGTAAAGAAATCCGATGGCACACTTAGGCTTTGTGTTGACTACCGCAAGCTTAATGATCTTACTATCAAAAATAAATATCCTTTACCTCGGATTGATGATCTATTCAATCAACTTAGTGGTGCTGGAGACTTTTCACAATTGGACTTGGCAACCGGTTTCCATCAGTTTCGTATTGCAGAGGATAGCATCCCTTTGACATCGTTCCGTACTCGTTATGGATCTTATGAATGGCTTGTTATGCCATTTGGATTGACGAATGCTCCGGCTTATTTCGTCGACCTTATGAATCGAGTTTTCAAAGATTTTCTCGATCGATTTGTTCTCATCTTTATTGATGATATTCTTGTGTATTCGAAAACCGAGGAGGAGCATGAAAAACATCTTCGGATTGTGTTGGAAACTCTTAGGAGAAATCAATTAAAAGCAAAATTTTCTAAATGCCATTTTTGGCAATCTAGTGTGAAGTTTCTCGGTCATATTATTTCCGAATCCGGAATTTCCGTAGATCCTTCAAAGATTGAAGCGATTCAAGATTGGGAGAGACCAGAGAGTGTGACGGAAATCCATAGTTTCCTTGGATTGGCGGGTTATTACCGTCGTTTTATCAAGGACTTTGCAAAAATTGCCGTGCCTCTCACTAGCTTAACTAAGAAAGGTGTTAAATACATTTGTTCGGACAAATGTGAAACTTCTTTTCAGAAATTAAAAGAACTCCTTTCCGGTGCTCCTATTCTTGTTATTCCTGAGGGGAATCAAGATTTCGTTGTTTATACCGATGCTAGTCGCGTTGGATTGGGTGCCGTTCTTATGCAAAAAGAACGTGTTATTGCTTATGCTTCTATGCAATTGAAGCCAGTTGAGACTAGATATGCCACTCATGATTTAGAACTTGCGGATATCGTTTTTGCCCTTCGAATTTGGAGTCATTATCTATTGGGAGAAAAATTTATTCTCTACACCGATCATAAGTCTTTGAAATATTTATTCTCTCAAAAGGAATTAAATTTGCGTCAACAACATTGGCTCGAATTTCTTGCATCTTATGATCTTGATATTCTTTATACTTTCAGAAAGGGGAATCGTGTTGCCGATGCACTTAGTCGCAAGCAACAAGCGGTTGTTTCTATGATGATATCTGAATGGAATGATCTCGGAATTTTATCCACTTATGAAATTCGAGACCGTGTTTCCGATTTATGTTCATCTCTCGTTTTATGTAGCCTTGAGGCTCATCCTTCTCTTTTAGACCGCATTATTGAAGCTCAAAAGCTGGATCCCGAATTGGCTCTTCTTGGCCAAAATTTTAGGGATAAATTTGATATTGAAGTTTTCAAAGACTTTGATATTGATTCTCGTGGCAGTATTCGAAAATTGGTAGACTTATCGTGCCAAATAATAGTGATCTTCGTAAAGACTTTTAGAAGATTCACATTGTTCTAAATTTACCATTCATCCCGGTAGTAGTAAAATGTACGCGGATATGAAGCGACTTTATTATTGGGAGGGAATGAAATCCGATATTGCTAATTTTGTTAAGTGTTGCATGACTTGCCAACTCATTAAGGCCGAGCATCAAAGGCCTGGTGGGTTATTGCAACCTTTAGAAATTCCAATTTGGAAGTGGGATCAAATTTCCATGGATTTTATAGACGGCCTCCCCCGTTCTCGTTCGGGTCATGATAGCCTATGGGTGATAGTTGGTAGACTTACTAAATCCGCCCATTTTATTCCTATTCGGTCCAATCGGACCGTACCTCTTTTGGCCAAACTCTTTATTAAAGAAATTGTTAAATTGCATGGAGTTCCTACTTCTATTGTTAGTGATCGTGATCCATTGTTTACTAGTGGATTTTGGAAGAGTCTTCAAAAAGCTTTGGGAACGAAGCTTAATTTTAGCACCGCTTATCATCCTCAGTCCGATGGACAAACTGGGCCTGTGAATCAAACTCTTGAAGATCTTCTCGTGCGTGTGTTCTTGATTTTGGTGGAAGTTGGGAAGATCATATTTCTCTTGTTGAGTTTTCCTATAATAATAGCTTCCAATCTAGTATTGGTATGGCTCCTTTTGAAGCACTCTATGGTAGGCCATGCCGTTCTCCTTCTTGTTGGCTTGAGGCCGGTGAGAAGATGGTTTTAGGTCCAGATTTTATTCGAGATTCCACAGAAAAGATTGATCTTATTCGTCATAGGATGAAAGAAGCCCAGAATAGACAAAAATCCTATGCCGCTCACCAGAGAAGGAAATTAGAATTTTCTGTGGGAGATCTTGTGTTTATCCGGTTTTCACCTATGAAGGGTGTGGTACGTTTTAGTCAATCGGGAAAGTTAGCACCTCGATATATTGGTCCATTTCCCATCACCGAACGTATTGGTTCCGTGGCTTATCGCCTTTTATTATCGGCTCAGTTTTCTGCTATTCATGACGTGTTTCGCGTTTCTCAATTGCGGAAATGCCTTCGAGATTCCGATTGTATTCTTGAGCCTGGTGTTGTGGAATAAATTGAAGTTTCATCTAATTTAACTTTTGAGCAACATCCTATTCGTATTATTGCTTCGGAAGTCAAATGACTTCGAAATAAAGATGTCCCGCTTGTGAAGGTTCAATGGTCCTCAAATCCTAAGGATTGCTCTTGGGAATCTAGAGAATTCATCGAGCGAACACATCCACACTTACTTTCTCGTGCTCTTTGAGGTGAACTTTTTATTTCAAATTGCTTTTGTGTTGAATATGCTTTTATGGTTGTCACTTTATATTTTCTTCTTAAATATTGCGAGGACGCAATTTCTTTAAGGAGGGGAGTCTGTAACAACCCGCATATTTATCGATTTTATATTCAAATATTTTATTTAAAATTGTTATCGATACTCGAAATTTAGTCCAAAAAGCTACTTTTTGCCTACGGCCGAATTAGGACTCGGGACCACTTCCATTGAGTTCAAAATGCCGTTTGCAACCTTTTTGAGTATAAGCTTTGATATGTTTGGAGTAAGTTGAATTTTGCTACCTTTTCACTTAGGGCTTTGGGTTGGGTTCAGCCCACTAGCCAACTTAATACCCCAAACTGAACCACTCCTCTTCATTCACTCCCTCTTCCTCTACTTTTCAATTCTAAAGAGATTAATGGTGAGTGGAATGGTAAATTAAAACTCCAAACCCTAGTTTTCTTTTGCAAATCAAGCTCTTGCTCCAAACTAATAGAAGAAGCTTTGGTAAGTCTCCTCTTCTTCTTCTCCAATCCACTCAATTTCAGAAATTTCCTAAACCTAACTTAGGGAATGTTCTTCTTTTGAGCTTAGATTCAGCTTCTAGTGTTGAGATTGAAGTGTGGATGATCTTCCCTTGTCTTCAAGCTTCTCATTCATTGTTTTTAGGTTCAAAGGTGAGATTTTTCACCTCACATCTATGCTTATATATATTTTTGAATGTTGGGTATGAATTCCTAACACTTATTCATATGAATTTGCTTTTGGTTTGGATTGAATTGGTGAATATTCCAATTTTAGGTATTTTGCGTTCAAATCTTTAAAAATCATAACTTTAATGTTTTGATCATGTTTTTGGTGATGAATCGATGAGCTTATAGGACCAGGTAGCCGATGGCGTAAACCCCTAGCGTCCGTGCTTGTCCGTTTGCAAATTGAAGGAGTTTGCACCTCATTTGAAATGGGTTTCAAATTGCAGAACATGAGGTTCGGCCGACCGGACCCCTGGTCCAACCGACCGACCTGCTACCAAAGTGCATAACACTCCTCTCTCTGGTCCGGTCGACCTGCTACAGAGCTCAGTCGACCGACCTGCTTTTCGAAATTTTTTCCAGAACAGGGTCCGGTCGACCGAGCTCTGTAGCCGGCCGACCAACCTATTGCTATTTTGCCTATTTCGCTTATTTTGCGTGGTTGCCAAATTTAATCGATTCGAGTTCTTTCCCTATTTGTTGTTATCATTTGTCATTGACTTTGATGACTTCTTTTCTTCGGGAATTTTAGAAATATCCATTTTGATGGATTCAGTATCGATTTCTATGGATTTTTATTCACGTCTTCGAATGTGAATTTCAGTGATTGATTGTTTTACAATCATTTTTGTGATTTGTCACTTTAAAAATATAAAGGTTTCTATACAAGTAGTAAATATCAAAACTCTTTCATCAAAACGATTTCAACACTATTTCAATACCAAGCTTATTTATTAAAACCGTTTTCCAATCTATTAGTATATACAAACATTTTCCTCACTCGTATGAGAAATCTAATTAAACGGCTTAGTAAAATGAGTGGTATGAAATGCTTGCGTTTACTTCGTTGGTTAATTCTTGGACTTGTTCGATTGAATCTCTTGTGACAATTTTCTAGTGGAGATCTACAATTTGTTCGTAAATATTTAAGTTAAGCTAGTGGTTATGGGACATGAAGCTGAGCTCATATATTTACTAGCTTAGTGTAATTGACACTTCTTGATGATTGATGATGATCATTTTGTGATTTAGACTAGCGATATGCTATGTTTATTCGTCCACGTAGGGGACGGTACCTCGTTTTATTGAGTTTCGTCTCATTTCTTTTATAGGTTAACGACCTATGTTTTATTGAGTTTCGTCTCATTTCTTTTATAGGCTAACGACCTATGTTTTATTGAGTTTCGTCTCATTTCTTTTATAGGTCGACGACCTATGTTTTATTGAATTTTGTCTCTTTTTTATCATAGGCTAACGACCTATTTATTTCTTGGGGTTTCGACCCAATTTTTGTGGGCTAGCAACCCACGCTTTTATGGAGTTCGGGTTCTTTGGGCGTACCATTGTACTACGTCGTTGTTCCAAATTTTACGAGTTTCAGGTTCTTCGGGCGTACCGTTGTACTACGTCATTGTTCTGAACTATTCGAGTTTCTGGTTCCTCGGGCGTACCGTTGTACTACGTCGTTGCACCGGCTCTATGGTTAGCGACCATGGGATAGCGTCCTTTTTTGTGATACATGTGTCGGTGAGTTTTCATGCTCCCGTTTTGTGATAGGCCTCCCCCTTTTTGTGATTGATCGTTTCTACGATCATTTTTATGATTCCTGGATTAGTATTGATGATTTCTAGAATTTGAATTTCACCAATTTTATGATTGGCATTTATATGTAGTCAATATTTGTGGTTTGGTGAATGAAATAAGGAGTATGACATTCCTTTTGTTCCTTGAGAAGATTTTTGTGATATTGATAAATCTCTTGTCGATTTTCAATTACTTATTTATCATAGCTTGGCATTGTGATTATCATACGCTTAGTCATATCTCTTATTCTATATCATTTCATCTGATATTTATAGCTAGACTGATCCGTTTATTGTTTTCTTATGAAATAATTCTCAGGTCAGACCGAGATGTTACAGGTGCTTCTGCTTGACTTCTCCCCAGGGATTAATTACTCTGACTTTTGGCTAACTACTTAGATTAGTAGTTTTTGGTTGTATGCATTTGAGATATAGACTCATAGCTGTGTAATTAATCTTTTGTATAGCACATGTTGCTATTCTTTTGTGTAATTGTGGATCTTTTAGACTACTACTCCGATGAACACTTTTATGTGTTATTTATATTCATGTCTATTTCCTCCTTTGTGATATGAATTATCTATGACTGATTTGTGTTATGTTTATTTCTATATTTGTTTTCGAAGATATTATAGACACTGTGTAGTAGCTTTGAGTTTGTGTCGGTATGTGGGATTTCCTCTTGAAAAGAATGCAAGTTATATTTTACCTGGCATATCGGTACTCGCACAAAGCAATTATACAGAGGGTCGCTCCTCAACAGCCTTATTCTCCGTGCTAGTTGGCGGAATTACATTGTAGTATCCTTGGCTAGCATGGGTATAGAGGTGGGGTGTGACGCCCCACCTCTATACCCACGCTAGCCAAGGACACCACGGGGTAATGCCGTCAACTAGCGCTGAGAATAAGGCTTTTGAGATGCGACCATCCGTGTACTTGCTTTGTGCGAGCATCGATATGTCAGATAGTATAACATGCATTTCTTTTCAAGAGGAAATCCGACACACCGACACAAACTCAAAGCTACTACACAGTGGCTATAATATCTTCGGAAACAAATATGGAAATATACATAACATAAATCAGTCACGGGTAATTCATATCACAAAGGCGGAAATAGATATGAATATATATAACACATAAAAGTGTTCATCAGAGTAGTGGTCTAACAAGATCCACAATATCACAAAAGATGGATACAAGTGCTAGACAAAAGAATATGTATACATCAAGGAGTCTATATCTCAAATTGTACACAACCATAAACTACAAGCTAAGTAGCTAACCAAAAGATCAGATGATGGTCCGATAAGGAGTCAAGCAGAAGCACCTGTAAAATCTCAGTCTGACCCGAGTATTATTTAATAAGAAAATAATAAACGGATCAGTCTAGCTATAAATATCAGATGAAATGATATAGAATAAGAAATATAATAAAAAGACGTATGATAACCAAAAATGTCATACTACGACAAGTATACATTAGAAAAATCAAGAAAGGAAAATCATACAAATATCTCAAGAATCTCATAGCATCAAAAGAATGTCATATTCTTTATTTAATTCACCAAACCACAATAAATGACATCCATATCAATGCCAACAGAAAAAGGTAATGAAACATAAATTCCAGAAATCATCATATATAAATCCAGAAACCACAAGAAAAGGTTGGCCAAAACATTGATGTAGTGCAAATGGTACATCCAATGAATCAAAAAGCAAAGACTTTGATGTAGTGCAAACGGTACATCCAATGAATCAAAAGCAAAGACATTGATGTAGTGCAAACGGTACATCCAATGAATCAAAAGCAAAGACATTGATGTAGTGCAAACGGTACATCCAATGAATCAAAAGCAAAGACATTGATGTAGTGCAAATGGTACATCCAATGAATCAAAAGCAAAGACATTGATGTAGTACAAACGGTACATCCAATGAATCAAAAGCAAAGACATTGAAAGTACATGGGATGCCGGCCCACAAAGAAATGAGACGAAGCTCAATGAATTGAGGTACGGACCTCATGGACAAAGAGACATTGCACATTGCTAGTCTAAACCATAAAATGATCATCATCGATCATCAAGAAGTGTCAATTATAGTAAGCTAGTACATATATGAGCTTAGCTTCATGTCCCATAACAACTAGCTTAACTTAAATATTTACGAACAAATTATAAATCTTCACTAGAAAATTGTCACAAGAGATTCAATCGAACAAGTCCAAGAATTAACCGACGAAGTAAACGCAAGCGTGTCATACCACTTGTTTTTCTAAGTCGTTTAATTAGATTTCTCATACGAGTGAGGTAAAGGTTTGTATATACTAATAGATTGGAAATCGGTTTGAGAAAAAGAGCTTTGTTATAAAATAGTGTTGAAATCATTTGAAGAAAGAGTTTTGATATTTACTACTAGTATAGAAAACCTTTATATTTTTAAAGTGACAAATCATAGAAATGATTGTAGAAACAATCAACCATCAAAATTCACATTCGAAGACGTGAATAAAATCCAAAGAAATCGATTACGGAATCCATCGAAATGGATATTCCCAAAAATCACGAAGAAAATGTCATCAAAGTCAATAATAAATGATAACAACAAAAAGGGAATCAACACGAATCGATTAAAGTTGGAATTCTCAAGCAAATAGGCTAATAGGCAAAGGAGTGCAGATTCAGACGTCTGAAATCAAGGATTCAGACGTCTGAATCTGGAAAATAAACTATTTTCCAAAAATAGAATTCAGACGTCTGAATCGTAGATTTCAGACGTCTGAAATAGGCACTTTTTAGCCTATTTCGTTTCTGGTTCCAAATGAACCAATTCAGACGTCTGAAATATAAATTCAGACGTCTGAATACTGGGGGATAAAAATTCCAAATATAATATTCAAACATCTGAATACTACGTTTCAGACGTCTGAATCAAAGGTTCAGGGCATTCCCTGAACCTAGGCCAAAATGGCCAAACGGATACCGAAAGCGATCGATCGAGCGACAACGACCAAGGATTTAAGCCAAGCGACAACCTAGCCCTAACGGCTCTTCGATACGCCTCAAATATCAATGTCCAATATCCATAAAAGTATTTTCATAGATTTTGATTTCAAAACACCAAAAATTGGAATATACACCAAATCAATCCAAACCAAAATCAATTGCACAAGAATAAGCATTA
Organism: Allium cepa; assembly: GCA_030765085.1. NCBI lineage: Eukaryota > Viridiplantae > Streptophyta > Magnoliopsida > Asparagales > Amaryllidaceae > Allium > Allium cepa. Next base: position 303,273,715 of record CM060937.1, on the reverse strand, counting down.
GGAATTCATACCTAACAATCGAAGATAATTATAGACTAAGATGTGAGATAAAAATCTCACCTTTGAACCCAAATTAATGAAGAAGAAGCTTGAAAGCAAAGGAAGATCAACCACACTTCAATCCCAACTCAAGAAGCTTGATTCTAAGCTTAAAAGAGAAATATTTCCCAAATTAGGTTTAGGAATTTTCTGAAATCAAAGAGAGAATGAGTTGGGGAAGATGAAGAGAAGGCTTACCAATGGGTTCTCTTGAATTTGGAGCTAGAAGTTGGATTTGCAAAGAAAGCTAGGGCTTGGAGTTTTAATTTCCTCTTCCACTCTCCATTGTTAAAAAAGCTTGAGTATTAGGAAATGAGGAATGAAGTTATGAAGAGGAGAAGGGGTTGGGACTGAGTTAGTAAGTGATTAAAGGGTTCAGCCCAAACCAAAGCCCTAAGTGAAAAAGTAGCAAAAATCAACTTACTCCAAACATATCGAAGCTTATACTCAAAAAGGTTGCAAACGGCATTTTGAACTCAATGGAAGTGGTCTTGAGTCCCAATTCGATTGTTTGCTAAAAGTAGGTTTTCAGACTAAAATCCGACGAACGATGAAATATTTAAATAAAATATTTAAATATACAATCGATAAATATGCGGGTTGTTACAGACTCCCCTCCTTAAAGAAATTGCGTCCTTGCAATACTTAAGAAGAAAATAAAGAGTAACAACCATAAAAGCATATCAACACAAAAGAAATTTGAAAAAGGAAGTTCACCATAAAGAGCATAAGAAAGTATGTTGCTCCTCAGTCAAATCTGGTGAAACTTTAGTCTCTACTATAACACCAGGCTCAAGAATAAAAATCGGAAACTTAAAATCATTTCCATAGTTAAAAGACGTGGAAAACGTCAAGGATAGCAGAAAAATTGAGCCGGTGCAACGACGTAGTACAGAAACGGTACGCCGAGAAACTAGAAACTCGAATAATTTAGAACACCGACGTAGTACAAAAACGGTACGTCTAATGAACCGATAAACCATAAAAGAACATCGGACGCTTTTCCATAAAAGAAATGAGATAAATCTCAATAAAACGAAGTATATCAAAACGTCCGATGAACTTGATAAAAAGATAATTCCATTCAGACAACATCAAAGAATCAACAACTTATTGCCCACGACAAACGCATTGGCAACACGATTTCTAGAATATCAAGATCATAAGATGCCAGGAACTTGAGTCGACATGAAGTTCCTTATGAGAAAATAAATTTTCCAAAAATTTATGATCGAGGTGGAGAACAAATTTCTCCCCCAAAAATGATGATGCCAAACTCTAAAAGCGAAAACAATAGCCGCGAGCACTAGATCATGAGTGGCATACCTAGTCTTAATCGGCTTTTAATGATTTAGAAGCACAAGTGATAGCACATTATCTTTTGCAAGAGAACGACATCCAAACCAATACGATTAGCATTGGTACAAAAGATAAAGTCTTGGTTCCCTTCGGAAAACACAAGAATAGGAGTATCGAAAAGAAAGAATTTCTTTCAAATAATCTTCTTTCCTGAAAAGTTAAAACTTTCAAAATTACATTTATCTTCATGTAATAATCTTTCTAGAAAAATTTACATTTTTACAAGTCAATTTATTGTGTCTGACTGTCTCATCAAAGCGTTTAGGAAATTCCTATCGATAACGTTGATCAAGCGTATCGACCAGAATTCTTAAAACACTAAATGGGCAATACAATCACAAAATCATCTTCTATATGACAAAAATATCTCTTAGAAGTTTTTAAGAATATTCTTTGCTCGTTTAAGATCAAAATCCAATTGTACTTATAAATAAATCTTATGAAAAAGATTTGCAAAATTTTAAATTGCTATTCTCATCCAAAATCAATAAATACAAGAATGATCTTATCGAAATATTCATAGAATATTCGATTTATAAAATGGATGAAATAAGCTAGATAAACTGAATGACAAAATAAGTCATTCATAAGAATCGTAACGAGTGCAGAATGCGGTAAGTAGAATGCGAACTCCCACAACTCGTAGCCAAATGAAAATCGATGGCAAGGTCGAACTAGAAAGACCTTAACACCACACAAAAGATTTCTTAGGTGATAATCCTAAGACAAACTCAAAAATACCGAAAAAGTTTCACAAATTATTTAGATAAGAGAAATTACACTTTTCTCATCTTGAGGGCTTAAAGAGATGCCTTCAAAAATTTGAAATCGGAATCACAAGAAAAAGTAGAAATCTGCTTAACAGATAGAAAATGTCGAAGATGAATAGTCCACCCAGAAAATAGGATATGGGATTCACAACGATTAAGCCAATCCTCACAAAAATCAATTCCGAAGCCTAAGTAAGAATCGGCTCGGAAAGAAAAACGACATAAAATAATTTCGACATCAATAGAACGCAAATTGAGTGTTGCGGATCCACCAACTGGATTCGCAACTATCAAAGAAGTCATCAACCCCAAAATATTTTCAAAGAAAAAGAATCAACAAGTTCTTTTGATATAAAATAGTGAGATGGAACCCATATCAAAAAGAACTCAAATAATAATATCACGAAATAAAACAATGCCATCAAGGATTGAGTGAAAAATACCTTGACCAAGAGAAGAGTTGCTAGGGGATTGCAGCTTTCCTTCTCTCTTGCTTGGAAGCTTAGGACACGAAGATAAAAGATGACCCGAACCTTTGCAATAACGACAAAAGAGGGGTTTTGGGCACTCCCTTGCATAGTGGTCTGTGGAACCATTGTAGCATCGTCCACGACTAGAGGTAGGAGTCTTTGCTACCGGAGTTTGTTGCTTCCCTTTCTTAGTAGAATTGGGGCCCTTGAATTTGATAGGCCTCTTCAAGTTATTGTCGACGTTTTGTTGGGCACGCACAACTTCAACATCACCTTCATTATCGGCCTCTTCAAGACGAAGAGCAATATCAATAAGCTGATCAAAAGAAACTTCTAGCTTCAAAAGTAATGGCTTCTTAAGATTCTTATTCAAGCATAGACAAATCTCTGATTTTTCTTCAATGGGGTATTAATATACTCGACCCCGTATTTGGACAGAGATTCGAAAGATGCGGCATAGTCTATCACAGAAGATTCACCTTGAACAAGGTCAATAAAACGCCGTGCTAAAGTTACTTTTTCAGCCTTCGGCACGAATTTCAATTCGAATCTTTTTCGGAATTGCTCCCCAGTGAGATCCGCCTCAACGATTTCAGAAATTAAAAGCTCATACCAATCTAACGCTCTTTCTTGGTGCATGCTAGAAGCCACTTGGACTCGATGTAGATCAATAAGGTTCATGCGAGAAAAGATACGATCGCATGATTTGAGCCAAGCTTGAATTTCTATAACACTCTCGGATCCCATGAATGGCCTTCCACCCAAATCAGTATAGTCTCTGCACAAGCGTGCAAAACCGGATCTAGGATGAGTAGGCTCTGGATTGGGACCAACTGCTTGAGCGTTCTTTACTAGATCAAGAAGTTGCTGGGCAGACATAAAAACTCCATCTTGGGGAGTAGCACTAGATTGACCGGCACTGGGACGGCCTGGTCTAACCATTTCCCTTCTTTAAGAAAGAAAGAAAGAAGAGGAAAAAGTTATTCTCAAAATAAATATCAAGCAATCTTGATAGATAAAACAAGGAATCATAAAGAAAATAGGATGAATCTGTTTGAAGACTCGAATTAAATCCTAAGGCACAACTCCTAAGAAAGACTTAGGACATTATCCTTGCTAGATTATTCTAAATTGTTCCGAAGTTTGGCTCTGATACCAAGTTGTAACGCCCCACCTCTATACCCACGCTAGCCAAGGACACTACGGGGTAATGCCGTCAACTAGCGTGGAGAATAAGGCTGTTGAGAAGCGACCATCCGTGTAATTGCTTTGTGCGAGCATCGATATGTCAGATAGTATAACATGCATTTCTTTTCAAGAGGAAATCCGACATACCGACACAAACTCAAAGCTACTACACAGTGGCTATAATATCTTCCGAAACAAATATAGAAATATACATAACATAAATCAGTCACGGATAATTCATATCACAAAGGCAGAAATAGATATGAATATATATAACACATAAAAATGTTCATCAGAGTAGTGGTCTTACAAGATCCACAATATCACAAAAGATGTATACAAGTGCTAGACAAAAGAATATGTATACATCAAGGAGTCTATATCTCAAATTGTACACAACCAAAAAATACAAGCTAAGTAGCTAACCAAAAGATCAGATGATGGTCCGATAAGGAGTCAAGCAGAAGCACCTGTAAAATCTTAGTCTGACCCGAGTATTATTTAATAAGAAAATAATAAATGGATCAGTCTAGCTATAAATATCAGATGAAATGATATAGAATAAGAGATATAATAAAAAGACGTATGATAACCAAAAATGTCATACTACGACAAGTATACATTAGAAAAATCAACAAAGGAAAATCATACAAATATCTCAAGAATCTCATAGCATCAAAAGAATGTCATATTCTTTATTTAATTCACCAAACCACAATAAATGACATCCATATCAATGCCAACTGAAAAGGTAGTGAAACATAAATTCCAGAAATCATCATATAGAAATCCAGAAACCACAAGAAAAGGTTGGCCAAAACATTGATGTAGTGCAAACGGTACATCCAATGAATCAAAAAGCAAAGACATTGATGTAGTGCAAACGGTACATACAATGAATCAAAAGCAAAGACATTGATGTAGTGCAAACGGTACATCCAATGAATCAAAAGCAAAGACATTGATGTAGTGCAAACGGTACATCCAATGAATCAAAAGCAAGGGCATTGATGTAGTGCAAACGGTACATCCAATGAATCAAAAGCAAAGACATTGATGTAGTGCAAACGGTACATCCAATGAATCAAAAGTAAAGGCATTGATGTAGTGCAAACGGTACATCCAATGAATCAAAAGCAAAGGCATTGATGTAGTGCAAACGGTACATCCAATGAATCAAAAGCAAAGACATTGATGTAGTGCAAAAGGTACATCCAATGAATCAAAAAGCAAAGACATTGATGTAGTGCAAACGGTACATCCAATGAATCAAAAGCAAAGGCATTGATGTAGTGCAAATGGTACATCCAATGAATCAAAAGCAAAGACATTGAAAGTACATGGGATGCTAGCCCACAAAGAAATGAGACGAAGCTCAATGAATTGAGGTACGGACCTCCACATGGTCAAAGAGACATCTCACATTGCTAGTCTAAACCATAAAATGATCATCATCGATCATCAAGAAGTGTCAATTACAGTAAGCTAGTAAATATATGAGCTTAGCTTCATGTCCCATAACCACTAGCTTAACTTAAATATTTACGAACAAATTGTAGATCTTCACTAGAAAATTGTCACAAGAGATTCAATCGAACAAGTCCAAGAATTAACCGACGAAGGAAACGCAAGCGTTTCATACCACTTGTTTTACTAAGTCGTTTAATTAGATTTCTCATACGAGCGAGGTAAAGGTTTGTATATACTAATAGATTGGAAATCGGTTTGAGAAAACGAGCTTTTTTATAAAATAGTGTTGAAATCATTTGAAGAAAGAGTTTTGATATTTACTACTAGTATAGAAAACCTTTATATTTTTAAAGTGACAAATCATAGAAATGATTGTAGAAACAATCAACCATTAAAATTCACATTCGAAGACGTGAATAAAATCCAAAGAAATCGATTACAGAATCCATCGAAATGGATATTTCCAAAAATCACGAAGAAAATGTCATCAAAGTTAATAATAAATGATAATAACAAAAAGGGAATCAACACGAATCGATTAAAGTTGGAATTCTCAAGCAAATAGGCTAGTAGGCAAAAGAGTGCAGATTCAGAAGTTTGAAATCAAGGATTCAGATGTCTGAATCTGGAAAATAAACTATTTTCCAAAAACAGAATTCAGACATCTGAATCTGGAAAATAAATTATTTTCCAAAAACAGAATTCAGACGTCTAAATCGTAGATTTCAGACGTCTGAAATAGGCACTTTTTAGCCTATTTTGTTTTTGGTTCCAAATGAACCAATTCAGACGTCTGAAATATAGATTCAGACGTCTGAATACTGGGGGATAAAAATTCCCAGTATAATATTCAGACGTCTGAATACTATGTTTCAGACGTCTGAATTAAGGGTTCAGGGCATTCCCTGAACCTAGGCCAAAATGGCCAAACGGATATCGGAAACGATTGATCGAGTGACAACGACCAAGGATTTACGCCAAGCGACAGCCCAGCCCTAACGGCTCTTCGATACGCCTCAAATATCAATGTCCAAATATCCATAAAAGTATTTTCATAGATTTTGATTTCAAAACACCAAAAATTGGAATATACACCAAATCAATCCAAACCGAAATCAATTGCACAAGAATAAGTGTTAGGAATTCATACCTAACAATCAAAGATAATTATAGACTAAGATGTGAGATAAAAATCTCACCTTTGAACCCAAATTAATGAAGAAGAAGCTTGAAAGCAAAGGAAGATCAACCACACTTCAATCCCAACTCAAGGAGCTTGATTCTAAGCTTAAAAGAGAAATATTTCCCCAATTAGGTTTAGGAATTTTCTGAAATTAAAGAGAGAATGAGTTGGGGAAGATGAAGAGAAGGATTACCAATGGGTTCTCTTGAATTTGGAGCTAGAAGTTGGATTTGCAAAGAAAGCTAGGGCTTGGAATTTTAATTTCCTCTTCCACTCTCCATTGTTATAAGAGCTTGAGTATTATGAGGAATGAAGTTATGAAGAGGAGAAGGGGTTGGGACTGAGTTAGTAAGTGATTAAAGGGTTCAGCCCAAACCAAAGCCCTAAGTGAAAAAGTAGCAAAAATCAACTTACTTCAAACATATCAAAGCTTATACTCAAAAAGGTTGCAAATGGCATTTTGAACTCAATGGAAGTGGTCTTGAGTCCCAATTCGACTGTTTGCTAAAAGTAGGTTTTCGGACTAAAATCCGACGAACGATGAAATATTTAAATAAAATATTTAAATATACAATCGATAAATATGCGGGTTGTTACATGGGGCGTCACATAATCCATCACTTAGAAACTCGAAAATGAATACTAATGATGCGCCCATCATCACCAAGATTATTTCCCTACGATTGAAGTGAGTTTAGTGCTTTTTTACTTCCAAAATCCATTTTAAGACAATTTCTATTCAAAATGTCTCCAAAAATAATATCACCATTCTTCCTTTAAAACGCTTTGGAAAACATTTACAATAGATTTCAGATTTAAAAATTCTAAACACTTAGTTCAAACCCAACTTAATCCATTTCTCAAAATTCCCGGGATTTTAATTTTGGTTTAAATCAAATTCTAGTTGTAACAACCCGTCTTTCACACCACAGAAAGAAATATCATTATTAAGAAAGAAAGAGATAGAAAAGAGAAAGATAGAAAAGAAAGAACTAAATAATACTAGAATCTCATAGCGGAATGAATAAAATATATTAATCACTTAAGTTATTACATAAGATACATCAACTATCAGAGTTACACAGCTTATACATCACCAACTAGACAGTTATAAAGACCTATCTATCATACAACTCTAGTACAATACAGACACCATCATAGGGATACACTACAGAGGAACCACTATATATCTGTATACGCTGAAGCCTCCTATTCCATACCTCCTCCAGAAATTTGTCAAAGCTAACTTGAATCCCTTGGCTTCTCGTAAAAATTTGAGTACCCAAGAGTTTAAGTAAACAGAAAATAAACTCCAGGTCAGACATCGGTTTGGTGTGAGTAAACGGGTTAAAGTTGCTTAACTTTGAAAACCTTTGAAAACAAAAGGTATCTCGTAAGATTAACTACACATAAACATGGAAAAAAAATTACTTTACGATAACCAAAACATTTGATAGGAAATCCAGTGATATTATAATAGTGTCTAGGTTTTTCAAGTTAATAGAAAATAGCTGAAATTGTTACATGATTAAATTCCTGCATACTGGCCACAAAGTTGGTTATACAGTCAAAACCGTAAAGGCATGTAGGGAAAATGTGTTTCCATCAATAGCAGGGCTACTGGGGTGCCGTCCATCACAGTACCTGGTCTAGATCAAAGTACCGAGGATCCACCCTAAATCCCCTACAACACAAAGCCAGAACCATCCCTTACTGGATAAACAGAACAAGACAACCCCGAGTTGGCGCGACCAACCACATACTAAGCCGAAATAAAAGGGACCTCTAGATAGGGAAAAATCTTGTCTTACTTGGGCGCGACCCACTTAGCCTTGCTGCATCTGCTATGTTTTAGCCATTCCCGATTGATGAGGCTTGAGGCTACGATTACCTTTATAAAACACATCTATCTTAAAATGCTCATCGTCCTCCTAACGATGTTCTGAAAGCATTCAATCCATACAAGTTCGTCTGGGTTCGAATGAAACCGAAGGCACTATCTCATTACACTCATTTTAGAATCACCCTCCCTTGCACTCGAATCTTCATCTCGAATCTGAAAGCACTATCTCCGTCAAACTCATCTTGGATTCACCCTTAGAGTTTTAATGACACATAGCCCTTACGCTTCGAGTCTTCATCTTGATCTTCATTAGATATTTCCCGACCTATCGTTTAATTTGGATCAATGTGGTTTTTGGATATCCAATTTGGAAATCCGATCCCGATCTCATCGAAATCTAAAATGCCGTTTTAATGTTCAAGTTGTTTACAAGTTTAAACAATTTAATTTATTATTTAGGATAACATTTACACACAGATAGATGATTCACATTATCATCGATAAATAATCCATTATTATCTCAATTTAACCAAACATCTCATATCACAAAGCAGCACATATCACATATTAGAGATATCATATAATCCAAGGCATTCAATATCATTCAACCATCCATAAGCAAGATAAATCAACCACACCATCTCTAATTAATTTAATTAACCACCAACGAATTAAATTAATTACTTAAATTACTTTTAAATCCTGCTTACTTACCTTTAGTTAATTACAACCCAATTAATTAATCATCCTTTAATTATCCATCTTAATTAATCATCCATTAATTATTCCTCAATTACATTAAGTAATTAACCCTTAATTAATTACACAAATTAATTATCCTTAACCCAATCATATTAATTAACCTTTGATTACTCCCATTAGTTAATTAAGTATAATTAATTACATTGACCCTTAATTAATTACATTAATTAGTTATTCTATAATCACTTATATTGATTCATTATCCTTTAGTTAATCACGTTATTAACCTTTAATTACTTTCATTAATTACATTAATTAACGATCCTCTAATTACTTCATTAATTAATTATTCTTCTAATTAATTTAATAATTAATCTTTAATTAATCATATTCATTAATCAACCTTAATTAGTCATATACAGTAGTTATCTATCATTTAATTACTTACATTAGTTAATTAACTTTTTAATTAATTATATTGATTAATTCTTAATTAGTTACATTAAGTAATTAATCCTTAATTAATTACATTAAGTAATTAATCCTTAATTACTTCCATTAAGTAATTACCCTTCTTATTAATTACACAAAGTAATTAAACCTTAATTACTTCCACTAAGTAATAACCCTACTTATTAATTACACCCAGAAATTACCCATTAATTAAATACTCTTTAATTAATTAACTAACCTTTAATTACTTAGATTAATTAAACCTTAATCAATTAAGTAATTAACAGCCTTAATCAATTAATCCAATTATCTTAAATTAATTACATTAACTAATTATCCCTTAATCATTAGTTAATGGTCCTTAAATTAATTACATTCATTAACTATCCACTAATTACTTATACTAAGTAATTATCCTTTGATTATTAAAATTAATTAATTAATCTTTATTAATCTTATAAAGTGACTAATTTTTAATTAATTTTACTAGTTAATCAACTAAACTAAACACTTAATTACATTATTTAATTTTCATGATAAAAAATTAGGAATCCATTATATAATTAAATTATACTTTACCTAAAACAAAATAATTTAAAACATTTAATTTATCATTTAAAATCTTGAAACTTGTTCAAAACTTGTTTAATAAATACCTATTCTTTGAAAACTTAGTTATCAATTTCTTTTTAAAACTTATTCAGTTTTTAAACATATTTAAACTTGGTTGCAAATCCCTTTTGAATTTCAAATACATTTTTAACCTTAACTAAACATCTTCTTTAGAAAACTAATTATTTTAAACTAAAACTTTTAAAACTTATTTGCATACTTTTCTTGAAACTTTAAATAATATTCTAGCTCGAAAACTAAATTTTATTTTGCTTTAAACTTAAACTTGATTTTTTTTACAAAAAAACTGTTCAATCCTTTACAAATTTAACTTTTCTGTTAAACTAGAATATCACCTCAAATCATACCCGAGCCGTTATTCGATTTCCCCGAGTAAAACATGAGGTACGCTCGTCCCTAAAAAAACTTCGAGACAAACCCCAAAACATCTCGAGTCACACTAGAGGCAATGCTTCCTCCTCAAAATCGACAAATCCAGGTACACCCAAGTGCACTGTGCACATGCACGCACCAACGACATCGACAATCAGCACGTTCACCCAGAGAAAGTAATCGAAAGCCACTTCGAAATTTCGACGATCGATCGAAAAACTGGAACCAACCAGCATCGAAAAATCGCCTCTCGTCATCGATCCCGACCCTAAACAAACATGCCGACCATGTTAGAGCTTTATCTTGATCCCAAGCTCCGATCCCCCCGTCGCGAACCACTCCGGTCCACCTAAGTCGTCGTACGAATTCCATCATCATCGATGGCTTCAACTGCGTACAAAACCCAACTTTGCCAATCTCAGACCACCACGACCTTTGATAAATTCCACCAATATTTTTCTAGATATCATCACCCCTAAAGCTACCCATGACAGTGATCCCGAGCTTCGTATAGTCTTTGATCGCCGACAATTAACAAAATACCCAAATCGGGTCATCTTGGATTATCTCCTCAATTCCCTATCTAAAAATCAAGATTTTTCCACCTAAATTCATGATTTAGCTCAACATATCCGATTCTAAGATCAAAAACTGAAACTACAATGATTAATTTTCAGTTATATTTAGATCTTCATTGTATTTTGTTATTTTTGTGAAATTTACTAAATGTAAAATCCTAAAACTATTTTTAATATTAATACTACACCGTAATAATCATTTTCTATTCAAAGATTAAGGCTTAATTTCGATTGTAGAGAGAGATATTTTTTTTATATAACATAGAACCTTGTAAATAAGAACAGAGAAGAGTATATATACATATGCGTAGATATTTTCACAGACTCATCTTTATATATGCATGCATTCACATCCAACATTCATATAAACATTTTAAACTGTATTATTACTACATTTATCACTGGTAACAATTATAGGATCAGATTAAAAATTGTTTTTAAAAGAAATTTTACTCACCTAAAATAGGAAACAAAGAACAGTTTTATCCAGGTTTTGATCTTCAACTGATTTATCTGAAACTTGCTTAGATATGGAGTTTTGTTGTTTGAATATGCTTTGATTGATTATTTAGTTGAATTTTTGCTTCAGGTTGAAGTTGCTGTTAGCATTGATTTTGGTTTGATTTCCTTTCTGAATTTAGATTTCAGTTTTCCTTTTTGTTTTTGAAAATGAAAGAAGATAGAACAAAAGGTTGAGAAGAATTTGAAGTGAAAAAATGAAAGCCAGGTTTCTCTATACTTGTTATTATATATGATTTAAATTTTAAGGAGAAGGAATGTGTGCCACTTGTTAGTTTATGTGTTACTTGACTTACAAATGTTGAAATAATGCCTTATTATGTTTACAAGTGTTTAAATTTTTATTAAATATATTTTTCTTAATTACTTATGTTTTAGTATTAATATATGTTTTGCCTTAATTTTTATTAATATGTTTTGTATGTTTTTATATTAATATGTAAAGGTTATATTTATATATATTCAAATCATATTTATGCAAATTAAAATTAAAAAGAAATAATTAAAAATAAAATAAATAAACCTTTAATTAAATCTTACCATAAACTTACGCTACAATATATTTTTAAATAAATAAACATTTATTGATATTATCTTGGTTGCTAAGAAATATAAAGTTTAATTCTTAATAGCCTTTGAAAAGCATTATATTAAATTCAACCCTAACTTCCAAATTACAATATATATTAAATTTGAAAACATGTTTTTATTTGTTAAATTCAAAACAAAGCTTTTCTATTTACAATATATACAAATATATACATTATAAATAGAAAACATTCCAATGTTTGCTTTGAAAATTATTATACTGAATTTGAAAACAATACTTCAAATCACAATATACATACATACATACATACATACATACATACATACATACATACATACATACATATATTATAATTTGAAAACATATCTTTTAATATATTAAAACCAAAGGCTTCCTATTTATAATATATGTACACACACATATATATACATTTAAAATAGAATACATTTTAATATTACTTTGAAAATTGTTATTTTTGATTTAAAACAAATTTTCCAATCACAATATACATACATACATATATATATATATTATAATTAGACAACATGTTTATATTAGCTTGAAAGGATAAATTTTATCAATTAAATATTATTAATTTTTGAAAAGATCAATTTTTCCAAATTAAATAATTATTAGCTTTTAAAAGAATTACTTGCCAAATTAAACTAAAATTATAAAAGAAAATTATCAAACAATTTTAATTATTAATAAAGATTATTAAAATGTTATGCCTAAAATTCTGGGTTATCACACTAGTTATACTCCTTTGTACAAATCATACCTATAAATTTCTATTTGGTTATATATATAACCATTTCAAATTTTATATCCTTGTTTTGATTATAATATTAACAACCAAACATTCCAAACATATGCACTATAATAATTTCAGAAAATTATTTCTTTTATATCAAAATTTAATTTTGGTAAATTTTTTTCATTTACCCACTTTAAAATAATATTATGTCGGATTACGTTGTTTAAGAGTTTAGAAACCCCTATCGGTACGGTTGTACTTCTCGTACTGACCAGAATTCAAAAACACTCAATCGATAAGTCAATACAATATAAAAACATTTTATATTCACTAATAATTACACGCTCATATCTATTAATACACTCAAACTCATTCTAGAGTACTACAGACTCTATCTCTAATGAGTAATCGCCACCAAAGCCTAGGTATATCGCCAACCTAAGCTCTGATACCAACTGTCACGACCCGTCCTTCTCGACCCTAGAAAATCGACATAAATACGCTCATCGTATAACATGCCGAACGATCGAATGCCGAAAAGACAGATTGTTGAGGGAAAAGAAAGTGGGTAGAAGGAAGAAGAACTAAACAAAAACAGAATCTCATAACGGACTGAGTAATATATAATATCAACAACTCTTTACACAAATCAAAATTATAATATACATCTCACATTAGAGTACACAAATCAATGATTACCAGCCTAGACAGTTATAACAGCCTGCCATTACGACTGCTGGTAATTTCAACCAAACACTGTAGCAGAAAATAAACAAGTACGAGAATGCGTCTCAGTCTCCAGCTTGTCTCCTGAGCTCCATAGCATCCCAATCTGAAACTGTAATGCACGGTCTGACCCGAGCATTATGATAAAATAACACCCGAGTCAGTCTGGAAAACCAGTGTGGGAAAACACACTCAATTTGAATTATTAAAGTTTCAAAATCATTTGAAAACCAAAGGTATCTCGTAAGACCACGCCACAAATAAACACGGGTTTTTACCTTATGATAACCAAAACATTCATATCAAATCCTCTGATCTTATAATAGTGTCTAAGTAAAAATACTTATTCAAATAGCTGGAATTGCTACATTAATTAAATTCCAGCATACTAGGCTCTACAATCAAAAAAGTAAAGGCACATATTGGAGAACGGATTCCATACGAATGACTAAGCATTGGGATAGCACCTATCACCATGCACGTCTAGAACAGCGTACCGAGGACCACTCCGAGATCCCCTACAACACAAGATCGGACTATCTCTAACTTGGGTGGATCGAATATGCTATCACCCTGGGTGTTCCCACTCTTTTCCGAGCTCCTTTCATAAAGCATAGTAATAATATCCGAGGGTATCTAGAAAGGTGATAAACATACCCTACTTGGGTGCGACCTACTTTGCCTTACTACATCCCCCCTGTTTTTCAGTCATTCCCGGTTGATGAGGCTAGAAGCTATGATTACCTTTTAGAAATATTTCACTTAGAATTCTCATTCTCCTCTAGTGACAATGTGCCGATAACATTCATCCATACAAGTCCGCTCCCGGTTCGAACAGAACCGAAGACAATATTCCTACTACATCCATTTTGGAATCACCCTCAGGATTAGTAGCGATTAGCCCTTGTACTTCACTAATCCATCTTCGATTCCATGCACTTGTCTTCATTTCAAAAACATATTCATTGGATCGAAGTGGTTTTCGGATAACAAATCCAATCTCGGTCTCTTCGAAACAACGTTTGATATTTTTGGTAACTCAACCCCGGTTCTTTAGAAAATAAACAAATGAAAATAAGATCGGAGATCACCTCCTAACCGTTAGTGGACGGATTTCCTTTTAAACATCGTAGAAGAACAAAACGAGTTTACACGTACAGTATTGCACCTCGAACGGTAACTGTACCATATAATTCCCGTGCTTCTTCTAGATATTTCGAAAGTTATATTTAGCTCCAGATTTGATAGTTGGTTATTTAACTATCAAACAATCAATCCAACCAAACACTTCATTTTCACTGAAAAATACCAAGTCTTATTTAATTTAAATTTTAAATAAATTAAATCTCTTTATCAAAGGCCATGTACTTATCTTATCGAATTCAATATATTCACAAATTATCCTTTTCAAAAGTATTTGGAAAATCTTTAAATTACTGTGGAAAGTACCACTGCAGCATCAAACCATGGATCATAGCTTAACGGTTACGTCTCTATCCTAGAGAAATACAAAATTTAACTGCAGGCACTCACTACCTCTGATTTACAACATGCGAGTATACCATTACTTCCCAAAAACTTTGTTTAATAACTATCTCAAAATAATGCTTGTAAATTCTAAAATAAATTTTTAAGTTTAAGCTAGGCAAATATACTTAGATAAAAGTTATTATATAAAGCCATATTAACATTTAATACTTTATCCTTTAAACAAAAATGCCAACTAGTAAAATAGTAATAAACCTTTTACAATCATGATAAAGTGACTAATTAATAAATTACATGGTTTTAAAAATTTAAAATAATTAAATAACTAGTTTCTAGAATATTTTCAACACTTTTAAAACCACCCAGTTAATAATTAAAAATCCTCTTTTTAAAACAAGCTCAAATTCCCGATTCTAATTTCACCTTGTAAATTTGGAAACCTTACTTGAGTGCTGTATAACTAATTTCATACTTAATCCCAAATTCACTTCTATCCTTCAAAAATATTTAAAATCTCGATTTAAAAACATTTTATATTTGACAAAGTACCACTTAAGGGTTTATTATTTAAAAATCCTTTTATATACTTTTATTCTAAAAATCCCTGTTTACGATTCTTTACTAATTTGAAACATATTTTAATTAGTATTTAAACACACCAAAAATCCAAGTTAACTGTCATAACATCCAATCAATTCAAATGACAGAATAACCTATTATAGATTATTTCAACAAACATATATCACTATATATGAAAATAAAATTTACATTTTTTGGGAATCCAACTAGATTCCTCCAACCTGTTTCCTTACATCCACAGATGTTAGCACAACAATAAAATATCAATTCCGCTTCGAGGCGGAATATCGTGGTATATAGGGTCATCCGCTATTATGCGGGGAGTATAGGGTCTCATCCGCTATATATACGCGGGAATATTAGTCACTTCAATATATATATATATATATACACACTTCTATATATGATATCACATCCAACTAATTACAATGTATTAATTCAACCAATCATTCATTAATTAATTTTAACTATTACAAATTAAAACCAGCAGTCCAAAATTGAGTGAGATTAACTCACCTTGAGTTTTCAATTTGCCAAACGTTCAAATTTTAAATTAAATCGATCATGTTCGACTTAACCTAAAAATTTTGCTAGCTTCGAACAACTCCAAAACTACTCCAGTGCATAATGTTCGTCGACGCGATTCCGGCGTTGCTTGTTTCGTCTGATTTCGACCTCGTATGACAAAGATACGAAGTTTTAAAGTTTGGATATATGTTTATAACAATAATTTCTGTCTTTTTTTAACAAAACCCAGATCTGGCCGTTATTTTTGATATGAAAATCTTGGCCGCCAAAATCATCTTCTCAAACGCGCTCATCCAGGCATCATCACGAACCCAATCGCGCCGCTCGATTCGAACCTCCGCACCATTCTTCGAACAGCCGGAAGTCGATCCAAGGTCACCACATCGAAGCCCGCCATGCCACGCAACTCCAAGCCAAGTTTTTCCATCTCTTTCCTCTCCATTGGCGAGCAATCTACTTCGAATTAATGATGAACGCGGCCTCCCTGCTCCCTCTATGGTTGACGGTAGGTTAGCTAAACCTACCATTGGATATGGCGAGCTCAACGAGCTCTTCGACTTCCTAGTTGAAATATTTCGAAATAAAAGCATGGATCAAGGGATAATCGAGGAAGAACAAAATTGCTTTTCGGCTATTGAATATTAAAGGAGGCGGCAGCTATTAGTGTCTAGGGTTTTACTGTTCATTCGTATATATAAGCATATATATATATATATATATATATATATATATAATTTTATTATTATTCTCAAAGTTAACGTACTTTCTCGAAGAACTCTAATCAAGACGTACCATCTGGCATTTATAATGTTTTATCCATATTCGAAACACATTGGAACATGTTTCAGGGCCTAATTCGATCATATGTGGAAGATAACCTTTTGAATCGAATTAAAATATTAATTTTTTGATATTTATTTCAATGCGTTTCTATCCCGTATGACTAACGGTAACTCCAAATGCTACGAAATTTGAAATCCAATGATAATATACTATTACGGTTCTTGAATGTCGAGACTGTGCCCTGGAAGGCTATTTTAACTCATCGATTTTATCGAGCGATTTTCAAAATCGTCGAAATCGTTTAAAATTTCAATTTTAAAATTTTACTAACTCCATTATGATTCAAATAGAATTTGTATCCTTATTTGAAATCAATCTGATTTATATTAAGTCAAAATTCAATTATTTACACTATTTCCGAATATATTAAATTTACTATTAAATTAATATATAAATTTCAAACTTTAAATTTACCGATTTTTAATTCCATTCAAAAGTTCAATATTCTAATTCTAACCCAATAGAATATAAATAAATTTTAGGCATCATTTCCATGTCCATTTATTTCTAGATTCACATAGTACCCAAATTTTCAGTATTAAATTTATATTTACCAAATCCAATTAATCTCTATATCTGAAATGTTAAACTATTTTACTGATTCTTTCGAAACCTCCATATTCAAAATTAATTAATAATTCAAATTCAACATTTAAAATAAATTAAATAGTCAAAACTAAACGACCAAGATTTCGGGTCGTTACACAACAAGTGGTATCCGAGCTAGGAACAAAAGCCAATTTATGTTTTAAAATTTTGATTTTTCAAAAACTAATTTTTGTTTTTTATTTTTTTATTTTTTAAATGGCTTCTTTTAATAATTCTTTTGCTAAGGGTCAGTCCGCAGTTAGACCACTTATGTTCATTGGAGAATGTGCTTACTGGAACAATAGAATGAAAATTTTTCTGAAAACCATTGATACTTGGAATACTGTTGAGATAGGATATAGGACACCAACTATAGTGGTAGATAATCAAGAAATTGAAAAACTGATGGATCAATGGATAGATCGTGTAAATAAACTACAGAATGATAATGCTAAAGTTATGAATTCTATTATCTATTTATTAGATCAAATTGAATTTAATCATGTCTCATATTGTCAAACTGCGCAGGAAATCTGGCACACACTTGAAGTGACTCAAGAAGGAACATCTCAAGTAAAAGAATCTAGCGTTGCCATGCTTAGTAGCGAATACGAGAACTTCACAATGGCCAAGGATGAGAATGTCATATAGATGTACGGACGACTTTAATCTCGCACACAATTCAAAAGCTCTTGGAAAAGCATACATAGAATTGGAAATAGTCCAAAAAATCCTCAGCGTCCTTCCATGAAATTTTGAAGCAAAAGTTACTGCCATTCAAGAATCAAAGTATTTGAAACAAATCAAAGTTGAAGAACTCATCAGAAATCTCGCCACTTATGAGCTAGAAATGAAATTCAAGGAAGAATGTGAAGGAGGTGATACTTGAAAGAAATAGGTAGCTCCCAAAGGAACAATCGAAAGTGATGATGATGATGATGGTGCAGCAGAATTGGTGCTGTTAATAAAGAGATTCAAAAGGTGGAACCACAAATACGGAAATCCAGTTGTAAATCAACAATTGAAAAGCAGAATAGTCAAAGTTCTAGATAACACAGAAGAGTAGGAGATCATTTGTCACAAGTGCAACAAACCCGGTCATGTCAAGCCAAATTGTCCTCAGAATCAATTCAACCAAGATAAGAAATAGAAAAGGAGAAGTTTTACAGCCACTTGGGACGAAACTGATGAAGATGATAAAAGCACTACCAGTGAGAGTGAAAAAGGAAATCTATGCCTTCAAGGAGAAATAACTGACAGTGGTGATGATGAGCCAAGCGAGGTATCAAAACTTACTCATTCAGGATTACATTTCGTGAAGTAAATGGCTGTTTTGAAAGACTTAGGGAGAAGTACACTAAAATTGAATCACGAAGAGATAATTTGATAGAATTAAATAAACAACTTGATTAGTTGGTTAAAAACTACCGAAAAAGTGCCCTAAGTGTGATAAGTGTCCATCATTTGAAGAAGAGATTAAAAAATCAAAAATTAAAATTAAATCACTTGAAAATGAAATTCTGATTTTGAAAGAAAGTGAAAACACGAGGAAAGAAAATTCTACTAAAAAGTGCACTCAATTATTGAATGAAAATGAATCTCTCAAAACACAAGTCCAACAATTGTCTACAATTTTAGGTATATTTTCAAAAGGAGAAAGATCGCTAAGTATGTTAGTAGGGAAACAAACTGTTAATACTGTTAGACATGGACTTGGATATAATCAATCTGAACTTGTTAGAAGAGAAATTAATCAAGTCAAATCCAAGCGCACAATTGTTGATATAGACCCAAACACGTGAAAAGATTGGATTCCAACGAATATAAAATCCCTTAAAGTCAAACAAATCTGGGTGCCGAAAGAAACAAATATAAATAGTCTTGGGTCTACACAAACATATTTTTTATAATCTTTTGCCACTAAAAACCATGGACCTATAAAAACAAATTGGTCACAAAAATCTTTTCTCGTGTAGGTGCGGTGGCAGGCTAAGGAACAACAAGAGTGGTACCTTAATCCTGGCTGTTCCAGGCACACAACGGGCGACAAATCAAAGTTCCTTAGTCTAGTATAAATGTGACAGAATCACAATGGGCAACAACGAAAAATTATCGTAAGGGTAAAATTGGTAACGGTACATTTATCTTGAACGATATATTAAATGTGAAAATCTGCACCATAATCTGATTTAATTCAGCCATCTATGTGATAATGAATGTTGATTATGATTATGAAAAATTATTGATCAATTATCTTTTTATGCCGAGAACACTATAAGTAACTCTAGTGTCTTTGAACTAGTTCACATATATCTGTTTGGACTAATGATGGTGTTTTATTGATTGATGATTATCAAGATACACATCGATTTTTTTTTATCTTATTGCTTCTAGATATAACACTATGTTCACTGTTTGTTTATTGGCATAGTTTCAATCCAAATCCAAAAGAATTTCATTTAAAAGCTGTAAAAAGATTTTAAGGTATTTGTTGCACACTCCACAATCTGGTTTATAATATCCAACTAATGATAATCTTGTGTCAAATGGAAATTCAGATGCATATTACAGCGATAATCTAGTTGATAGAAAAATCACTAGTGGAGCGTGTTTTGTGTAGAGACATTCATTAGTTGCATCACATTTTTAAAGAAAATATATTCATATTTTCTATTTCGACTAATTTTCAATTAGCATACATTTTTCTTATAAAACCCATTCCAAAAAATAGTTTTTGTTGAACTTGTTTCAGATTAGTCATTTCAGAAAATTTGATTTTATAATTATTTTTGGATTTGATCTTAAATGACTACATTAACTAACCTGACTCCCTACTGATTATCAAAAAGATAAATAGTGATTGAAAAAGTGACGAGTGCTGATATTAATCATATATTATGACTTGTGACAGCATATTTAGTAAAAAAAATTAAAATTTTAAACAAGATTTATAATAACTTTTGATGGGTAAAAATTCCATGACCTTCTCTATTTCTGTCATATTTCTAACGACCATCACTCATCAAAATCCAATATAGTATGTCAATATGTGGTATTTAAAACGGGAAACTATTCGTTTTCATTTTATTTTATTTTTAACAATAAAAACATCCGAAGTATTCACTCTCATTTAAAAGTCCTCACAGTTTTGCATGGGTGAATTGCTTGGAATATTTGTATATGTGCTTTCATGCTCATTTAAAAGTCCTCATGGTTATGCATGTATGGAACGCATATCAAAATTGATTATTAAATAGACAAGTTGATTCTAATCCCATTTAAATGTCCTCATGGTTATGTGTGGTAAGAAGATGCTTGAAATTCATTTTTTCAATAAAAATTAGGAATACTACTAATCTTATTTAAAAGTCCTAATGGTTATGCATGGTTAGTAGATATTAAAATTTCTGATATAATTATACCACAAATAGACATAACTATATGGTGTTATATAACGACATTATCACTGCCATTCTAAAGTGCAATATGCGCCTAACAGAGTATTTATGATTTTTATTTGATTTTTTACTGAAATTTAATATTTACACTCGATTTCTATTAATGTTGTATTAATGTCTATCACTTTATCTTTATTTTTCTAACACTATTACTATTTTGCTGATAACAAAAGGGGGAGAGAAAAGTTAAGATTTTGAATAATAAAGGACAATTTTTTATTTATTTATTTGCATATTCCCATCTAGGTTCATTTGCATATTCATGCATATATGAAGGGGGAGCTTTGTTGTAGATTGGGAGCATTCAAATAGGGGAGCAAATAGAGTTCATCAATGATCAAATACATTTAATAAATTCAAAATCTTAAATATATGTTGTTATCATTAAAAGCGGGAGATTGTTGAATATGCTAGTATATGATTTTTGTTTGATGATAATAAACATATATATATGTATATATATTCATTTAAATGTATTTGTTATTGTTGTATTTTATTTTTGACATAATTAAACAAATATTTACTGAATAAAATAAATAACATAGAATTTAAAGTCAAATAGATATTTTATTGAAACAAATATTTTATTACAATTTTTGAATAGTATAAAATTTGAGCTCTCACTATATGTACAAAATTCCAATCACAATACAATTTCAAATTACAACAAATTTTTCACTACACAAATGTCATTTACATTTGCACCTCGCTACATATCACATGTTCACTCATATTTTTTCTTCAACTATATTCCAGGTTTAATCCAGCAACTGAATTTTCTGCAAAATAAACACTGACGCAGTAAAATTGAAAAAGAAATACTTTTTCAGTGTAAAATAAAATGTGTGCTTTTGAAAATATTATCTGCCTCGGTTATTTGAGTTGTTCGTCTTCATTTTCTTTTTGAATTCATCCAACATGAATAACATGTGACATGCACAGTGTATCACTGTACATGTCACAAGGCCGTGCATACCGATATACACTTGATAAAATTATAGGGATAGGTGAGCACAAGGTAAAACCCGAGCCTTGGCTGGATTCAACTCAAGCGCAATACAAATAAAGTTACGATATGAGCACAAGATCAAACCCAAGCTATAAGTTGGGTTCAACTCAGGTGCAATACGAAAAAACAAATCCAGATGAAAGTGTATACAAAACTTTAGACTGTAAACAACAAAGGTATAAAGTGATGTACACATAAAGCCAGCAACAACAAGTTCAACTAAACCCAGAAATGAAGACTCCAAATAAGAATGCAAGTCAAAAACAACAACAAGACTGCAACTCAAAAGGAGCAACAAAGACCAGCCCAAAATGAATGCAACTGAATACAAGCTCACATGCTCAATGCACAAATACATGGTTAGTCATATGTACAACAAGTTCAGACTAAAGGAAATGTGCAAAAGAAAAATGCAATCAAACATCAACACCAAAAAGCAACACTGTATATACATATGCATATGGTCAGGCAATGTCGAAGTCTAAAAATAATACAAGCTAACATACATATATACATGCAAGCAATCAAATCTAACCGTGAGTCTAACATTTTCAAAAAGAGGTGTATATAGTAAATTGAACAAGTCAAAACTTCCAGATTATCTAAAGAAATTTAATGCCGAAGTCAAACTAGAAAAGAACGGAACCAAATCCAAAGCAAACGCAAGCCGTGGTGACCAAGCAAGCACATCAAGAAAATATTCGAATTGAACCAGTCTAAACAAATCAGTGTATTCAAGTAAAATTGAACGACCGAGCTAAAGTAACAAACGAATTCAAAAGATATATTCGAACGATAATTTTGGGAATTAAACCCTATAAATACCATTAACGTCATCTACATACAACATCGAGTTCAAGCATATTAACGAGAGTAATAAGGAAATCACCTACCAGTACTTTTCAATTCGACTTGACAAATTGAAGCAGCCGAGTGAAGTCAAAACAAGATGATCGATCGACAAAGCAATCAACGTCAAAATATCTATTCAATTGATCAGCTAGAATCAGCATTTCAATTTCCACATAGCCCTAAATTTTCGAAAGAGGAACGAACGATCTGGAAGAGGCAGACATTATTCACGAAGTAAAGGATACGGGCTAAACAAAAAAATATTAAGGGAGACAATTTCTTTGTGTGATATAAACTAAAGTGTCCGACCTTTATAAATATTATTTGGGCTTAAATTTCATTTAGGGTTATGTAATTGATTTTATTTTGTACTTTTCTTTTAAACTTTTGTAAAATTCTAGTCGTGTGACTAGGGGACGAACTACAGTGGTGTAGTTTGAGAATTCACAACTCAGTGGCTGAGTTATAGCAGGGTTTTGAGCGTAGAGTTAGATTAGTCGATAGCAGGTGTCGCAAGTTTACGTGTGTAAGCATCTAACTACATAATTTCTAGTAGAAACCATGAGGGAAGCACGTAGGCAAGATTTTTCCAAAGTTGGGTAAATCTGTGTTGTTCTATTTCTACTTTTCTTATTCTGCTTTTATTTATGCTGCAATTATATTATATATTTCCATATTAATTTTTATAATTATTAGTATCACCCTATTCATCCCGCTCTAGGGTGAAATTGATCCTACAATAGTTACTTATACGCACCTACTTATTTCTATGGATACTTATTATTCTTCTGATGCACTTGAACTTTGGTCATTATTAGTGCTAGAATGAATAACCAGCAATCTATGCATTCGTGTAAAATCGGATTTCTGGTACCATTTTCATCGATTAAGCAAAAAAATGCTTTTTTTTTCTTGGCATAAATCATGCTACAACCTAAAGTCATGAAAATGGACTTGAATATATCTTTTATTCTTCTTTATTTTTGCTATTATTTAATTTAGGATATTAAACATTAAAAACTAATTTTTAATTGTGTTGAGATATATGTATTTATCGTGTAATTTTTTCAGCATGTACTGTCAAGCAACAACTATGTGGTGCTGGGTATCTATTGAGTGTTAGTTGGGTTTCTAAGATTGAAGATGGCCACTGTAACAATGGCGTGAGGTAATGATTTAATTTGTGTCACAAATTATTATTTTAATTTAGTATGATTAACTAACCGTATACATAAAATTTTGTGTGCAAAGTTTATAGGATTATTACATCAGTTCTACAAAACTAATTTGTCAGGACAACTTGAATTATTCAGTTGGCTTCGCAAGTTAGCTATGCATTTCCTTTTAGTTGCTTAGGACAATTCGTTACTGTATGATTCGTACTTTTATTACCTTAAATTTGAATACGTTAATGCTGATTCAAATTACCATGTTAAATTTTCCCATCCTATTTTCTCATTATCCAACTCATATTTTCTAACAGTGCATAATTATCTCAATTATAATGTCCATTTCTTGTAAAGCATATCAAACCGTCCGAATGCACACAAACACAAGTATATATGGTTATCAATTAATTTTGAAGCGATCAAAATCTCCGTCTCTCATGTTAGCTTAAAATACTAAATGTACAACTATTTTTTTTTTTTTTGCAATGGCACGACAGAGATTGTTTCAACTTCAAACCATCAAAGGAATGCACTCCTTCTGTTTGATGCTATGAAATTATGTTAACTAAAAGATTTTTGATTTTAATGCATTGCAAGTTTCCACGTTAAAATTTACATGTATTTTTCTGATTTTGCCACCATGCTACATTTTCCATCAAAATTAACAAATTGCCTTATTGTGTTATTACAATGATGTTTTGATGATAAATAAATTAAATAATATTTTGGTTATCATATATGTATAGCATAAATATAAATATATGCTTGAGAATTTATGTTTATAAAACTGATCGAGATTTTGTTATCAAAATGTTGGTTAATGCAATTTATTGGGATAAAAATGTTGTTTTGATGCATCAGTGCTTCAATTTCTGAATCCATTGTCTATTATACTTTATTCTTAATTTTTTGTTGGAAGCTTTACTTTTGTATTATGTTTCAATTGCAGTCTTACTCGTTGGTTTTTACTTCTAATGTTTCCATGAATCTTCGAAGTTTCTAACATTTTATGATTTTAGTGAACTACATGTGGAATGGTTAAAGTTTTTGTCATATAGAGTTATGTACTAAATTATGTAGTATTTTTTGTGTAGGTCAATAATTTAAGATTTCTTCATTTCTAAGAGAAGAAGTATAGTTTTGTTGCTACATTTTGACAAATAATTCTTTTGATATCAAATACAAAATTATCAAATCTGTTTGGACCATTTCTCAATTCGTGTTGAACTTTCGCAGTGTCATGCTAATCTTCTTTGTATCATTTCAACAAATACCCCTAAAGGGACATCACATTAATTTTGATGTCATGGAATCATTTTAATCTTTATATAGTGGTATGTTAGTGCATTTATCATAAATAATATTTGCATATATAATCACTGCAGAAAACTTACTTTCCATTGAAATGGTGATCAAAAGTTCACAGCTGGATAATACACAAATTAACAACAAACTTTAATTTCTTCTCTTAAATTGGCAATAACGATTTCATCTTCCTCACTTTGATAATATATATTAAAGTGAAAGCCTATTATTAAAGTAGATTTCCATCTTTATACATATATAAACCGTGAGTCAATTATCAATCTATTTTTTTATTACTTTCCTATGCTTCAACTTAATAATTTTTAATATGGTAGGTTTGATAATTAATTCGGTATTTAATTGCTTATTAATTTAGTAGTGATCTATATTTGTCAAATTTGATAGTAGATTTTTAAAGAATTTTCAATTTCATTAAGAAGGTCGTTATCGCGCCTTTTGGTAAGGCCGAGATACCAAAGAACTGGTTACAAGCTCAGGATCAATCGTCCTGGATATCGAGCATGCATAGATTCGCCATGGATGTCGATGAATTTTGTCTAAGTCCGAATCAAGGTGCAACTAACAAGACATGACAAACTAAGCCATGGAAGCCAGCATTCCAAATTTCAAGCCAATCCGAGTACATATGCTCAAGATATGATCAATGCAAGTTGAAGGAAAAAGCCACATTTTCGTATCCATCGGAAAGCTTGACTTCGTATCGATAGGGTCCGTATCCATCAACTTCGCATCGATCAAGTCTGAATCCATCAAGAAGCCTAAGTTCGACTCGATCTCATTTGAATCACTCAGGAAGCCTCGGCTAAACCCAATGTCGTACAAATCCATCAATAGAGCATGCATTTCGTATCGATTGGCTCAAGCCTACTTCGTATCCATTAGGTGCTCTTGTTCGAATCCACGTCCAATGGTTTGTTCGTGTCCATCAAGTATCTACTTAGCTCGTATCCATTGAGGAAAGTCCTATTCGTAACCATCAGTCTCCATTGGTTCGTATCCATCAATATTATTGATGTTCGAATCCATCGAGTTATCATTACATTCGTATCCATTAACACGAATTAGATATCGGCCTTCGATGCAAACGAGGCGAGATTCATGGAGTCGAAATGGTCAACTCGGAGCAAAAAGGGGATCGATGCAAGGAATGCGTGCCGCGTCATCATAGGGGCACGTGCGTCATCGATTCGAAGTGGATCGATTCGAACCAAACAACCAACGAAAAACTCAAGCTTGTATCGATCATAACTCAAGATCCACTTATCCAAATGCTATGAAAATTTTCACATAAGCTTACACACAAGCCAAGGAATGTTCCTGCCAAGTTTCAGCTCAATTAGACCAATTCTTGATTGATACGAAAATACATTGTATCGATCACAGATCGAGTCGAAACTTGGTAGGATCGATCGCGTGGGCCCACTCACGTGCCAGAAGGAGTCTCCCAAAGTTTGAGCGAGATATCAGCCTCCTAGGCCTATAAATAGCCCCCTGAAGCCTGTAGAAAAAGGATCTTTTGATTCTGAAGCGCCAAGACTCTGCCGGATCGAGATTTGCATCCTACCCTTGCTTTTGAATTCAAATTCCAAGCTGTACTTTACTGTTCTTCGCTGTAATCACTTGTAATCGTTGAAAGAGAATCAATAAAATCCCAAAAACTTCATTGTGGACGTAGGCAACACGCAAAACCACTCTAAAACTGTGCGTCTGTGCATCTGTGTTATTGTTTACTGGAGTTTTTGTTAGATAATACTCATTTTACATTTATATTCTTCACTTTTATCTCTTCAAAAACTTACAAGAGTGTTGTGCCCATTTTTGGCATAAACACTTTGGTGCTTTCATTGAGAAAACCCAGATTTTCTCCTGCTCGTTGGATCTATCGTCGATACCGGATTGCATAAATCTAAGAGAAAGATCCAGATTTCTAATCCAAATTCCTTCCAACCTATTCAGATTTGCATAAAGTCTAGGAAAGGATCTCATTCATTGCCATGGTTAGCACAAGGACCACCTCCAACGCTGTCGATCAAGAAGACCATGATAGACCGAACCCCGCGCAAGTACCTCCGTCTAACTAAGACGCTACCAGACCCTCGAAACCATCAGGTTCGGTTACCCGACAAGAGTTCCAGTTGCTGCTTCAGGAGTTGACCCAGAGTCGGCAACAACTAACAGAGTAGCTACGCGCCAATGCCGAGCTGACCAACCAGCTGAATCTCCAGAAGCGGAGGAGGCCTAGGAGAGATCATGCTTCTCGCTCCTCCACCGAAAGTTCTTCCTCTTATGATTATCATCATCGATCTCCACGACCCCAGTTGGATGGGAGTCACATACAAACTGCTGGACATCAACTGGCAATGACCGTTGGATAGTTGAGAGTTGGTCCGTCGGCTAGTTTCCAGACCGGGCTCTCCTCACTGGGGGTACCGCTCCTCATTACACCACAGACTACGGCACTACGACCGCCGCGGTTGAACCAGGGGTCGATGCCCAAAATCAGTCGAACCTGGACCGTCGTCAGCACGGGCATACTCCTGAACCATACATCCCAGAGGACTATGATCCCAGAAGGCGAGATGTGGACCTTCGACAGCATCCGGTCCAACCTCATAATGTGGAACCCGACCATACTTTGGCTCAACACACACAAAACGTACAAATGCCGGATCTCCCGACCATGATACGTTAGAGGATCCGTGAGAGCCAGGGTCTCACGAATGATGACAGAGGAATCTTCCGAAGTCGCACTCCTTTTACCGACAATATACTTACTTCCGAACCCCCTCGACGATTTAGGATGCCGACTCTACCCATGTACGAAGAAAACTCTGACCTAACCAACATATTCTAAAATATAAATGGTCGATGAGCGCGGCTAGAGCTGACGATGCAGTGAAGTGCATCGCTACCATGTGGTTCACCCGACTACCACCACGATCCATTTCCTCCTTTGACCAGTTGGCCACTAAATTTGTTCAGCAATTCCGCATGCACGTCGCAAGGCCAAAAGCTGTTAACACTCTATCTAGTGTCACCCAAGCTCCCGAAGAAACACCCAGACGCTACTTAGAGAGATTCCATGCTGCGTGTGCGGAAATTAGCAATCCGAACGATAACTCCATCCTTATGGCGTTGACTAAGGGGATTGACACCGACCCTGCATTCGACAATTGGCTGGCCGAGAAACCACCTGCATCATTGGACCGTTTCTATGCTAAGGCGGCTCAATTCCAGAGAAGGGAAGATGCGAAACAGTCTAGGAAGCAAGATGATACATGGCCAAGTACGAAAGTGATCCAAAGCGATGTTGCGGTCAAACAGTCTGGTGAGAGCTTCGAAAAAGTTCAGTTGAACATTCAAAACAAACAAACTCAGCGGAGGGAGAACGTGAATCAAAATAGAAAGCAAGATCGGAATCGTGGCCCACAGCGCAAGAATCCTATGTTCGACAACTACACTCCTTTGAATACCTCACTGGAGAACTTGTATTTACAAACCAGTAATACAATTCAATACAAAAAACCTGCACCAAAACTGTCGTCAGAAAGGCAAATCAAGACAGGAAATTTTTGCAGGTTTCGTGAAAGCTACAGGCACAATACGAATGAATGTCGTCATTTGCAGGATCTCGTGGAAAAGTTGATTAGAGAAAGGAAGCTGGAATAGTTTGTGCGGGCGCCGTAGCCTGGAGGAGTGGGCCCATCAAATCAGATAATACGCCCGATCGGCCGAGACAGGAGGGCTCCACCCATATCGACGGGAGATTAGTGATAAACGCCATTAGTGGCGGACCCACTTTGTCAAGAGCCAGGAATGACGAATGACGAAGATCTTCATCACTGTTACTCATGACAGGCTTTATTTATTTAGTCTATAAATACTTTGCAATTTGTCTTTGCATTTTGAAGTTCGAATCTGTAATAAGGCACTGACTTTGCCAAGTTTTTCCGTTCCAGCAATAAATTACCATCTCTTCAAGCTAGAGCTGTGATTCATCGAATGTGACATTCAACTATCACGACGCACGAAGAGCTAGGTTCTATCGTACAATGGAATTTATTCAAGTAACGAGTGACTGTGATACGACCGGCCACTCACTAAGTGAAACCTCAGCTCGGGGGCCAGCCGTCACATTAAATGCTGAATTGGACCGACACACGACAGTCCTATAACTAACTCCGAATTCCCAGAGTGCGAATTGGAGTATAAACACCAACTCCAAATTTCCAGAGTGCGAATTGGAGTATAAACATCAATTCCAAATTCCCAGAGTACGAATTGGAGTATAAACACCAACTCCAAATTCGCACAGTGTGAATTGGAGTATATACATCAACTCTAGTTCCCGGAGTGCGAACCGGAATATAAACACCAACTCCAAATTCCCAGAGTGCGAATTGGAGTATAAACATCAACTCTAGGTTTCCGGAGTGTGAACTAGAGTATGAACACCAACTCCAAATTCTCAGAATGCGAATTGGAGTATAAAAATCAACTCTAGGTTCCCGAAGTGCGAAACGGAGTGTAAACACTAACTCCAAACTCCCAGAGTGCGAGTTGGAATTTAGACATATAAATGCGGTTCCGGAGAGGGTAGACCTGTCCGCCTAACGACTTCGGTCGTATCCTAACCAAGTTCGAGGAGAATGGACCTGTCCGTCTAACAACCTCGCTTATTAACTCGGGATGGACATGATCTGACCATCCACGTTCCTGATAAATCCATCGTTCCCAGAGTGTGAACGAATTCCTAAATAGCCTAAATAGATGTGACTGACCATCTGTCGACCAACGCTAAATTCCCAGAGCGTGAATTGGAGTATAAACATCAATTTCAGGTTCCTGGAGTGCGAACCGAAATGTAAATGCTAACTCCAAATTCCCAGAGTATGAATTGGAGTATAAATACTAAGTCAAAGTTCTTGAAGTGCGAACTGTGTTACGAATATCGACAATTTTCAGATTCCCAGAATGCGAACCAGATAATCGATTGCGAATAACTCTATGTCCCCAGATTGCGGACATGTGCTTAAAAACTTTGACATGCGCGACTGATCGCCTAAATACAAGTGCTGATCCCCAGAGTGTGGATGAGACTGTTTATAAATAAACAAGCTTGATTCAACCGCTCAATCCTCACTTATTTTTAGCATCGGTCCGACGATGCAAAACTTAAAAGGACAGAAACAATTTGCGATCACTAGCCGATCTTTATAACTCATCATCTAGACTGGGGGAAAAGCTTAAGTGCTAATAGTTGACCGAAATAGTACAACGTCTGAGTCCGACTCGATCCCCGGTTATGACTTGTGGTCACGGTTTTCAGACTTAGCACATAAAGCAAACTCGACTCGAAGGCTGTGACTCCATAAGTACACTGAACTGAAATTCAAATATTGCAATACTTAAGCATAAAGGAAATGAAGGTTGAAGCCAAGAAACTAAATTTCATTTCAACTAAATTGTATGTGAAGATTCATATGCATATTATTCCAAAAAATTCTACTATCAGGGGGCCGAGCCTGCATCTATACACGACCTACTAAAGTAAAAGTAAAATCCTATCTACCCAAAAGTGTGCCTATGAAATCTATCTATTCCTTCTTCCTCGGCTTTTTCTTCGGTGTGGAGCTGCCAGCACCGCTAACGATCTTTTGTTTCGAACTTTTCCCTTTAGGCGGGGAATCTCCGGACGAAGGCATGATATCAATCTCTTTCTCCAAGCTTGAGAATATGGGGATGCTCTCTTCAAGAGGAGTCGAAGAAACTGGATCTGCAATTGAGGGCGGAGTAGGCACTCTAGTATCAACCAGTGTCCCTCCAGGTGATATCGTCTTAAGTGGAGTTGGACCCGGCGCCGTCACTCCACCCTCAGAATCACCACCATGAGCCGTTGCCTCCATCTCAGCGTTAATTTCAGCCAATATCTCTGCTTCTCGAATAGCACGGGCCTCGCTGGATGCAGTAGTGGACTGTGAGGAAGCATCAGAAGCAGGCGAGAACCCACCAAGTACGAACGGTATATGCACAAGAGGGTCGCTGTATCAGCCCAGGATCTCATTCATCATCTGCTCGTCAAAGGAAATTGAGCTCCCGTGTGTCACCTCAATTGGCGTGGCCATAGTCGTGGTAATCGCCTCAATAATAATGGCCTCCTGCACTTGACGTGATTCCTGGATTGCAGGAGGCGCTGTCAATGTAACTTCGATTACTGGACAAGGAAGAAACGAAGTTGTTAGAACACACTTCAAAAATGAGCCCTTCATTTCAGATAAACATAAAATTTGTTCAGAGTACCTTCCTCAGTTTGGCTTGCAGTCAGCTGAACAGCTTCAGATGAATGCTCCTTAATAGGAGATAGGCATGTCTGTTCTGGGTCATAGGCTAGGACGGGCTGGGCCTCGATTACTGGAGTGGGCTCAGATAGAGATGAAGTAACAATCTCGGAACTTGTAGCATGATGCTCAACTCCGAAACCTTCCCCAATTTCTAAGTGCTGGGTGCCCAGTCTCTCTCTCGCATGAGAGATCATAGAATCATGGAGAACCTTCTTTTCATCTTCGCTAAATAGGTGGTTCTCCAACTCAAATTCGTCGAGGGCACCACCCAATAGCACCGCCTTCTCTTCTTCGACCAGTAAATTCCAGGCGTTGTATAGATGTGTAGAGTAATCGTCGAGCCATGCTAAGTTTCTATGTCTCAGTACGTTGGCATTGCAAGTGACGAGAAGCTCCTCTATGTCCGCCTCAGGCCTGGTCTCTGCCTGCTGAACCTTCTCATCAACTCCGGCCTCCACCTCGCGAACCTTTTCCATGGCCGCATCTCTCTCCCTCCGGAGCACCACCGCTTGATCACACGCTTCCTATGCGAAAACATTAGCGGCATCACTCTCTTTCATGATTTCCAAAACTTTGGCTTAAACTCGTTTAGCTCTTTTAGGGCTACATCCCACTCAGCAGTTACGATGGTGTTCCGGTAGCCCATGTCCTCCACCGTAGCGTAGTGCTCCCGTTTCATCCTATCCATCGCCGCTTGGGCCTCGTCGGCTTTCTTAAGAGCCTCAATCTCATATTTGCGAGAAGACTCGGCTTAACTATTGAGCGCTTGAATAATTTGATCTTTCTGGCCAAGCTCTTTCTCCAGCTTTTCAATCATAATTGCTCGGTCGAAGGCCACCTTCGATGCTTTTTTCGCAGTTTTCGACCATTCCTGATACTGAAAGAATATATCCGCGACATAATCGTGCACAGTCTATTCGGCCAACGTCGGAATCCTTTTCAAACGCGGAGGAAAGACGAACCCATCAAAGCATATATCAGGAAAAATCCTTTTTTAGCCGAGCGAGGCTCATCGCTCCTTCGCTAATGGGTTCGACGAGGGCCTGTGCAGTAGCGGAAGGGTCTGCAACCTCAGTTCTATGTTGAGACTCAGACCTAGAAGATTGGGCAGATGGTTTGTGTCGCGGAGCTTCCAAAGGCCACGAAACATGAACTAGCGGCGGTGTAGGAGCTCTGGGAGGAGGCGTGTGAGATCAAGACCGATGCCTGTAACCTTTATTCCTATCAGACCTCTCCTAGATGGAATATCGTTGATCATGATCCCTATCTCCTTCCCTCCTATGTGACTCATAGTATGACGAAGACTTGCGTTTTCTGCGCAGACTACCGAACA
Source organism: Allium cepa (assembly GCA_030765085.1). Lineage (NCBI taxonomy): Eukaryota > Viridiplantae > Streptophyta > Magnoliopsida > Asparagales > Amaryllidaceae > Allium > Allium cepa. The sequence continues at coordinate 303,240,589 of CM060937.1, read as the reverse complement.
TTGAACCCCGACCGGACATGGTACCTACAAGGCAAAAAACAGAAATGAAGTTAGCAATCTGTCACGGTGGACGTATTACATTCAGAAATCATGTAGTGCTATGAAGTGTGAATTTATGTGCAACCCCACGACCAACTGGATGTGTCAACCACGCCAATGGGCAGAGATTCGCTCAAAACTAAGGCGTGTTGGAGTTCATCCAATCCGGCATCATGCTGCATGGACACATCATCCGGAATTGGAAGATCGGCGAGCCTTTCGTAAAGATTTTCTGTTCTCGAGGGAGATATCTCCGAAATTCTAATTCCGGAGGTGGACCGGGACATGACCACAGATTTCCATCTCCCCCTTTTGGATGGCTTGAAAACGGCTGCCTTTCCTTTTCTCTTTTCTTCAGAATCCTGGGCTGCATCCGCAGGTTCAACCAACGGTTCATCACCGGTGTGGGTTCTTTCAGAGTCAACCTCTTCGACTATAACAACTCTAGGCTTTTTACGTTTAACTCGCTCCCTCGAGATAGTTCTTAATGCACCATCAAGCCTTATACTTTTTTTTCGCTCGATTATCCCAAGAATTCTGAGATTCCTGTCCATCAGGTCCAAGTCAATATTCCTATCTTCGCCTAGGGACCTCTTAAAGAACCCGAATGATCTCCCTGTAATATCCGCCTTCGGGTCGCTGAATTATCGCTGCAAAGGAAAAGAGATATGAGTTGGGTTTCATTTACAACTGTCTTGCCAACTGCTCGAGAAGATAGCGATACTCACGCCTAAATAGCCGTCGCTGGCAAATCTTGGTGGGCATCTAACATAGAACCACTCCATCTTGAAGTAGCTCAGCCTGGTCCAAGACCCTATAATTATTTGACAATTTCTCACGGCCTCTAGAAATGTGAAAGATGGACTGTTTGTCCGACTCTTGAAGTTGAAAAAATATCTTATCTCGGTCAGTCGAGGCGGTCGATAGAGCTGCTCTATAAATGCAATGAACAAGCTATTCAGTAAAGCAAATCCATTTGGGTGTAGTTGAGATGAGGCAATCCTTATAAAAGACAGCACTTCTCTTATATACTGATTGAATGAGGGGAGAGTCACAACCACGCACGCATGTCGACTGAATGCGGTATATCCCTCCGGTGGATGGTGTGGTCTGTCATTTGGTCCCGGCAATAATACGTCGTCCATTGACAAACCGTGCCTTAGGCATATTCTCCCAAGCATATCTTCCGAAATGTTGGATGGGACAGAGTCTGGCGGACTACTGATAACAGATGCGTCTGGTGCCTTGTCCGGGGCTGGATCGATAACTTCAACCTCAATCTCTGGTATTTCAAGCACGGGAGCAATTGAACTCTGAGTTTCCTATGGCTGCGAGCTTGGAGTTTCCATAACTAGCTAACTCATGAGAAACCATCATTAGACGACAAAGAACCCGTGTGTACCCCTCATGTAAAGTGTGTGTTGCAGTGCGGTGCGTTGCTTGAATAAATTTTGCAGAGTTAAAGAAACATTTGCCAATGACGAGAATAATCAGAATCCAGTCAGAGTGACCGTCACCACCAGACCATCCAGATGTTAGCGATCGATCCAAATTAAAGTTGCTATGGTTCCATCAACGAGCTTCGAAAGGCAGTCAAGTATACAGTTTAACAGTCAAGTCCAGATATGCGGGAATGAAGCTCGTCGGAATCATGTTGTCAAGTACTCAAAATTTCATGTCCATCAAGAGAAGAGTTTGAATCGATCATGGAGAGCTTATTTGAATCCATCAGGATCCAAGTTCGTATCGATCAACGTGGGCATACTTCGAAACGATCGTCAACACTTGGGTTCGTATCGATCAACGTCAGTAGCTTCGCATCAATCCTTGGTGTTCAGGTTCGTATCGGTCAAGAAAGTCTTGGCTTCGCATCGATCACGTTTGAGTCGATATTTTTCGTATCGATCGCAAGAGTTTATTTCACATCGATATGAAGCCAAGAATTTCGCACCAATCGCTCGCTTATTTTTTGCATCGATCATTACAGATCGACACGATTTAACACCATCTCGATTGATACGAACTACATCATTTATTTAAAAAATTCCAAGGATCGATTCGAACTCCAAGAAAAAGCGGTATCGCCTTTTATCGATTCGAACATAGGCCCCCCAGATCGACATGGAGTACAGATCGAGTCATTTTCATTTCATTTTATTTTTTCTGCACTCTTTCTTCTCCAATTATAAAGGGCGTCGCCATGACCATCCTCGACCAAGCCCCGACCCAGATCTGACCTCAAAGATTGCCAGAATTGATAATCAGCCGAGATGGGATGGATCCGAGATTCAAACTTCGTCGTTTGGACGCAGTCGTAGTTGATTAATTACCTAATTTAAAATTGTAATTCGTAGAATTAAAAGGGTCATATTTGATCGAGTCGAAGGCACAACACAGTTCTCCTTTTACTAAGCAGTTGGATCGATACGAGAGTAGAAGGTAGCAGTAAAAAGTAAAAAGTGAAAAATGACCGAGTCCATGAGTATTTATATGGACCCAAGGAGAAACAGGGGTGATTCGCCTCCCAGTCCACACAACCGGTCACTACAGGTCAACCCCTAGGTCGAGTCGAACGGCCAGTTCGAATCCATCAGCCAAAACTCCTATCGATTCGAAATGAACAATGGGGTCCATCGATACGAAGTGCGTAATGAAGTCGATGCAGAAGGCCTTTGGTCCCATCGGTGCGAAACCTTCATTCGAATCGATGATTTTGGAACACCAACCACGGTCCATCGATACGAACTGGCTAGTCGACTCCGACGGCTCAATCCTTCATCGATACGAAGGGCATCAAAGGGGCCCGTTGAAGCTCCAGGAAACCATCGATACAAACATTACATTCGTATCCATCGGCGCTCGCGTTCATCGATACGGAATGACACTTCGTATCAACACGAGAGCAACTTTTTTAAACTTCTATATCGATCCGGGAGAGGATCGATAGGAAGGAACATCCATAAGAAACCATCAAACGTTGTTACTACTCGAGTTTCACATTAGTTCAGGAGAGGATCGATGCGAAATTCGATACAAGAAAATTGACAAAGGCTCGTGGACGTGCAACATTAACGAGAATCAGATTAACATATATACATATATGTTAAAATAATATTCGATTTTCAGCATTAACAGGAATTGGATATTCATTTAATAACGACTACGGAAACAAACAGGTAAGCACCATCATACAACAATCAGTTACAGCAACGCAGGGTTACAACCTTCAATGAAAAAGCAATGATTATTCAGAGTGAAGACTGCAACTTTTCAAAGCACATCATGTTTCCACAAGATGTACTTTGGGGGGGCAAATGTTATCCCGCCTTTTGGCAAGGTCGAGATATCAAAGAACTGGTTACAAGCTCAGGATTAATCATCCTTGATATCAAGCATGCATAGATTCGCCATGGATGTTGATGAATTTTTTCCAAGTACGAATCAAGCTGCAACTGACAAGACATGACAAACTAAGCCATGGAAGCCAGCATTCCAAATTTCAAGCCAATCCGAGTACATATGCTCAAGATATGATTGATGCAAGTTGAAGGAATAAGCCACATTTTCGTATCCATCGGAAAGCTTGACTTCATATCAATAGGGTCCGTATCCATCATCACATCTCAATTCGTATCCATCAACTTCGCATCGATCAAGACCGAATCCATCAAGAAGCCTAAGTTCGACTTGATCTCATTCGAATCCCTCAGGAAGCCTCGGCTAAACCCAATGTCGTACAAATCCATCAGCAGAGCATGCATTTCGTATCGATCGGCTCAATCCTACTTCGTATCCATTAGGGGCTCTTGTTCGAATCCACATCCAATGGCTTGTTCGTGTCCATCAAGTATCTACTTGGCTTGTATCCATCGAGGAAAGTCATGTTCGTAACCATCAGTCTCCATTGGTTTGTATCCATCAATATTATTATTGTTCGAATCTATCGAGTTATCATTACATTCGTATCCATCGACATGAATTAGATTAACCGCCTTCGATGCAAACGAGGCGAGATTCATGGAGTCAAAACAGTCAACTCGGAGCAAAAAGGGGATCGATGCGAGGAATGCATGCCATGTCATCACAGGGGCACGTGCGTCATCGATTCGAAGTGGATGGATTTGAATTGATGGATTCGAACCAAATAGCCAACGAAAAACTCAAGCTCGTATCGATCATAACTCAAGATCCATTGATCCAAATGATATGAAATTTTCACAGAAGCTTACACACAAGCCAAGGAATGTTCCTGCCAAGTTTCAGCTCAATTAGGCCAACTCTTGATCGATACGAAATCACTTCGTAACGATCACAGATCGAGTCAAAACTTGGTGGGATCGATCGCGTAGGCCCACTCACGTGCCAGAAGGAGTCCCTCAAAGTTTGAGCGAGATATCAGCCTCATCTGCCTATAAATAGCCCCCTAAAGCCTATAGAAAAAGGATCTTTTGATTCTGAAGCGCCAAGACTCTGTCAGATCGAGATTTGCATCCTACCCTTGCTGTTGAATTCGAATTCCAAGCTGTACTTTACTGTTGTTCGCTGTAATCTCTTGTAATCATTGAAAGAGAATCAGTAAAATCCCAAAAATTTAATAATGGACGTAGGCAACACGCCGAATCACTCTAAAACTGTGTGTCTGTGCATTTGTGTTATTGTTTACTGGAGTTTTTGTTAGAAAATCCTCATTTTACATTTATATTCTTCACTTTTATCTCTTCAAAAACTTTTGAAGAGTATGGTGCCCATTTTTGGTACAAACAAAGGCCATATCATGAATTTAAGCTCACTCACTAGATCTAATAATTATTAACATAACAAAAGGGAAAGAAAGAGCATAAAGTTGAATGAAACAAATATTTTGTACCATAACATAGATTAATTATACACTATTTTGTTCCAAATTTTTGAATATTGTGTATAATGAATAATAAAAATGATACTAGATGATAGTATGCTAATATAATTAAAGTGATTATCTAGCGTTATGAACTAGATAATCATCAATTCAGCCTTGGCATTTGAGAAAGATAAAGAGGAAAAATTCTGATCTGGAGCCAAAATTTCACCAAAATTTTGAGAGACAAATGTAATAATTTGACTGAACATTTTTTATGTGAAAAAACATCACATTAATTAGTGTGCTAATCAATCCGTAGATTTTAAAAATAGGGGTTATTAAATCAACTAATGAAAATTATTTGATATGTAAACACAAAAATAAGTATAATAAGTATATATTGATTTTTCTAAAATAATTCTAAACATGTTTAAAAAGTAACATTGTTTTAAAGATTTGACTTCTGACTAATGTGAAATCATGGGTAAAAATAAACTTACCGAATAATGTTTTTGAACTAAAGCAATATGAGTTTTTCATACTAAGCTATATGCTTCAATTTTTCATACTGAAGCATATGCTTTATTTAGATAAACTAAAGCTTATGTTTCAATAAACTACTTTTAATGGAACATTGAAACACCCCACGCCAGTTAATACACCCATAAGGATGCATTAAAAGGCATGGTGCAATGTAGGTATAACTAAAAATAACAAAGACTAAGATTCACAAGACAAATATAGGTAAAAACAACGGAAACAAAATTAATATCTTATTTAAAACAAAATCTTTATAATTGCTTTATAAACCAAATAAGTCAAAATCCAAATACAACATACATGTCTTAAAATCCAACATGTCTCATGAAGTAAAAAAAACTCGTAGTCTCAACAAAAATCATAGTACAAATATCACTTCATAATAAGCCAGTACACAGAAAGAGCTAAAGCTAGAATAAAAGAAATACATGGTGGAAACCTTCTCCGAGAATCTTCCGAGTAACCGCAATCTACTGTCCTCTCCCTTGATTCCTAAGGGTAAAATGAAAAAATGGAGGAGTGGGTCAGACTAAAAGTCTGGTGAGTGATAGTAACTACTAGAATCTTTAAGCAATGTAAAAGTAATAGAACTTTCAATAGTTCCAATATATAAAAGGAAATAAAGGAAATAGGAAAGGGATAAAATGAAAAAAATTCGATTAAACTATTACACAATTAATAAGATAGATTAACTTTAATTGTTTGCACTTATCCTCGATAGCTGCTTTGATCAGACTGAAGTCCTAATCCTACCCTTTGATTGCCTGCTACTCTATAGAATCTACCGTGGACTAGATGTTTCCCTACACAATAGACTTTGGTGTCAACAAAAGACACACTTGCTAAGTGCTTAGAAGTTAGAACTCATAACGATTTATGAGCCATCACAGGAAGCTGCACGTGTGACCACCACTAAGCTCGCATTCCTGTTGTTCCCTACTTTGACCTTTTATTTATCCTAGACAACATAAACATGCCCCTCACCTCACTTTGGGATTATGTAAAGCACCTCATCTCACTTCAGGATTATATGAAACACTGTGTCCATAGAAAAATATGGGAAATGCTATTGGTACTGGTCTCTATCAAACAAAAATCTAGTTGCGCTCCTTGTTCAAATCCCCTTGATTTGAACTACCATAGATGTAACGATCCCGGTTTTAAGTCGAATTTAAATTGGTAATTAAAATAAAATTTTGAATTAAATGGTGAATTTAATGGTGAGTTAATTTGAATTTTTCAAATTGAATAAGATATGTGCATGTTTATTTCGTAATTTGAAATTTGAATTTGGATTTTTCCAGAATAAGAATATGTATTTTAAATAGAGTTTTGAATTGGGAATTCCAGAATAAATATCTTGAAAACAAATTAGATTTTAAAATCTATATTTTAAATTAAGAGAAATTTGTTTTCTAATTTTGTATATGTGTACAAGTTTGGAAAATTTTATTTTGAAATTAGTATGATAATTTTCAAAAGCTATTTGAAAGTTAATATTTTAAAGACTTATATATAAATAAAGAAAGATGTATGTAAATAAATATTTATTTTAAAAATAAAAAATTGTATTGGATTTGAAAACATTACATTTTAAAATTTTGTTATATATGTATATGTAAAAGAAAATGGATTTATTTAAATTGAAAATATAAACAGGAAATATAATATAAAGTTATATTTAAATATTATTAACATGAAGACATAAAATGTTTAAAATATAATACATATGTAAATAAGATGTTTATAAAAACATGATTTTTACATAAATTAACATAAGGGTTAAAACAAAAATTTATAAATTAAATTAAATAAAGGACTTAAACATAATTTAATGGTTTTTGACAAATATGTAATAAGTAAGGTATAAAATTACAAATGTTAGATTTATAATAATACAAGTGGCATTATCTCTTTCTTAAATTGAAATAAATAATTTATATGTAATAAGGTTTTGAATAAGAAACCTGGTTATCATTTCAGTTCAAAACTCTTTCATCTTCATTTCTAAAAATAAAATTTTCTCAAAATCAAACCTGAGAATGAAAATTCAAAGTAAATCAAAAATAATATAATATTTTCAAAAATCTAAAGCATCCCAACATCAAAACCAAGCTTCTGGAAAATCAAAGATCAAACAACAGAATCTAGATCGACCTGGAAACCAAAAATAAAAAGCTGAATTAAAAATAATAGTTTTTAAAACTGATTCAAGTGGCAGATCAATGCACTTCAGTTCAACTAAAGATGTAAAGATTCAACTCAGAAAAACAAGCAAGGATTTGACATCAAGATCATCTCCAGATCAATTAGGAATTAAAGCAAAAGATCAAATAATCAAACAAAATTCCAGACTTTATAAAATATATTGCTCTGTTCCTTCAAAAGACAGGTGAGTAAACCGCCCTTATAAATTTGTAAAGCCTGATATATCTGATTTGCATGTGATAAGTCTTTGATGTAATTTGTGAAATGTGCTTGCATGTTGTGTGTGTGTGTGTGTGTGTGTGTGTGTGTGTGTATATATGGATGACTGTGTGCATGATTGTGTACAGGCAACATGCCTTTGTTCCAAGTCTAACAGGGTTTAAAATATTTGAAAATTCAAATCTCCTTATCAAATCACTGGAACGCCTAGGAATTTAAACAAGCTATCTTTATTTAAACCTAAACTAGGTTTTAAAAATATTCTCAAGTAAAAAGTATGAATATTGGATGGAAAATAGAAAAGGTAGTATAAATTCTCTTATACAGGCATATAATCCTAATCGTCTTTAAAAGTCATGATTTTTAAAAATTGAATCATAATTTATAGTTAGGGATTGAGAGAGATAATCAGATTGACCAGAAAATGTACTTTGAGCTATTCCTGGTGATCGGTGAACTCGGGATGGTCGGGAGATTCACTGGAGGAGGTCAGGTTGTAGGAGAGCTTAGCAAAAATGGGTGGAGGTTTTCTTAGCCACCGGCGGCGGCGGTGGGTAGAAATAGGGTTTAAACCCTAGGTTGTGTTGAGGCTGGAAATTGAGTCACCGCAGTGTCTCTGGTCGATCGAGTGTCCCGAAACTAGGGGATGGGAGCATGGGGTCGCAGTGAAGCTTGGGTCGTGGTCGCATGGCGTCTGGTGATCGGAATTGGTGGCGCGGAATGATTTATTCGATCAATCCAGTTTCCAGTAAAGTGTTTGACTCAGCTCAATTTCGAGTTCGACGTGGTTGAGGCGATCTGGGTGATCGGGAGAGTGAGGGTGGTCGTTAGCGACGTGTCAGTAGCCGCAGCGTCGATCGAAGTAGCGGGAACGCTGGTGCATGTGCACAAGCATTGGGTGGTGTCATTGGTCATTTTGTTGGCTGTGGTTTTTGAGAACACGAAGCAGACTCGAAGTTGTGCTCGGGAATCAGGTTATTGGCTCGAATTTACTACTGGGGAAGTTCGAATGTGTGTTATTTTGGGTTATAAAATTTAGACAAAGTAAAGTAAAACGAAAAGAAAAGGGTTTGCTCGGGTTTGAACCTGAAAATGTTATAGTCTGGCTCGAGAATAATTATGAATGGCTCGGGTCTATAAAAACAATCTTAAACTTTAAATCATATCAAGTTTGATTTGAAACATTTTTAGTTAAAATCAATTCTTTTGTAATGCTAAATGTTTATCCGAGTTTTGAGTTGGTCAAAAAGGTTTTTAATAAAATTATTTTAAATTAATTTAGTTTAAAATGTTTTAAACATATATATAACCCTTATTTTAAAGTTTATTTTGAATAAACTTAATGATATTAAGAAGTTAATTAAGAAAAGATGTTTTAATTGTTAACTAACTTTTAAAATCCAAGTTAATTTATTGGTTAATGATAATAAATTACAAGGTCTATTAAATAAAGGCTTTTAATGATAACTAAAGCAATTTATTAAGATAAATGGATTATCTTTTAAGTCATTTAATTCTTAAGTGATTAAAGATTTTATTATTTAAATGAAAGCAATTAAATGATGATTTCTTAATGAAAGTAATTTAGAAGGATAATTATCCAATGTAAAGTAAAAGGATTAATTATGTAATTACTTAAAGATAAATTAATCAAGGTGATTAATTTATTTATGTGATTAATTAAAGGTTAATTAATCAATAATTAAGATTTATTAATTAATAATTAAGGAATGAATTAAGGTTAATTAACTTGATAATCAAAGATTTTTAATTACATAATTAAGACCAATTATTATTGATTAAAGATTAATTAACTGATTAAAATTGATTAATCAAGTGATTAAAGAATAATTAATTAAAGGATGATTAATTTATGCGATTCCTTAATTATGTTGATTAATTAGGGATAATTAATTAAATGGTAGCTAATTAAGGGTTAATTAATTAATGTAGTTAATTAAGAATAATTATATAATTAAAGGTTAATTATTTAAATGATTAAATGTTAATTGATTTATTAATTAAGGCTGATTAATTAATAAAGGATTAATTAATTTATTAATTAAGGTTAATTAATAAATGATTAAAGGATAATTAATCAAATGATTGTAATTAATTAATGTTAATTAACCAGGATTGGTGATTAATCTGATTTACATCAATCAAATGATTAATTAATCTGACTTATGGATGTTTGGATTCAATTGAATGTTGAATTGTTTGATTCCATGATATGTGATGCTTTGTGATATGAATTATTTTGATTTAAGCTGTGATGAATGTAATTTATTTATCTATGATGAATTTACATTATTTATCTATGAATCTGTGAATGAAGATAAGCGTTATAGGATTATACCGCTTATCGATATTGATATGACTGAATCTGTGACGATGGATGTTGTTGCACTATTGTGTAAAATCCCTGGACTACATCATACACGCACAAATATGGATTGCACAAGGAAATTGGTTAAGTCATAGATATTTGAATTTAATATCATGAAATGATTTTGAAAGTTGAATTTTGAATCCAAATGGTTTTGGAAATGGAATTGGATTGAATATGAAAAGCTTTGAAAGAAAATTTGAAATTGAAATATAGTTTGAATATAATATATCTTGTTTAAGTTTCGAAATTGTTTTGGAAATTTTGTTTGAAAGGTTTATACAAGTTATATAATATGGGTTTTAAACCATTTTAAAAGCATTTTTTTAGGAATTTGAATTTAACACAAGTTTTATACTTGAAGGGCTTTAACTTGTACAAATGTAATCGGATTTTTCCAAAATGAAAACTATTTGTTTTCAAATAATAATAGCTTTCATATAAAGAAAGAATTTCCAATTTGTGTTGAAAGGATTTCAAGTTTGAAATAAAAATGGTTTGACAAGTTATGAATGAATCCTTAGAAATGGTTTCGAAAGTTATGAATTGAGTCTTTGATTTAAAGATTGGATGAGTTAATCCAATTTGAAAGGGAAATTTTTTGAAAAGCTATGAATGAATCTTTTTAATGATTGGTGTACTTTGTTTTCGAATTGAAAAGGAATCTTAAAAGAGTATCTTTTCTGTAAAAGATTTGAAATGGAAATTGTTTTGAAATCTATGAATGTATCTTTGTGAAAGATTGGTGAACTTTGTGAAGTAAATCTTTTTGCTTAAACATTTGAAAATGGTAATTGGTTTAAACCACTTTAAAGAAAGGTTTCGAATAATAAGTTGTGACTTAACTGAGATCCCACTATCCATATGGTTTCTAAATATTGCGCTCATTATTCGGTTTAGCTGGGAGAGGAGCTTGTGTCATATAACCCATTTCAAATAATGATACCACGTTATGGATTGCATTTGAAGACCGCGGGTGAAGACCGGGTATTTTCGAGAACGAAAGGATTACCCGTCGGATGACTCTGCACTGAGTAGATACGGTATAGAGATCTCTAAATGTGATGGGGAGTCCGATCGGGATTATGAATACCTAGTTTGCAAGGGCTTCTTTGTGAAGTGCCTTTAGTTCTGTTCGAACCCGGAACAGACTTGTATGGATGTATGTCTGAAGTTACACTTTGATATGTAAAGTTGGTTTCTATCAAATACATTTCTATTTGGTGGAAGAGAATTTATTCTCTTAGCTTAACACCCTTCTCTGAGACGTACGAGCTCAGAGGTTATGTAGTTGATGGTTACTAGTAATACATTCCCAATTTGACAATGTGGCATACGAAGTGCTGCTGATCATGTGTTGATCGAAGCATGGCTTTTGTGAAAAGCGTAGCTTTGTGGATGAGACTTCGTCGAGCCTCACAACCCAGAAATGGTCGAAACAGGAATGTCGCGGCAAGGTTTTTAGGGGTCGCACCCCTGGGGTATGTCCATTTCCTTCTGGATAAAAGCGGTATCACGGTATGGAGCCCAGATATTTAACTGTGTGGTTGTTGCTATTTGTGGGTGAATCCCATGACATAGGTCGGTAATGACCAGGGATGGCTTACTTGTAGGTGTTACCTAGTCAAAGAGGTAATCCGGCCTTGTGTTGGCAGAGATCGGGTTTGGTTCTTGGGGGCGTCCCTCCAGAGGCGTTCCATTCAATGAGGAAGTTCCTTAGCCTGACAATTGTTGGAAATCCAATCATCCAATACGCGTCTTGTACGATTTTAGTTGTATAACTTGTCATTTACTTATGATGGTCACCACTGTTTGAATGGTACCTATAGTAGGCATACAATAATGGTTGCATGCCGGCTAAGATTAATATTATACTTTCGAAAGGTTTTCTGCACTATGCACTAATCATAATATCAAAAGATTTTTGCGTATCAATCATGTTTGACTATCAGAAGGAGAAATCTCCTCCAATTGTGCGCTTGCATTGTGTGTGTGGGGGGGAGGCCTTATGGTAGTTTCATTTTACAAAAAGCATTGCGAATTTCAGAATTAAATTCTTTTGTTTTGCTTTTATTAAAGTTAAACTGTTTTCGTTTGCTCACACCAGTCCCATGACTGACCTGGATTTTATTGTTCCCTTTCTAACTGTAAGTGCCCACAATTTCCTACACGGGTAGTCTAGAGTTAGATTTTTTCAGATAGTAAGATAATATATGTAGATTCAATCCTTCGAAGTCTCTGGTTTGGTAACACTTGGAAATTTTCTTCAATCTTTGGATTTGGCTATAGCCTTGTGCTTCTTTTCAACATTCGGGATCTGACCTTGCTTAATGCAACGTGAAGGGGGTTTCTCGCTTCGCGTTTGGAAAGCATGTTGGTGGTTCTAGCTTTTGGAGTTTTTGGTACTTTGGCAATGGATTCACTATATGTTGGAGTATCTATCTTGAGAACTTCTGAAGATATTATCTTTTGGAGTTATTTCTTTCTGTTGTATCTTGTATCTCTGATAATATTGATCAATTAGTTGTATCATTGTTGTAATCAACTGTTGTATATCAATGATATTATCTTTTTCTTCTGCTGTGTTGTTGTACTTAATGTGTTATAAGCTTCGACGAACTAGATTCGACGTTTGGATCTGCGGCATTTGAATACGGGTGATGTATTCGGTGATGATTTTCGAAGGTCGAGTCAGGGTCGTTATAATTGTTATTAGAGCTGAAGGTTGAAACTTTAGCTCAGGAGCATAACCATTAGGTAACTCATTAGAAATAGGGTTACAAATACCCTAGAATGAGTATGTCCCTAAGATATCCGTCTGTATGCCTCAGTAAATTCTCTTACTATCCACTAATAATGAGTATGAGTGCAAGAAGACGACAAGATAGGGGACATGGGAGTACCACTTCAAATGGTCAATTTCCTGTAACAACCAGGAACATATTTTCCCTATATATCTCTTTTCATCCGATTTCAAATTTTCTAATGTCTTTGTGGTAGCTACAAGAAGGAGCTTCGGTGTGGTGGTAGCCCTGCGAATCGTTATAGATAAGTTTCTATTTCGTATTCTCTTTATTGGTTCCTTATCAGCTTTTCTTTTTTAACTCTAATGAATTTGAAAATTTATTTGAAATAAATTGGTTAACAAAATATGAAGGTTTGTATCGATAAAATGATTTTGATTAAAACCAAATTTGAAATCTATTGTAATTTCTTGTGAGAATCAAAGTCCAAAGAGGGACAAGCCGATGTAAACTGTGGGTTATTCCGACCTGAGTTTGGAATCCATACATAGTTTTTGAGAGTTGTGGAAGATTGAATCTATTTGTCTGTTCTTTTAGGTCCAGATATGTACTACGAATGGTTAGTTATCCCTTCGAACTAATTGATGCCCCTGCTTATTTCGCAGATCTGGTGACCCGAGTATCTTGTGTAGTATTGAATGAGTTCGTTCTCATATTTATTGATGATATTCGGATTTGGTAAACCAAATGCAGAATAGATATTTAGTTTGATCTGGAAAGATATTTCTCTATCTTTCATCTGTTCTTGTTTGTCTCCTTAGCAAATTTCGAGGAGGAGATTTTCTTAAGGGGGAATCTGTAACGATCCCGGTTTTATGTCGAATTTAAATTGGTAATTAAAATAAAATTTTGAATTAAATGATGAATTTAATGGTGAGTTATTTGAATTTTTCAAATTGAATAAGATATGTGCCTGTTTATTTTGTAATTTGAAATTTGAATTTGGATTTTTCCAAAATATAAATGTGTATTTTAAATAGAGTTATGATTTGGGAATTCCAGAATGAATATCTTGAAAACAAATTAGATTTAAAAATCTATTTTTTAAATTAATATAAATTTGTTTTCTAATTTTGTATGTGCGTACAAGTTTGGAAAATTTTATTTTGAAATTAGTATGATAATTTTCAAAAGCTATTTGGAAGTTAATTTTTTAAAGACTTATATATAAATAAAGAAATATGTATATAAATAAATAAATATTTATTTTAAAAATAAAAATATTGTATTGGATTTGATGTGACGACCCGATATTTTCAACCATTCGCATCCATTATAAGTGTATAGGTAGACACTCATGCCAGAATTGAATTGCTCAAAATACCGCGTTGTAAATAAAATTTTGGCAAACCTCAGAATATATAGTAAATAAAAATCACAGATCACAGACACAGAGTATATAAAAATGCAGCGGAAGAAAAGAGATAGTAGTTCATGAAGCTACTATATAAAATATGAGATACATCATAGTTAAATAAGATACAACAGAAGAGTAACAGGATACATCAGGTACAAATCAGATACATCACTGAACCACTGGATACTGAAACAAAAAAGATGGCGGGATCTTCAAGGAAAGCTCAACGCCGAAGGTGAATCTTGAATGCTAACTCAATCAATCTGACCCGAGCGTAAAGCAAAACACAAAACCCTCGAGTCAGGACATAAATACTTATAAACTGTAAATCAACTCAAGTGAACAGTAACAAAATGCATCAGTAACTCAAAGGATGCTTGGGACCGCCCATCCTCTAAGGATCCGTTAAACTATTTACTATGTAGTAATATACGCTATATACGGTAGTGTCTAATCAGTAAAGTATAATCATATAGAAAATAGCGTTGAGGGGATGGTGAACCTTAACGCGGTCGGATCTTTAAAACCAAAATCGTAGTGGGCTCGATATAAGGATATGACACTGCACGCAAGGAAATGCCAGGATGGATACACCGTTTGCACTCCTGGACCGGTGGTGACGGCAAGCCAACAGCTTCCGCCCACCTCGAACAATACCCCCGAATCAAAGTGGCGCCACCGAATCGAATCACAACAGTAATAGAATAGTTTCCGATGGAGCATGCTCGATGAAAGGGTGCGACCCTTTGTGTAGCCCGATATAGCTCCTGTTTTAGTCATATATGCCAACTCACGGGAGTTGGGTCCACGTAACATACCTCGAGAACGTCGCCACCATCCTACTTCATTCTGGAATCTCCACCGCGTACACAGTTGTTAAAGTGGTTTTCGGTATTGTCCGGCTATAAGACAATATCTGATCCCGGTCTCTTTAACAACCAATCGTTATTATAACCCATGGATATTTATTTCAAATAATTTATACTTTCAAGACCAAAATATCATACTCATTTCAAAACAATATCACAATTGTATCATTTCCATTTCAAAAATAATTCAATATTATATCACTCAAATAAAACCCAAATTTTCAAATCATTGAATATTTCTTTAAATTTATTAAACTTGAAATATTCCTTTAAATTATCATAGCATTTTGGAAATGTTACCTTAAGGAATCATAGCATTTTTGGAATGTACTACTTTCCACTTTACATTGTATATAATCAGAGTATTGATAAGCTTAAAATTTTAACATGTCAATTTATCATAGCCTTATAGTTAAATAAACTTTCTTACTGTAATATACAATTTAAACCGAAATTCTTATGTTAAGTTAAAAGCACCTTATTAACTTACATTATTATTACAATAAAGAAACTTTATTATTTTAATCATTTAAAGTATGTCATTCACATAAATTAAAACTTGCTTATCAAATGTACGTTATCAACTTACATTTTATTATTACAGTAAGTAACATTTATCATTTTAATCAATTTAAAATACACCATTACATTGATTAAAATCTACGCGTCAAATGTACGTTTTAAATTTTATATTCCTATTACAATGATGAACATTTATTAATTAAATCAATACCACACTACTTAAAACTTTACATGTTTCTTTCTTAAGTAAAACTTTACATGTTCTTGCATTAATTAAAACTTTCATGTTCTCTCATTAATTAGGACTTTACACGTTTCTTTCATTAATTAAAAACTTATACGTTTCTTTCATTAATTAAAACTTATACCTTTCTTTCATTGATTAGGAATTTACATGTTCCTATCATTAATTAGAACACCATACGTTCTTTCATTAATTAAAACCTATACGTTTCTTTCATAAATTAAAACCTATACGTTTCTTTCATAAATTAAAACCTATACGTTTCTTTCATAAATTAAAACCTATACATTTCTTTCATAAATTAAAACCTATACGTTTCTTTCATAAATTAAAACCTATACGTTTCTTTCATAAATTAAAACCTATACGTTTCAACCTATACGTTCCTTTCATTAATTAAAACTTAACATTTCAGATTTATATTACCATTTCACAAATTTAACTAAACTTCCAGTTTATTTAATTTATTTAACATCTTTAGTTAAAACTCAAATTTCACATTTTCAAGTCAAGTTATATTTTAAAATTTCATTTTCAACAGTCATTTATTCAACCACTTAAATTTATAGAAAATCGATAATTCTTTAATAAATCACTTAAATTCAAATATAAATCAATTTATCATATTTACCATTTTCCAAATAAAATTAAAGTCCATTTTATTCATGTAACTTAAATATCATTTTTAGTCAAAATTCCAAATTTCAAACATAAGTTATATTTCAAAAATTCAGTTAATCCATTCATAAATTACATTTTTAACACATAGAAAAATCATAATTTATTTATTTTAAAACCTTTCAAAATCTATTTAAATCAAATTTCATAATTTTATAGTTTTAAAATACTTCAAATATTCAAAGCACTTTATAGAATAACCACGGGTCTGTATATAGTTTTCTAACCTAGGTCAAGTGATACGGATATGTATCATTTCAATCCGCAGTTTAAAAGGTAAAAATCCGGGTTCTATCATTTCAAACCCGCAATCCCAAGTTTAAATAAATAAATAAAATAACTCAGGCCTATCATTTCAGCCCATAATGATTTTTATCCTAACAGGGAACTTGCAGTGTGATCATATACAGAAATAATATAAACAATGTCAATATCACAATATACAGTCATGTATCAGATGTCAGGTGAAAATTAACAGTTTTAACATGGTAATAACATGGTAATAACACGGCATAGCATATCATATGATCATCATTAACTTGCATAAACATTTTACATTACTAAACACTTGTCATCAATCCACTTTTCATAAGTATATATGTCAGAGTGAGAAAGACTCACCTTTTTCTAAGCTAGAGACCAAAACAACATACAAGCACGACTCCAAAGGCACGACAAGCACAATTTCACGACTTTTGATTTGAGTTGAAAGATAGCCAAGATATGATTTTGTATCGACAACCCAAAACAAAACAAACCAGACACTATATAAACATTCAGCATAAAATAACATTGAAACAATTTTGAAATACAAAGCGAAATGAACAAGATAGATTGGACCTTGCTTCAACCACTTCAATGCTTGGCCTAAGGGACACTTATTCTTGGCTATGATGATGCTTTGGCTCAGGTATGACATCATATAGGTCAGGTTTAACATCATATAGGCAAGGCAACAAGTGGAGATGAAGGGAATGAGGCAACAATGGTCAAAAACATTGTTTTTAGGCATGTAGGTTGCAATTTGAAGGGTTTGGCCACCATAGATGGCTCGGCCATGGTCATGGTTGGTGGAGTAGATGGTGTTGGAGGCATGGAAGAGATGTAGGAGTTTGTGGCTGCGGCTATGGAGAAGAGGCCGATCCAAACTTAGAAGAGAAACAAGGCAAAATTGCATAGAAAAGTAAGAAAAGTAGAAAGAAGAGAGGGATTTACCTAATTTTTTTCTTCAAGGTGGAGGCCATGATTTTTAGGATTTTGGAGCTTCAAAAATTTGTGAATGACAAGAGGAAGTCGGCTGTAAAGGATGGGGAAAGGAATGGCTAAGATGAATTGATGTATTAATGACAGAAGAAACTGCAAAAGAAACGGATAAAACGTTTTTCCGTTTCTTAGCTCTTAACCCTTTCAAATTTCTCATATATATTTATATACATCAAAATAACTGAAAATAATTAAATTCTCAGTTAAAATTTGAAAATATAACAGATAAACAAAATATTAAAAATTAAATATTAATTAGATATGATTAAATAAGAAAAATAGCACAGAAAAATGAAAACTAGACTTAAGAATTAGAAATAACTTCAATACACTTTGAAAAAATTTACTTTAATTTAAATACATGTAAAATGAATAAAATAAAGTAAAACACAGCAAATAAAAGTGAGTGCATAAAATAAATAAATAAATTTTAATTATATATAATTAAAATAAGAAAATGGCTTAAAATTGTAGACTAGGCTAAAATTAGAAATAAATCCAAATGAACTTTAGAAAATCTTCATGGACTTGTAAAATATTTATAAAAAATAAAATAACAAAAAATAAAAGTGCATTCACAAAAAAGAAATTATTAAATATAATGTATGTGAAGAAAATGGCAGAAAATTAGAAAACAGCCTTTAAAAATAGGAAATAAATACAGTAAATTTTGGAAAAATTCTATTATCATTTAAAAATATTTCAAAGTCAAAATATATATAACAAAACATATTATCACATATTAAAATAAAATATAACCAAGAAGAAGTAATTTATACAATTTAAAATAGTCATTGTTAAATAACCCTATATACGCACAATATTGTAAAGGGTATAACTTTCACAATTTACATCCAATTTCAACGAAACGAAAAGTGGTGTTCTTAGAATTTTATATACTTTCATAATAAAAGAAAAAAATTTAAAATTTTAAACTTTTAAAATTTTAAGTTGAAAGTCACAGTTTGACTATTTTGACCAAAATCAGCATTTCAGGCAAATATTTCAACTTACACAAGTTTGGGATTATAACTCATAAAAATCAAGATTATATTTAAATAATAAATTTAATCATTTCAAATAAGTAAAAATAAAAGTTTTTTTAAACCAAAATTTTACATTAAAATAATTAAAATATACAATAAAATAATTACAAAATATAGGGTTGTTACATTTGAAAACATTATATTTTAAAATTTTGTTATATATATGTATATATGTAAAAGAAAATGGATTTATTTAAATTGAAAATATAAATAGGAAATATAATATTAAGTTATATTCAAATATTATTAACATGAAGATTTAAATGTTTAAAATATAATACATATGTAAATAAGATGTTTATAAAAACATGATTTATAAATAAATTAACATAAGGGTTAAAACAAAAATTTATAAATTAAATTAAGTAAACAACTTAAACATAATTTAATGGTTTTTAACAAATGTGTAATAAACAAGGTATAAAATTACAAGTTTTAGATTTATAATAATACAAGTGGCATTATCTCTTTCTTAAATTGAAATGAATAATTTATATGTAATAAGATTTTGAATACGAAACCTGGTTATCATTTCAGTTCAAAACTCTTTCATCTTCATTTCTAAAAACAAAATTTTCTCAAAATCAAACCTGAGAATGAGAATTCAAAGTAAATCAAAAATAAAACAATATTTTCAAAAATCTGAAGTATCCCAACATCAAAACCAAGCTTCAGGCAAATCAAAGATCAAACAACAGAATCTAGATCAGCCTGGAAACCAGAAAATAAAAAGCTGAATCAAAAACAACAGTTTTTAAAACTGATTCAAGTGGCAGATCAATGCACTTCAGTTCAACTAAAGATGTAAAGATTCAACTCTAAAAAACAAGCAAGGATTCAACAGCATGATCATCTCCAGATCAAACAGGAATTAAAGCAAATGATCAAATAATCAAACAAAATTCCAGACTTTATAAAACCTTTTGCTTCATTCTTTCAAAAGCCAGGTGAGCAAACCACCCTTATAAAATTTTAAAGCTTGATATATCTGATTTGCATGTGATAAGTCTTTGATGTAAGCTGTGAAATGTGCTTACATGCCGTATATATGTATGGATGACTGCGTGCATGATTGTGTATAGGAAACATGCCTCTGTTCCAAGTCCAACAGGGTTTAAACAATTTGAAAATTCGAATCTCCTTATCAAATCTCTGATAGGCCTAGGAATTTAAGCTAGCTGTCTTTATTTCAAGTAAAATAAGTATGAATATTAGCTGGAAAATCGAAAAGGTAGTATAAATTTTAAAAATATGTTAAATCCAAATACGTCAATTCTCTGATTCAGGCTTATAATCCTAATCGTCTTTAAAAATCAAGATTTTTAAGAATTGAATCATAATTTATAGTTTGGGATTGAGAGAGATAATCAGAGTTGACTAGAAAATGGACTTTGAGCTATTCCTAGTGATTAGTGAACCCGGGATGGCCGGGGATTTCACTGGAGATGGTCAGGGTATAGGAGAGCTCGACAAAAATGGCTGGAGGTTTTCTTAGCCACCGTGGTGACAACGGTGGGTAGAAATAGGGTTTAAACTCTAGGTTGTGTTGAGGCTATAAATTGAGTCACCACAGTGTCTTTGGTTGATCGAGTATCACTGGACCAAGGAGGATGGGAGCATGGTGTCGCGATGAAGCTTGGGTCATGGTCGCATGGCGTCTAGTGATGGGAATTGGTGGGGCGGAGTGATTTATTTGATCGGTCCAGTTTCCTGTAAAGTGTTTGACTCAACTCGATTTCAAGTTCGACGTGGTTGAGGCAATCTAGGTGGTCGGTTGAGTGAGGGTGGTCGTTAGCAACGTGTTAATCACCACAGCGCCGATTGGAGTGGTGGCGAACGCTGGTGTATGTGCACAAGCATTGGGTGGCGTCAGTGGTCGTTTTGTTGGCTGTAGGTTTAAGAAGACGAAGCAGACTCGAAGTCGTGCTTGGGAATTTAGGTTGTTGGCTTGAGTTTACTACTAGGGAAGTTGGAATGTGTTTTTATTTTGGGTTTTAAAATTTAGACAAAGTAAAGTAAAAAAGAAAAGAAAAGGGTTTGCTCGGGTTTGAACCCGAAAATGTTATAGTCTGGCTCGGGGAAAAATCATGAATGGCTTGGGTCTATAAAAACAGTCGTAAACTTTAAATCATATCAAGTTTGATTTGAAACAATTTTGGTTAAAATCAATTCTTTTGTAATGTTAAATGTTTATCCAAGTTTTGAGTTGGTTAAAAAGGTTTTTTAATAAAATTATTTTAAATTAATTAGTTTAAATGTTTTAAACATGTGTATAACCCTTATTTTAAATTTATTTTGAATAAACTTAATGATACGAAGAAGTTAATTAAGAAAAGATGTTTTAATTGTTAATTAAATTTAAAAATCTAAGTTAACTTATTTGTTAATGATAATAAATTACCAGTGGTTAAGACATAGTGGAGTTGCTACATATGGTTGTAGTGGCACCGGTTCGAATCCCAGCGGCCACAATAATGAGACATGGTGCACGGCCACTTATAAAACTGGCTAACCGAAGGCCAGGGCAAACATAGTTTCCTTGGCCCCAAAGTTTCCATGATTTTCAAATTTTCTTCTTTTATTATTTTAATGGCCTCTGTTCCTTCTTTCCCTCCTCACCCCATCCTTTCAAACCGCTCTCCCGTCCAATCCAACACCCCTACCATTCCTACCAACATCACTCCTCCTGCTCATCTTCATCCTCCCCAATTTCCTCCTGAACCCCTCCCGCCTGATCCAACCTCTTCGAATGATACCATTGATCCTATTCCTCCTGTTCCAACACCGAACTCCCAAATTGTTCCTCCTGTACAATGGAATTCCCTATTTAAAGCAAAACCTCGTAATGCAGGGAGTCATATCCCAATTCAAGTTCCACTTGTCTTTGAAGGCCATGTCCTTGTTCCTCCAAAGAATGTAATAAGAGCTGGAAATGAAGTATGGGGAGAATACCTGGTAGGTTTTTTCCTTGGTAAACCTCTTTCTTATCTCACTGTAGTAGCTCATCTGAAAAGGGTGTGGAAATTAAAAAGGTCGATAAAAGTTAAGTCGGATGGTTTCTTGTTCCTATTCAATCTATCTTGTGAGAAAGATAGAAGGAAAATAATTGCGTCAAATCCAATTATCATGAGGAACAAATTATTCATTGTAAAGCAATGGGATCCAAATGTTGGAAATAGTTGCAATACTATAAAATCTGTTCCGGTTTGGATCAGGCTATCGAATATCCCCTTATATGCATGGTCACATGTAAGCATCAATTGGCTGGCAACTCGAATTGGAACTTTCATGTGTATGGATGAACAAACTGAGAAGTTGGAAAGAATTGGTTATGCAAAATGTATGGTAGAAATCACTCCATCTGTTGAGTTATTGGATGAATTTACAGTGAGATTACTTGATGGATCAGACCAGATTGTAAAAGTAGAGTATTTATGGAAGCATGAAGTATGCAGTGGATGCAAAGAATTTGGGCATATGACTGAAACATGTATGAAAATGAAAACAAAACAAGATGGGAAGGCAGCAACAGAAAATATAATTAGTAAGGAAAGAAGGGTTATTGAAGTAGAAAATGAATAAATTATAGGAGCCATAAAGAAAAAGCAGGAGTGGAGAAGGGTTGAAAGTAAAGAAAATAAAATAAAAAGAGATAAGGAAAAAGAAATAAGAACTGAAAGTCAGTTGATTGAGGAAGTAATAACTGAGGATGAACCCATAACTAGTGAGGTACATGAAACACATGATAATACATTGAAAAAAGGAAAACAAACAAAAAGAAATAAAGAAATAAGAACAAATACCAACAAATTTAATGTCTTGATAGATGAAAATGAAACTGAGTCATGCTATGCTATAAGTGATAATGAACAATGCAATGACAACTGTGACAAAGAAGAGCAAATGGAGGAAGGGGAAGTTTTGCCAAATATGCAGACTGGAATATGTGGTGAGCAGGACACATCCCTCTTAATATTGCTAAATGAGATGTGTGATCAGGATAATTGCATAACTGAGAGGGTAGAAACAACTATAATCTCTAATTCAGCTGAAAAGAATGATAAAACCCATGAAATAATTGAAATGAAATTGCCACTTCAAGTCAAGGAAAAACAAAGGTAGCATGTGACAAGCAGGATTTTAAAGCTAAAAAAGGAAGAACAAAAAATAATTCTCAACTAACTGAAACCATGTTTAGGGAGGAACTAGAAAAAGATTTAATGACCCTGATATTACATGATCAACCAAATAGTATCCTCCCCTCATCAGGTTGTTACTCCTTCCCTGGCCATCTGCCTGGATGGATATCTTTGCCTACTACCTCATTTATCACACAAAATACCCCAAAGAAAGGTAAAAGTAATGGCAATTGTCTGTCTGATACTTTTGAACATAATGTTGATAATTACATTGTTCAAAGGGAATCTCCTGCAACAAGGAGCATGAAAAATGTGGTTCATCAATCTCTGAAGTATACCAAATGATGCAAAACTATGCAATATGGAATATTAGAGGAGCTCATTCCTTAACAAAGCTTGATCAAGTGAAATATCTCATTAACCAGTATAAAGTATCGCTTTTTGCAATTCTTGAAACTAAATTGAATGAGACCCTTACTATAAAAGCTGCAAAGCACATAAACCCTGACCGGACAATTAACCATAATTTGAATCAAGCCTCCTATGGTAGGATAACGGTCATCCATGATCCAACTGTTTTATCTCTAACTTCAGTTCTTTGCACTGACCAGGTCATCCATTTTCAAGCCAAAACTTTTGACTCTTCCCCCTCTTTCTATGTATCATAGTCTATGCCCACAACTCATCTACCACAAGACAAACTTTTCTTGATCTCCTTCCAGCTTTTAGGCAGAATTCCCATCCCTGGTTTGTTTTTGGGGATTTTAACTGCTGTTTATCCTTGAATGACAAGCATGGTGGTCATCCCCTTCTTCCAAATGACATTTTCTCCTCAATAAAGCTATTGAGGAATCTAACTTGCTATCAATACCCTCTTCTGGTGCTGAATTCACATGGAATAACAGGAGTAGATCTGGTGTCAGAACTTATTCCAAGATCGATCACTCATTCGCCAACCTCAAAGCATTAACCACATGGCCTACCTTGTCTACCTTTATCCCCCACCCTGTTCTTTCTGACCATTCCCCTATTGTTTTTTCTTCTGGTCAGAAGCTGTTAAAGGATAAAAGAAGCTTCAAATTTTATAATGCTTGGGTCCATGAACCTGAGTATAATAATATCATTAGTAAAGCATGGAATGAGAATTTCTTTGGTAACCCAATGTTTATTTTTTGCAGGAAATTAAGAGCTGCTAAAAATGCATTAAGAGAATGGGCTAGAGGCAAATTTGGTGATGGCACTTTAAAATCTGGAGTGCTAAGGAGGAAACTCAATCTTGCTCAGGTAGAAATGATGAATAATCCTGATAATTCAGAAGCGGCTGTAACTGAGAGAATACTATTTGAACAACTAAGTGAAGCATTGAAGGCTGAAGGCAATATGAAGAGGCAACAACTGAGACAAAAATGGGTAAATGAAGGAGACAATAATACAACATATTTTCATGCTGCAATCAAGGTAAAACAGGATAAGGAGCATATTACAAACATATATGATGAGGAAGGGAAATTGCACACCAATGCTGATGCTGTTGATAAAGCTCTCCTAATTTACTTCAAGAATTTGTTAGGTAACAAAGATGATTTCTTTCCTTCTATTGATGAACTATCACAAATTCAATTACCTGAGGTTCTCCCTGAGGAAGCTGTCAATCTTGTTGACAAGGTAACTGATAAGGAAATTAAAGACACCCTTTTTACTATGAATAGGCAATCTAGTGGAGGCCCTGATGGATTCAATGTCATCTTTTTATCCATAGTTGAAGAAGGATTTTCTTAAGGCAGTCCATAATTTTTTCAATTCTTTCAATCTGCTAAAACAAGTGAATGCAATTAATTTAGTTCTTATCCCCAAGGTCCAGTCTCCCACGTCTGTTTCTTCTTTTAGACCCATCTCTTGTTGTAATGTTATGTACAAGTGTATTTCTAAAATTTTGGTCTCTAAACTTGTGCTTGTCTTGTCCAGAATCATATCTAAGAATCAGTCTGCATTTCTTCCCAAGAGAAATATCATTGATAATATTTTGTTATCTCATGAGTTATTAAAGGGCTATGGACGTGCTCAAGCAACCAAAAATGCAATGCTTAAGGTGGACTTAATGAAGGCTTACGATAGTATTCATTGGACTTCTATTGTGAGAATTATGGCCCTGATGAAATTTCCCAAAGTTTTTGTGGCTTGGATATACAGCTGTATCTCCACTCCTACTTACTCAATTAAGTATAATGGCTTCACTTCTGGGTTCTTCAACAGCAAACAGGGAATCAGGCAAGGGGAGCCTATCTCTTCATATATTTTCATTTTAGTTATGGAAGTGCTAACTAGTATGCTGTCTAGAAAATATGTGCAGAAGGATATATTGTTCCATTCTAAATGTAAGCCCCACCAAATAACATCTCTGTTATTTGCTGATGACGTCATGATCTTCACTAAGCCTGATCAGAGCTCAATAGAAAACAACATAGCATCCCTTGATAATTTCTACCTCATGACTGGTTTGAAACTTAATGCAAATAAATCACATATTATCACTTCTGGCATATCTTCTGAGGAAGCAAATAGAATTACTAGCTTATCCGGACGGCAGCATATGGATAATAGCATGAACTATCTGGGTATTCCTCTGTGTACCTCAAGAATCACTACTAGACACGGCCTTCCCTTGTATACAAAAATCTGTAACTTAATGAACTTATGGGCAAATAGGTATCTTTCTCAAGCTGGTAGACTTGTGCTTATTAATTCTGTTATCTCTTCTATGATGGTGTACTAGTCTAGAGTTTTTATTCTCCCCACAAAGCTGGTGAACATGGTAAGAACTGCCATGCTAAGATTTTTTTTGGACAGGCACAATTCATTCAAAAAACTCATACCGTGTTCTTTTGCTAAAATGGAACAACCAAAAATGAAAGGTGGTCTTGGTATCATCAGCTTGCATAATTGGAATAAAGCTGCTATCAGTGCTCACTTAAATTCTTTGTTGAGTGGTGTTGATTCTTTATGGGTTGAATGGACCAGAAAATATAACTTGGGTAGTAGGAATTTCTGGACTATGCCCGTGCCACAGAATTGTAGCTAGACATGGAGATGTATTCTTGGTTTGAGATCAAGCTTCACACAGCATATTATGTATGTGATCTCAAACAATAGTAGCATCAAATTTTGGCATGACCCATGGATGGCACAAGGTTTAGTGCTTGTCAGTGTTTTTTCTCCCCAGCAGATTGAACAAGCAGGAATAAGTAGAGATGCAAAGGCTTTTGATTACTTGTATGAGGGCAAGTTGTCTCTCCCTTACACAAGTAATCAGGATATAAGGGCAGTTTGGAAGTTATATCACACAAATCAAGATGGTCTATCTGAAAGAGATGAGGTTCAGTGGAATGGGAAGCAACATTCAATATTTGTTGCTTATGACCTTCTTAAAAATGTGACTGGAAGATCTGCAACAGTATGGCACAAGGTTATATGGTCCACTTCCTCCCCTGCTAGGGATAACCTGATGATGTGGAAGGTGATCATGAATGCATTGTTAACTAAGAATAAGATGTTGAGTTATGGTATGAATGTTGATCCACTGTGTGTTTATTGTAAGCTGCAGATAGAGTCAGTGCAACATCTGTATTTTGAATGTGATGAATTACATGGCCTCTGGAGGAATTTGGTAAGAAGAATAGCTGAAGACCATAAGCATGGCTTGTCTGAATTAGAATGGGACCTAATCAGTAAATCAACAAGGTGGAGGATAGAAAGAAGAACTGTCTTCTTTTTCTATCTAAAGAAGTATCTGAATTTAGTTTGGGAAGAAAGAAACTTGAGAATTTTTGAAAATAAATGAAGGAGCATGCAACAATTATGGGAAGTTCTTATGAAAGCTATAATCTTGGGTATCAAGGAAAGCAAGTTTGATTTCAGTTCTCACTTGGCTGAAGCTACTGCTTAACTTCTCTTGAGTTTGTTCTTCTTTTCTTTCTTGCTGTTTTTGTTTTCCCTGTGTCCACGCTTTCCTTGTCTTTGTTTTTCTCTGTTTTCTTTTTCTTATGCCTTTAGTTTGTTATTTTCTGTTTTTTGTGACTATGAGCATGTTCATAGTTACTTTTCTTTTCTCAATAAAATGGTAGGGGGCCATTTAACCCCGCTTGCTTTGCATTTTTTTTTACAAGGTTTATTAAATAAGGGTTTTTAATGATAATTAAAGTAATTTATTAAGATAAATGGATTATCTTTTAATTAGTTTAAATCTTAAGTGATTAAAGATTTTATTATTTAAATGAAAGCAATTAAATGATGATTGCTTAATGAAAGTAATTTAAAAGGAAAATTATCCAATGTAAAGTAAAAGGATTAATTATGTAAGTACTTAAAGATAAATTAATCAAGGTGATTAATTTATTTATGTGATTAAAGGTCATTAAATCAATGATTAAGATTTATTAATTAATAATTAAGGAATGAATTAAGGTTAATTAACTTATTAAAGATTTTTAATATGTAATTAAGACCAATTAATTATTGATTAAAGATTAATTAAATGATTAAAATTGATTAATCAAGTGATTAAAGAATAATTAGTTAAAGGATGATTAATTTATGTGATTAATTAATTAAGATGATTAATTAGGGATAATTAATTAAATGGTAACTAATTAAGGGTTAAGTAATTAATGTAATTAATTAAGAATAATTGAATAATTAAAGGTTAGTTATTTAAATGATTAAAGGTTAATTGATTTATTAAATAAGGTTGATTAATTAATAAAGGATTAATTAATTTATTAATTAAGGTTGATTAATAAATGATTAAAGGATAATTAATCAAATGATTGTAATTAATTAATGTTAATTAACCAAGATTGGTGATTAATCCTATTTACATCAATCGAATAATTAATTAATCTGACTTATGGATATTTGGATTCAATTGAATGTTGAATTGTTTGATTCCTTGATATGTGATGCTTTGTGATATGAATTATTTTGATTTGAGCTATGATGAATGTAATTTAATTATCTGTGATAAATTTATATTATTTATCTGTGAATATATGAATGCAGATAAGCGTTATAGGATTATACCGCTTATCGATATTGATATGATTGAATATGTGATGATGGATGTTGTTTCATTATTGTGTAAAACCTCTGGACTACACCATACACACACAAACATGGATTGCATGAGGAAATTGATTAAGTCACAGATATTTGAATTTAATATTATGAAATGATTTTGAAAGTTGAATTTTGAATCCAAATGGTTTTGGAAATGGAATTGGATTGAATATGAAAAGCTTCGAAAGAAAATTTGAAATTGAAATATAGTTTGAGTATAATATATCTTGTTTAAGATTTGAAATTGTTTTGGAAATTTGGTTTGAAAGGTTTATACAAGTTATATAATATGGGTTTTAAACCATTTTAAAAGTATTGTTTTGGGAATTTGAATTTAACACATGTTTTATACTTGAAGGGCTTTAACTTGTACAAATGTATTCGGATTTTTCCAAAACGAAAACGATTTTTTTCAAATAATAATAGCTTTCATATAAAGAAAGAATTTACAATTTGTGTTGAAAGGATTTCAAGTTCGAAATAAAAATGGTTTTCCAAGTTATGAATGAATCCTTGGAAATGGTTTTGAAAGCTATGAATTGAGTCTTTGATTTAAAGATTGGATGAGTTAATCCAATTTGAAAGGGAAATTGTTTTGAAAAGCTATGAATGAGTCTTTGTTAAAGATTGGTGTACTTTATTTTCGAATTGAAAAAGGATCTTAAAAGAGTATCTTTTCTATAAAAGATTTGAAATGGAAATTGTTTTGAAATCTATGAATGGATCTTTGTGAAAGATTGGTGAACTTTGTGAAGTAAATCTTTTTCTTTAAAGATTTGAAAATGGAAATTGGTTTAACCATTTAAAAGAAAGGTTTCAGATAATAAGTTGTGACTTAACTGAGATCTCATTATCCATATGGTTTTTAAATATGGCGCTCATTATTCGGTTTAGCCGGGAGAGGACCTTGTGTCATATAACCCATTCCGAATAATGATACGACGTTATGGATTGCATTTGAAGACCGGTGACGACGACCGAGTATTTCAAGAATGAAAGGATTACCCGTCGAATGACTTTGCACTGAGTAGCTATAGTATAGAGATCTCCATATGTGATAGGGAGTCCAATCGGGATTGTGAATACCTGGATTGCCAGGGCTTCTTTGTGAAGTGCCTTCGGTTCTGTACGAACCCGGAACCGACTTCTATGGATGTATGTCTGACGTTACACTATGAGATGTAAAGATGGTTTCTATCAAATCATTTCTATTTGGTGGCGGAGAATTTATTCTCTTAGCTTAACACCCTTCTTTGAGACGTACGAGCTCAGAGGTCATGTAGTTGATGGTTACTAGTGATACATTGCCAATTTGGTAATGTGGCATACGAAGTGCTGCTGATCATGTGTTGATGGAAGCATTACTTTTGTGAAAAGCGTAGCTTTATGGACGAGACTTCGTCGATCCTCGCAACCCGGAAATGGTCGAAACAATAATGTTGCGGCAACATTTTTAGGGGTCGTGCCGCTAGGGTATGTCCATTTACTTCTGGATAAAAGTGGTATCATGGTATGGAGCCCAGATATTTAACTGTGTGGTTGTTGCTATTTGTTGGTGAATCCCGTGATAAAGTTCGATAACGACCGGGGATGGCTTATTTGTAGGTGTTACCTAGCTACAGAGGTAACCCAGCCTTGTGTTGACAGAGATCCGGTTTGGTTCTTGGGGGCGTCCCTCCAGAGGCGTTCCATTCAATGAGGAAGTTCCTTGGCCTGACCATTGTTGGAAATCCCATCATCCAATACGCGCCTTGTACGGTTTTAGTTGTATAACCTGCCATTTACTTATCGTGGTCACCACTATTTAGATGGTAGCTGTAGTAGGCATACAATAACAGTTGTATGCTGGCTAAGACTAATATTATAGCTTCAAAAGGTTTTTTGCACTATGCGCTAATAATAATATCAAAAGATTTTTGCGTATCAAGCATGTTTGACTATCATAAGGAGAAATATCCTTCAATTGTGCGCTTGCATTGTGTGTGTGGCGGGAGACCTTATAGTAATTTCATTTTCCAAAAAGCATTGTGAATTTCAAATTTAAATTCTTTTATTTTGCTTTCGTTAAAGTTAAACTGTTTTCGTTTGCTCACACCAGTCGCATGACTGACCTGGAGTTTATTATTGCCTTTATAAACTCTGGGTGCCCACAATTTTCCACACGGGCAGTCTAGAGTTAGATTTTTTCAGATAGTCAGATAATAGATGTAGATTCGGTATCCTTCGAAGTCTCTGCTTTGGTAGCACTTGGAAATCTTCTACAGTCTTTGGATTTGGCTACAGCTTTATGCTTCTTTTCAACATTCGGGATCTGACCTTGCTTAATGCAACGTGATGGGGTTTTCTCGCTTCGCGTTTGGAAAGCATGTTAGCGGTTCTAGCTTTTGGAGTCTTTGAAACTTTGGCAATGGAGTCGCTATACGTTGGAGTATCTATCTTGAGGACTTCTGAAGATATTATATTTTGGAGTTATTTCTTTCCGCTGTATCTTGTATCTCTGATAATATTGATCAATTAGTTGTATCACTGTTGTAATCAACTATTGTATATCAATTAGTTGGATCAATTAGTTGTATCACTGTTATCATATCTGGAAACCAATTCATAATTATCTTATTCTAAAACTTTCCCCCAAATTCAAGATTTAATTTCAGTTTGAACCCATTTCAAACTTTCCTTTATTTAATTTCAATTTGGTTGTATTTCTATTACCACTTAATTTAATTCTAATAATTTAACAACCAATTACCTTAATATTTATTAGAAAGAAATATTGCTTTATATATCAAAATGTAATCATTTAAAATCTTTATATAAGAAAATAACAAGTACGCTCTCATATATATATATATATACACACACACACACACTCAACTCATCCTAAGGTACCACTAACCCTATCCTTGATGAGTAAACCCACCAGAGCCAAGGTTCTCGCTTAGCCTTCTGCTCTGATACCAAATGTAACGACCCGGAATTTTCGATCCCGAAAACTCCAGATAGTTAGGAAAATAAGGAAGAGATAGAAGAAGAAGAAGAAGAAGAAGAAGAAACACAACACAGATTCTCACATTCGCAGCGGATCAAAATATAATATCAAATAATAATAGTTTACAAAAGAATACTGTATCTGTCAGTTACATTTATAATACATCAGAGTTACTCTCATACACAAACACTGGACATAAAAAATCTAATAAGTCTCAGATAAACAGAAATAATATATCACAGCGGAAACACTCCATACGTTCCTGCCATCCAGCTCGCCTCTAGTGCTCCAGAACGTCCTTACCTGAAAATATATAATACTCGATCTAACCCGAGCATTACATCAAAGTAACACCCGGGTCAGGCTGGAAACCAGCGTGAGTAAACCCATATAATTTGAAATGCTAAGATCAAACTATAAAAGAAAACCCGGAAGTTCATTACTTATTATGCTCAACACTTATTTCACAAATCAAATTCTAAGTATTCTAACTTAGTTCAAAGATCCATATTATTCCATTTTAGACTATTGATTCACACGTCAAATCCATATAGAATCATTAAGATTACAAATCGAAGTGGTTTCGGGTATTACTGATACCCGACCCCGGTCTCTTCGAATACAATCTCATCTTAACCTAGGTTATTCAAGTGAAATAAAATTCAACTTTAAATCTAAGATTTCACCTTTGTACACAGCAATTCACCATTGATAGATAACCACATTATCTCTGTCCACTCGAACATCTCATATCAAAAACCATTTCATCTCAGAGATATCATCCAATGCAAAGCATTTAACAACATTCAATCATTTATAAGAAGATTCATCACTTCCTAATTAATTTCATTTGGTATCAATTATTCTTAATTATCTTTTTAATTAATCACTCTTGATTAATAACAATATTTAATTACATAAAGTAATTAATTAAGTTAATTACCTAATTAACTTCTAAATAAATTTCATTTAATTCTTTAATTAATTACGCTAAGTAATTAATTCTTAATTACTTCCACTAAGTAATTATCCATCTTATTAATTACACAAAGTAGTTAAAACCAAAACTACTTCCATTCTTCAATTAATTGCATCCAGTAATTATCCACTAATTACTTCACTAAGTAATTACACTTTATAAATCTCATTAAGTAATTAAACTTAACCAATTCCACAAATGATTATCGTAAATTAATTAATCTAATTAATCATCTTAATTAATTATATTAATTAATTATTTAATAATCCCTAGTTAATGACCTCTCATTAACTATTAACAATTCTTTAATTACTTTCCTTAAGTAATTAAACTTAAATTAACCCTTACTAATTACAAGGTAATTAATTTTTAATTACCAATTAATTCATCTCTAATTACTCAATTAATTAAGTGCTTAACAGTAACTTAATCAATCTTTAATTATTTTAATAACTTGATTAATTAATTTCAAATCATCAATTAATAACGTTAACTTATCAAATTAATGATCTTTAATTACAAATTAATTAACCCTTAATTAATTAGTTTACAACCTTAATTACTTAAGTAATTAATCCTTAACTAATTAATTTAAACTCCCAATTACTAATTAATTAATACTAATTAATGAATTAAATTTGTTAATTACCCTTTAATTTCCTTATTAATTAAATGAATCACAAATCATTAAATCTTAATTAACCTTAAGATAAAAACAGTTTTCCTATTAATGACTTAATTATCATTTACAAATGCATTTAAAACCTTTTTACTTTTAAATTGCTTTTAGATTTCATTTCAATAATTAAAATTTAATTTTAACAAACTTGAAACCAATCTAGAAACCATTTAAATCAATTATTAAAGAACACTTATCTTATAAGGAAATCTATAAGAGTTTACCAAATTCATTTTAAATTACACTTTAAACATTTAAAGTTGTTTAAACATTTAAAATTTCAATAAAACTTATTTATTTCAAAAACTAGGATACAAATTAAATTTGAATCCTTACTTAAAACTTAATTTAAACTCTGTTTAGATCTTGCTTTAGATTTTAACATTTCATTTCAAAATTTTAAAATACAACATGTTAAAAACCTGTAACTAACTATTGCTCGAGCCCACGCTTCAAAACCCCGAGTCACTACTCGAGTCTCCCTCTCAAAATCTTGATACCGTCTTCGAGACAAACCCAGACCAAAAATTACTAATACCCAAAAACATAGCCGTGCACATGCACCAGCCAACCAGCCTCCTCCGATCAACTACGACGTCTTCCTCAAGTCGATGTTCATCCATCCTCACAACCTCGATCATCAGAACTCAAAGAACAACTCGAAATCAAAATCGAGTGTTCAAGCACAAACTGGAACCCAAACCCTAACCTGGAAAACCTCCCCTACCCACTCCTCCGACCACCGGAGTGCCTGTCTTTCCAGCAGTACCTTCGCCATTTCCCAAACTTCCAATTCCCTCAATCTGGTGGAACTCGATCCACTAGAGTTGCCGAGACGAACCAATTCCTGATCAACAGAAAATTTAGGTTTAAAAACCAAATCGAACAACCATCGCCGCTACAGTAATCTATACACCATACCAACAATTTTCTCACATTCTCCGTTCATCCATTTACCTTCAGTGATGATCGTGACTTCCCAGATCGCTTGGATCATCAGAGATCGCTAAGAACACAAATTTTGGTCAAACTCAAACTGCTCTCTCCAACCCAATCTAAAAATTATGATTTCTCTTTTAAAAACCAAGATTTTTTTTAAGAATTTAGTTTATAAACCTGAATTAACGAATCAGGATATTTTGAAATTTGAACAAAGTTAATGTTTGCCCGTTCCTTTTGATTTCCAAAGTCATTTCAATTTATTTAACTTAATTATAATTTTTTTTAAACATTAATCTATACTAAAACAATCAACTTTGTTTGAATCTTTAAACAAGGACCAGCTCAGGTGATAATGGATTTTAAACAAATCTTGAACCAGGAACGCTAAAACAGTGAAGCACAGAGACAACTCCCAAAACAGTAAAACAGTGAAGCTCAGGTGATAATGGATTTTGATAAGAATTGACACTCGTATTTACATGAAATGGATTAAGTTACACTTGTTCAATTACATGCTAATTTACTTAACATTTGCTCACAAATCCCATTTACATGTATAAATCTTTGTACACATGTCTACTTCCATATATTTATTATAAAATTTTATATTATATTTTCCATTTATCCCTATATATATATCTTATGTTTGAATATTATACATGTCTTAAATGTATGCTAAAATATTTGTAAAAGATAAATTCTGCCAAATTAAATAATATAGAAGATCATTAAACAAATATTATCAAATTAAAATAATTATATTAGGAGATTACTAAATGAATATTTATCCAAATATTAATAATTTAGCATTATAGTTCAAATTCATCTATAAACATATCCAGATATATATATATATATATATATATATCAGAATTTGTTTATTCAATCTATAAATCAGTATTTTCCATTAGTTAAATCAAATAATTGTTCCATTATCAACTGTCCAAAATACGGGTTATCACACAAGTGTATGGATTCAATCAAATAAATACCAATAAATCTCATATTCCTCTGTAAATATATTTCTCTTGGGAGTCACTTACCATAACGGTAGTATTATAGCATATGCTCCACTTATTTTTCACTAAAACATTTATTACAACAATAAAAGTTGTAAGCTACGTTTTCGAAACTTGATACACTCTAGGTCTTTATGTTTAAAATCTTTGTTCACTTACAATGAAACTAGTGAGTTATACATACATACATACATACATACATACATACATGCTCCATAATTCTTCAAAAAGAGTTCCAATTTTTCATTATATAAAACCAACTTAAATTTCATACCATTCTTCAAAAACCCCATATTTATTTTCTAAAAGAAAATATTAACAATGAAAATTTTCAATTCTAACTGTTACATTTTATTGGGCTTGGCACAAAGTGGAATTTGTCCTTACTAACCTAGGAGTACTTTTCTAAAACCTTGGAAATCCCATTTCCTTACTAAAGTCTTTCATCTAAACATCGGTTTTCATCTTTTCTTATCAACTGAACCAATTGTACATCCCCCAACCTTTGCCTACCCCTCTTTGGATTTCCATAGTCTGATCCTAAACGTACATGACCATTTCTCAAATCCCTATCATATGTAGCCGTTCTCTATGACCCAATAAACGCACTTCAAAAGTGATACATCAAGAACTCTGTCTTCAGCTGATGAACATGAAGCGTATGAAGAACCTCCTTTAGATGAATAACATGCTCTTCCATACTTCTTGGAAAACACCAAAATGTCGACCACGAATACTACCACGAACTTTATTTTAGGACATCTCTAAAATATGGTTCATCAAATCTATAGAATAGGCTAGGACATTGTTTAGCCCGATAGATATAATCGACCACTCAAAAAATTCGTTGGGTGTCCTAAATATGGCCTTCTTAATGCTGTTATTAGCTACCCTAAGCTGACGAAATCGAAAGGCTAGACAAAACAGAGAGAATACTAAATAGCCAACTAACTGAAAAGTTCATCTATCTTAGAGAGTGTATAATGGTTCTTCTTTGTGAGCTTATTCAATTCTTCATAGTCAATGCAAAGTCGAAGAGAACCACCTGCTTTGGTAGTGAAGACGACTGGTGCTCCTATCCCGATATGTTTCTTCTTATGAAACCTTTCTCAAAATCTCACAGATCTGCTTGCTCAATCCCTTCCCCTTCCTAGGCACCATATGCGCTTTGGGTAATGCTACTGGCTACCAAAATAAATCCTGAAGTCAATAACTCTCTTAGGGGGGTAGTCCCATAAACTCCTCAAAGATGTCTGGAAAATCTCCGACGGCAGGAACCGAACCTGATGATGATGAATCGAGGGAATAAAGGAAGCTCAACATAACTGACCCTTGTAGGTCGCAATAAATCTCAAGAGTCCTACTGATGCATGTCTCTAGTCTAATGACTCTCCTCTTGCAATCTAATATAGCTCCATATGTGGATAGCCAATCCATTTCCAAAATCATTCCATACCCTGAAAATCCTAAAAAATCAGGCGTCGCAATCAAATCTATACCTAGGACATAAATTTTCAAATCCCTACCAACCATAGACAAGGCTACCAATCCTTCTATGGGGTTTGAGACAAATATAGGGTCTACTACTAAAGAAATGTCTAAGTGCAAACAATCCACATGAGAACTAGAGATAAAAGAGTGTGACGCTCCAAAATCAAAAAGAGTTCCAATGGAAAAATCAGAAATAGAAATCAAATTGTCCTACCTCAAGTAGGTCTACTGTTGGAAGGTGTTGCCTCCAAAGCCTGAATCTGTGCCGCTAGTGCACCTGCTCCCTGCTCCGTCTTCTGGGGATAAAACTTACTAATGTGACCGAGTTGTCCACAATTATAGTACTTTCCCTTCATTTTCCCTCTCTTGCAGTCCTTAGCTAAATGTCCAACCATCCTACAACTTTTGCACTCTTTATTGATCCGTTTCTAAGGGCCTTCTTCTTTCTCTTAGATTCTGGCTTAACAGCTTCTTTAGGCTCCTTTTCCTTAGCTGCATCAGACATAAGTGTCATCTCTACCAGTGACTCATATGTAGCTCTCATCGGTATGTGAGTCAACAAAAAACCTTGAAGGGGCTCATTTAATCCCTTTTCTAACTTCATAGCCTTCTTATGCGGTGTATTCACCAATTCTATTCCAAACCATGACAATTCATTAAACTGATTGATGTACTCCTTCACAAACAAGTTTTCTTGCTTTAAGTTAATAAACCGCTCCAACTAAACACTCTCTTCCGCTTGAGATAAAAAATTCCTGTCAAATTGCTCCCGAAACCTATTCCAAGTAACTTCTCTTCCTTCCAACTCAATAACCTCCCACCGGTAAGAAGCCTCCTCTTTCAGCTGCCAAGATGCTAGCCGAATCCGCTGCTGATCGTCCAATCCCAGTAGTCCCAATATCCTCTTCGTGTTTCATAGCCAAGCCCTAGCCTCTACAAAAGTCTCCGTACCCGAAAAGGTCTTTCCATCCAAATTTGTAAAATCCTTACAAAGCCTAGAGAAATTAACTACTACAGGTGGGTTGATGGGATTCCCACCCACTGGTACTGGATTGGGAGCTTTCCCTTGCACCTCTGAAGTCATGGCTTGTAGATACATATGAAACCAGGCTGGGACTAGAATGCCCTCGGGAAGGTTTGGGGCATCAGCGATTCTAAGAAAAAGGAAAAGATAGTTTAGGAAAGAGTCAAAGGGAGATTGAACTAGACTTATGAGGGGAATTTTTTATAAAAACTCTTCTATACTTAAAAAACATTTCTAAGAGTTCTTTTCTGAAAAATACTTTTTAAAACAAGTTATTTCGAAAAATACTTTACTTTTAAAAATAAATTTTAAGGAATCTGTAACCTTAGGCTTTGATACAAAATGAAACACCCCATACCCTTATACCCAAAAGGACACATTAAAAGGCCTGGTGCATTGTAGGTATAACCGAAACTAACAGAGACTAAGATTCACAAGACAAAAATAGGTAAAAACAGTGGAAACTAAATTAATAACTTATTTAAAACAAAAGCTTTATAATTGCTTTATAAACGGAACAAGTCTAAATCCGAATACAACATACATGTCTCAAAACCCAACATGTCACATGAAATAAAAAAACTCGTAGTCTCACAAAAAATTGAAGTACAAATATCCCTCATAATAATCTAGTACACAGAAAGAGCTAAAGCTGGAATAAAACACTGCAAGAAAATGGCTTATAAATTTCGACGAGTAATAGCTTTTAATCGTTGGTTGAAATTATTACATTTGTCTAACGTACAGGAAAATATACACAGCGTTGAGCTATGCTGTGAAACAATCGGACGTAAAAAATTTTGAACCGACATGCAATAAATTTTTTATGCCACTTCTTTTCCAGTTCGCTCTCACGTTTGCTTTCCTATTCCCGCCTCTCAATTAGAACCCTAAGAAAACAAATTCCCAATTTACTTGTTGCTACATTGGACAATTGAACTCTACCCCTTTATCGATGTGCTTTCCTCGCGTAAGTCACCTTCATCGTTGATTAGTGGGCACTCCTTCTTAAAGCTATCGACAAAATCAATTTTTTGATTTACTTGGGATTGGTTGCTTGCGCTTCTCAAAACAAGGGTTAGTTTTTATTTATTTATCATGATTTCAATCTGAGACAAATTTGATTATGATTATTATTTACACTTTTTTGTTCTACGGGCCAGAATAATTTTGAACTTGATTGGTTTGTGAATTCTAGTGGTTGATGATGCCAACAAATATAACATTCACTTATCATTTCTAAATAAATATAAGAATCCT
Organism: Allium cepa; assembly: GCA_030765085.1. Taxonomy (NCBI): domain Eukaryota; kingdom Viridiplantae; phylum Streptophyta; class Magnoliopsida; order Asparagales; family Amaryllidaceae; genus Allium; species Allium cepa. The sequence goes on along the minus strand of CM060937.1, from coordinate 303,201,937 downwards.
TGATGTACTTGCATGCTTTAAGATTACAAGAAGAAACATGGGCATTGTGACAGTTATATGTTTTAGTTTTCATGTTTAAATTATGATTTTGATGTAGAAAATACCAACGATTTTTCAGTTAAAGGATCTTAGTGGAATTCTACGACATGTCAAGTTGGTAAAAAATGAAAATGGTGCTTTCTTTCAGAATGGCTGGAAAGATTTTTCAGTTGCTCATTGCTTGAAGGAAAATGATTTCTTGCTCTTCACGTGCCTCTTGAACTCCTACTTTGAAGTCAATATTTTGGAAACAAGTGGTTGTGAGAAGGCAAATTCGTATTGCCTTAAGATGAAGAACTTGTTTGAACAAGAAAATGGCAACTCTATTGAACTTCTCTTAGAGAGTAAGCATTATGTTGCAAATTTTTTTGATCAGTTCAAGATCTATATCGGCCATTCTATTCTTAATGCTTTTTTATGATCATATAATAATCATCCATTTTGGTCCATTAAATTTCAAGGAGAAGGCACCGAAGGGGATGAAGAATGTGATGGCCTGGGTGAACAATAAAAGATTATTACCAAAAACGTATGTTTACAAAGGTTTTCAACAGGTGGTACAAGAGAAGAAACGCGAGTTTCTTAGCTGGTTTAGTCAGTTCATTCTGATAATCCATGTTTCATCTCAGTTATGAGCAATATCAATATAAAAAAATGCTTCATAGTAAGGCTCTTTTGATATGTTCTCTTTCATTGTAAATATGTAACGTCTTTAATCAGTTATTTATTTTGTAGATGATTCCAAAAGACTTTAGAATTCACCTTCCTTCGCACGATACTCACATTATTCTACAAGTTACAGGAAGGAGACAAACATGGAATATTGGCTATCATGTTAGGCAAGGATGTAAGGACTTTATTCATGTTGGCAATATTTTGTTAGAGATAACGGTCTACAGATACAGGATATATGCCTTTTCGAACTGATTAACAAATGCAAAAATAAATTATAGATGTGAAAAATTCGGTCGAATATCAAGCAACTATAGTTTGGGAAGCAAACGAGAAAATCGAAGGGTCATAGTATCAACAAGTGATGACATTTCTAGCAGCTCAAATTCCACTGAAGAGGAAAATAGTAAGCTTTTATTTTCCTGGTGTGATGTCAATTTCATCAAAAAGACTCTTGTTTTTCTTATGTTCAAGGGAAAGTACCAAGATAAACAAGGAAAAGTTTAGTGATATATTTGCTAATGGGAACTGGAAGTTAAGCATTTTCCTGGCAAAAAAAACAACACTAAACCCCGAAGAAGAGAAACGAGCTTCTCAGTTGGTTCGTCCATTTTCCACTCATAACCCATTTTTCCTATCTGTCATAAAACCACATAATTTGGTGCCTTTGGTAAACCCATCTCAAAGTATAATGCATTCTGTATTGTATTATGTACCATGAAGTAATATAAGCTTGTTTCTGTAAAATATGGATATAGTGTGTCCCAACAAGCTTTACTAGATACCTGCCATCAAAAAGTTGTCGAGTTACTCTACAGATTCAAAGTACCATGAAAATTTGGCGTGCTATTATATTTAAGAATGAGGGTCTTGAAGGTTCGTTGTAATTAAGACTTTTAGAGAAGTGATTTCACAAAAAAATGAATAAAACAGCAATCGAAGTTATATATATATATATATATATCCTCTTCTTATTTTTTCTTTGGAAATACTTTTATTTTGTAAGAAATAAAATTAAGAACCATTTTGAAGATAGAATTCAAATATTAAGTTACTCTACCAAATTTATCTTTATATCCATAGAACTTGAAATATCAAAATATATCCAAATTTTCTTGCCGATGAACACGAATTATCCAAAATTAGTGTATGAAAATAAGTAAATCCAAGGCCATTAAACTATATTTGATGCAATTGAATACATACCAAAATCTAATCCATTTAGGCAAATGACACGTCTATTACAACTAGTGCTAGATGTTCAAAATAGCTAAAAATACTATTTGATTAGAATGGTGGGTAAAAGAAACTAAAATAGATAAGAAATCTACCCCTAATTGTTGCACCAATCATCATATACTGGCTAATAAAACAGTTGATTTTTAAAGATGATTTTGTATCCCTAATTGTTCTTCACCTGATCAATATTACAACGTTTGTATGATAATATATAAGTTAACAACTAAAATTCATTGTTCGTCTATTTTTTGTATTCCCATTTTAATAAATTTTGTCATATTGTCCTTCTGTAGAGCACATTGACCGTTATGAAATTTGATTGACATTCTCACCTTTGCATATGAAAATGCAGAATTCCAGACTTATATATTACCTAGATTACACGCTAGTTCTTTCCCATCTTGCATGCAGGCTATTGTGTAGCCCCATGGAATGGGTTTACCTAATCAGACTTTGATAAATCTTGAGCCTTAAATATAAGGCATGTTTGATATGTTTTAGAGTTAGAACTGAAAAGAGTTTTATGAGAGATGGATTAGGTGTCGGTAACTTTTAGTTTATGAATTAATGCAATTAGCTTTTCAGTAAAAACAAACAGACTTCTTGATGTCTAAGTGATCAGAAAGAACTTTTATCACTTATGGTCTTCTGGCTTTACTTTCAAACTTTAACATTTTCTATATGGATTCATTCATTTTATTCCTTTTTAACTTTGCCTGAATTTCCTAGCCAGGTCTCTATTTTTGTCAACGTGTATATTGAAATCCTCCTTCAAAATTAATTCGACATGTCCACCTATCAACTATGTTGTCTTATTCTTATTACTCTGCATCTATGGTACATTACCTAATCAAACTTTGTATTTCATCATTAAACCAGTTAGTTAAAGTACTACCATAACACAATTGAATAACACAACAAATGTTCGGTTAAACCAATAAACAAAAAATATTATTTACAAACCAGTTTCAAATCAATTTAGTTTCAAAAAAATACTATTTTACAAACCGCTTTCAAATGTATGGCTTAATTTATTGCAGGTACCCTATATATAGGATACCAATAGTTCAGACATTGAAGGATTTGGATGCTTGCTTTCTGACCTTTGGCTTGCTGTCCACTCCTACGAGCAGTGGTAAGCTTTGTCTCTGTTCATTTGTATTTGATCATTATGAATACAAAAGCAATCAGCGGAAGCCAGTATTTTATTTTCGCTATTAAGGTATCATCTTTTACTTGAGGCAAAATATCAAATCATCTTATGGGGTTTAAAATTTTCCGGTTTTGTTTGTGTAAGAAGGCTTTCATGTTAGGACTTACGACACGTTGCAATTCAATGTAAATGGAGGATAGAATTAGATTTTATGTCATGGACTTTTTAGGAATAGTGCCGAATGTATTAACACAGTCAACCTGAATTTTGTAATCTAATATTTTCCACGATTTACCAAATCTTACTTTTGACCTATGCATTCTCTCTATCCAACTCTAATGCAATATCTGTCTGGTTCAATATGTCAGTTTTGTAGCATAATACTGTAATTTTGTTTACTAGCTTATTGTAGGACATTGAAGATGTCAGACCCAGTTCAACGACGACAAACTCTAGGACTCGAGATAAAAGGCGCAAGAAGGATGCCGGATCATAATAATCTTAGGTTTTTTTTTCCTACTGCACTAGCTATTCATTTTCATTTTCATTGTTCCATAACATTTTCTGTTTATCCTTATTCTGGTAATAGATATATTTCCAGGATTGAAATACTTTCCTCCATAGCTCATTTCTCACCTACTTAGATTTAATCTACTTGAAAAGAAGTTTTGGCAATTTTTAAATCTTTTAAATCGCGAGATGTAATTTGACTACATGGCTTGTAAATAATAGATGAGTAACAACTACATAACTGAACCTATGTAAAAGTACAGTGAATATCAATTAGTGAAAGTTTGCTTTTAGTTGTTCAACATAACAATTATATTTTAGTAATTTTTTGGGTTAAATTTACTAACGAAATTCTACCATAATTTATAAGTGGCAAACAATTGTTACTTCAACTTTTGACTTGTAAGATATATTTATGCTACTTTCTTAAAGCTTCCCAACAGGCGTATCATTACCCAAATAGAGGTTGCTTTTGGGGTTTATACCCAAAAAGCAGCTACAGGATAGCTGCAGTAAACTACCATATTTAGTCTCTCAATCAAGAATTATTTTTAACATATCACTTTTATGTGTGTTGTATCTTCAATCAAATACATTGACATTTGCATTATATGATGCAAAATGCAGGTTAAGCTCGTATGAATAGAATCTCTAATGTTATGGTAGATTTATGAACCGCTTTGTTTAAGATTTTTTTGGGCAAAATGTTGCTTTTAGTATTTATATATGAGATTTACTGTGTTAACTTCAGATGTGGGATTGTTTCAATAGATATTCTTTTTGATTTAGGTGATACAAGCACCATTGTTTCCACTTATATTTTGTCTGTTCAAACGTAGGTAATTAATAACTTCTAATTGGCAGTAGCTGTTAACCATACACATCCATGACATGACACATTTCATTTAGCATAGCTATGTCAGGTTGGTTGAATGATGTAGTGAACAACACCTTTATCAAACCCGCCCAGTGATTTTTTCATGACATGGTGCAAGTGATGGGCTTAAATTCACCTGCCCGGTGATGTTTTAACAATTTGATGATTATATCATGTTTTATATGCTGCTAACAGGGAAACGGAGCTGGAGGGGGTACTTTTACTCATCTCTTGAATGCTGGTATAGGTTATTTGGATTTTATTTGTTCCAATTCAGTAGAACTATATTCTTACATCAAATTGCTTGTATTTGGGTGACGTTTGTATGGCAGAGGCATATGTCTCTGACATGTATTCACTTGATCGGTTGGATGTAATCGTTCCAAGCAATGCTAACCTCTCAAATGCCGGTATATGTTACTTGAGTGTACTTGTCTTTGTTATTATCCCTTTTATTCTTTGTCAATTAAATCACTATATCAGATTACTTTAATTTTGGTGTTGATTCTGAGGTAGAAGCAAATGCGGCCAAGGTGAATTCAGATGGTCAGTTGGATTAGAATGTTTCATCAATACTGAGTGTAAGTGTTATCTTTCCTTTTTCATGGTTCCATGTCATATATAATAGATGTTGATCCAAATAGCATTTTCCTATCATAATTAATATCATATCAGTTTAACATTAAGCAATACTCATCAGTTATATAGTTTACGTATGTAATATATAATTTCAAGAAAGAAGGCGAGGAGGTTTATTTTCACAAACATTATTATGTGGAATAATTTTTGATATGAAAACCGTAATGCTTCATCAACTTTTATTGTTTAAATGCAGGCAATGTGAATTCGCCTGGTCAATCTCAATTGGATCTGAATGTTCCACTTAGAGATGAGTGTAAGTGTTTTTTTTGTTCCCTTTATAGTCTCACGTCATGTATACTTTGTTTCTTAGTTTGCATTGCATGTACATAAGTAATAGATTTGTTGATTGATACATTGTTTCATTATCGTAAATATCATCTATCTGAAGTTGGTTGTTGGTGTCAACAAATCACAATTCTATTTGGGTAACCATTCTATGTGGTTAGATTTTGGTCCTCTTTTTGCCGAACAGAAGCTAGTTTTGGAGACGCAGTTCAAAAAAAATAAAATAAGAACACCGAGAATAAGAAGAGGTTAAGGAAGGCTTAGATGGACTCTAAGAATGATCTGACAATCATTATGTAAGGACCACATAGAAACTTGCAAATTGGTATAATTGGATTACATATAAGCTTTTAATTATCTTTGCCGTTAACAGTATCATTAGCTTATGTGTATCACATTCGAGTGATATATTCGAAATTGCAGATTTTATTTCCCCCATTTATAATTGTTTTGTTTAAATTAAAACACACTAAATTTAACATGTCTGCATAACCTATCACTGTTTTGAAAGTATTTATATAATAGTATAGAACCATATTTAAGCTTTAAATTTATAGTATAAAATAATGTTAAATACAACTCTCTATTCTGATATGTTAATTGTAGTATTTTTTCTAGGTCCAATTGATTTTTTTCTTTTCTTTTCTAGGTATTATGATATGTTAATTGCAGTATTATTTTTATTTTTGGTTAAATTCATCTAGTGACACTGCTGCTGAAGAGGATGAACCCATTTGCCGGACAAAAAGCATAGGAATAACATCAAGTCGATACAATATTATCGCTTTTAACATCATATATTTTTCCTACATTACAATGCTAAAATATTATGGCGATTTTGTTTGATTTTATTCTGAATGTAGGAAAGGCCACTATGAAATTTGGTTCAAAGAATACAAAGCAAGAAGCTGATGATTTTCAGTAAGTAAAAGCTTCCTTTCTTAACTCAATGCCATGAAACTTTGTTTAATGACATTGTACATGTAGTAGTACACTTTTAAACATATTAATTATGCCTCTTCATCTTGTAGACTGCACCCTTAAGCTGTATCATCATCAAACACCATGTATGTCATCTATCATATTTTAGCAATCAAAATAACCTGCCATTGATTTTCATATGTAACCTAAGCTTATTCTATGCTTGCTATTTGTTATCTTAGGTATGTATTCGATGATGGTATTGATTTTATTAAGGCATCAACGATGGACGACACCAAGGCAAGTTGACAGATGACTTGTCTTCAGGTGCAGTTTTATATGTATATAATACTAATATGCATATTGGAAACTCACTTGCCCTACTTTCACTGTAGCAGAATAAAGATGAGATGATGACCACTGAGAGCCGTGGAAGATTCTATTCAAAAATCTAAATTATAGAAAATACAAGTAAGATAAACTTGCTGGTTTTGGTTATAAATTCCCATCTTTTAGATGTTTTCTGTTCTGTATATATCTTCTAGCTATCTATTTGTTGATGATCAAACAAAGACCTTCGACAATTTTTGGATTTTTATTCAAGATGACAGAAAAACTTTACCATTTAGTGTGATGAATATTTAGTGTTTGAATTATGAATCCGATTCAACTTTGTGTACACTTTTTTGATGAATTGATTATCAAGTGTTACTTTTGCTTTACAGGTAGATAGATGACTATGATGCAAAAAAGGTTGGAACGAGTTATGGATCGAAGTTATTTTTACTGCTTACTTTTTAGTTTTATCGTATATACTACTTGCTTTTGTTTTCTATTGCTACTTGTTCTATATTTTATTTTTGAACTATTGATGACAAACTATTTATATTTGGCGTAAGAATGTTATCTATTTTGATTATGACATTTCATACGTTGGTTATCAAATATGTGTCCAAAATATAGTATTGATATAATATGTTGATTTTGAAATGTGATATTGATATAATATGCTAATTTTGAAAATGGTATATATGCACATTGTGCCGGATGTTTATTGAAATGGAATTACAACATTCCATGGCGTTTTTAAAATGCTGTTAAAACATTCCATAGTGTTTTTTAAACGCAATTAAAACATTCCACAATGTTTTTAAAACGCTGTTGAAAGTTTTAACAATGTTTTAAAAACGCTGTTAAATTGTATCTAAAAACATAAAGCACGATCTATTGCGACAACGAAACGCTGTAAATAAATATCACAACATTGAAAAAACGCTATAAAATCTTATCTTAGCATGAAACAAACGCTAAGAAAGATCTCTAACTGCACCCAAACAAACGATGTTAAAAGATTTCATGACACCAGGGAAACGCTGTTAAAATGGACATTTAACAGCGTTTATTTCTTATCATTGCATATCCCTAACATATAACTGCATGTCGATATACAACTTACATAAAAATGCTGTTAAAAGCATTTATATAGTTTTTAAAATGCTGTTAAAGGTCCTGTTTGTTGTAGTGAAAGAAATACATGATAGAAATCTTCTCCAAGAATCCTTCGAGTAACCGCAATCTACTGTCGTCTTCCTTAATTGCCTATGAGGGAAAAGGGAAAATGGAGGAGTGGGTCAGACTAAAAGTCTGATGAATGATAGTGACTACTAGAATCTTTAAGCAATGTAAAAGCAATAGAGCCTTCAATAGTTCTAGTATATAAAAGGAAATAAAGGAAACATAAAAGAGATAAACTGAAAATAAATTCGGTTAAATTATTACTCAATTAATAAGATAGGTTAACTTTGATTGTTTGCACTTATCCTTGATAGCTGCTTTGATTAGGCTGAAGTCCTAATTCTACCTTTTGATCGGTGTGCTATTCCATAGAATCTACCGTGGACTGGACATTTTCCTACACTGTAGACTTTGGTGTCTATGAAAGGCACACTTACTAAGCGCTTGGAACTCAGAATGATTTATGTGCCATCATTTGTGCAGTTAATGTTGGTTAACTTCATTTAATCCACTTCATTTGTGCAGTCTATTAAATTTAATTGGACATCAATTGCAATCATCCACTTCATTTGTGCAGTTAATGTTGGTTAATTAATGGAATAAGGTGTAATTAATTGTGATTCAAATTAGTAGTAGTTATGACAATTTATTTGTAAATCATAAACTTACATGTGCTAAAATGTAGTAACGGTGACGTTTGTTGTTGTTACCAATATATTTTATCAATTGAAATTAAATGCCAATAAATGTTACACTTACGTGATTTAATGCGATAACTGAACGTGTGGTTGTGGTAAAATAAATAGAAATGTGAATTTATTCATAAGGTAACAATTGAGTTAATAAAAGAATGGAATGAGATAAATAATTAATCGGGACTTTATATTTTAATTTATGTGTAGATTTGACAAAATCGAGTATAATTGAAATATAATAGTTAATACAAATAAAAGATGGGAGTTAGAGTATATTAGTGCAATGAAATGTAAAAAAAATATTAACTTAGTTTATAGAATAATAATTGATTTAAATAAAGGTATTGAAATTGAACCAAATTAATTTATTTGAATTAATTATAATTAATTGAGTTTATTGAAATTGAGATTTAACATTAAGTAGGATATTCAATATCAAATTGATATAGGAATTTGTTATAAAGGATTATAAACTACCTAGTAATCCAAACTGATAGAAATTGTAAATAACTAAATATTGAATTGAAAAGCGATTTAATTTAATTTAATATTAATTTATTTAATTAACTAGAATATAGCCATTTTGGTAACTGTCTCAGATTTCAAAGAAACCAGTTTCATCGGATCCGTAACGGTGAATTATTATAGGATTTCAAGTTTCGTAGCGATCAGATTTGTCATTTAATCATTCGGACTTGAAACGTCTAGAAATCGATTTAATTAAAATCAATTGAAATCAATTTGAAATAAGCTGATTTTAACATAACTTCTTTATATGATGGCATTAGGCCTTGAAATTAGTTTCAATGCATTCATAAGGCCTTTTTACATATTGATCGCCTGTCGGCACGCTTCGATTGGATTCCGGCCCTTTTTGACGTTAAAACTCTATAAATAGCATGCAATATGAGACGAAATATTATTTTATATTCAGAAACCCTAATTCTATTGCAGCCGCCATTTCCACCAATTCGATGGCCAAAATCATCTCAACTCCTATCCTTAAATTCTCTCGATCCGTTCGATAATTCATGTCAGCATTAAAAGAGAAATTGAAGAGCTAAGTCTCCTCTTCGCATCAGTACGGTTGAACCACCTTCGTATGTTCGGAGATGGACATAATTTAAGCATGAAGGGGGCGGCGTTCGATGCTGTTTGTGAGTAGAGGAAAGCGCCGAGTATGGCAAAATTTAGGGCGTAGGAGGAGTTGGGTTTGGCGAGCTTGATGGTGGCGGTTGATCAGGACGATTATGACTGTGGCGGCTGCATAAATCAACGATGGAGGGAGCGGCTGGCTTCGTGCGAATGAAGATGATTCTCGAGTTATCATTTTTCTCTGGATGACGTGGGTATGCATCGTGGCAGGAGGTAACAGGGTGTATGAAATTAATTAATTTATTTAATTTAAATTTAACTTTGAATGTTCTAATATGCATAACTTTTGCATACAATCTCGGATTCACGCACGGTTTCTTCCTTGAAATCGTATCAAAATTCCTGACATTTTGACACTGGTTTGGACAAATTCTAAGACTGGTTGAATTTGGGTTTAAATTGGATTTAAATTCAATTTAAATTCAAAAGTTAGTGCTTTAACCCACTCATAGCTTCTAAAATTTCTTATGTTAGTTAAATTAATTTTTGATGTGATTAGAAATTTATTCATGGCTTTTTGGTAATTTAAACTGGCTATTCCTATTAATTTTTATATCTTGAATTAAATTGTTATTTAATTTATTATTGAATTTAAATTTCTAGTTAATTACATGTATAAAAATATATTATTTGTTGACATGTATTGGTTGAACTAGATGATGGTTGTGATGGATGTTTGAATTTATTATTGAAGGGTTGGATGATGTAATTGTTTTATATATTGTTATCACTCTGCAAGTTCACTATGGTTGAAATGATACATACCCGGACGATCTATAGATTAGGGAAAAATCGTTATGGGTTGAAATGATAGACTAGAGCGATTTTATGGATTTTAATATTTTCGGGATTGCGGATTGAAATGACATATATCCGTAAATATAAAATTTTAAATTGCAGATTGAAGCGATAAATATCCATATCACATGACCCTAGGTAGAGAATTATATACAAATGCCGGATTGGTTAAATTAAATAATTTTTATAGCTTTAATTTTTGAATCTTGTTAATTGATATTTTGAAATAAAAATTTGATTTCCATGAATTGAATTATTATTAGAATTCAAGTTTATGATAAAATTTGAATTTGTTTAAAGGTATTGTTAAAAGAATTTAATTGAAATTTCAAGGTTGAATTTGGAATAAAAAGTGAAATTTGTCAGTTGAGTTATTTGGGTTGTTTAAAATATAACTTTGAAACGCATTGAAATGGGAATGATTTAAATTAATATTTCGAACATGATTTGAAATCGACATGAGTGTAATATTTGATTTAGAATGTGAATAGAGACTTGAATTGGATTTTGTTGATTTAGAAATTTAAATAGTTCTATTTTGTTGAAATGAAATAAATAGTAAATTGTTCAAAATTCATATTTTAACATAAACTGTTTTAAAACATACTATTTCAAACACTTTAATTATTAAGATTTTCAAACTATTAAACTATTTTAACCTATATTAACTATATTAAATCATTTTAACCTATTTTTAAACCGTTAAATTTCTCTTAAACAAGTTAACCCAATTAACTTATTTTAAATCTAATTAATCTATTTTAAAACTATTTAATCTATTTTAATTATATTTATTCTATTTTGAATCCATTTAACCGTCTTAAATCAATTTAATAGTATTTTATCTAAAATTTTATTATTTTAACTATTTTAACTATTATCTAAATTTCAGACTAAGTGGAGGGAAGTGTACATATTAAAATCCATTGGTTTAAAAGGAAATACAGTTAAATGATGTGATAACCTAAGATGATATTTAAATGTTATAATTAATGGAATATGATGATTTTGAAGTAAGGATTTAACCTATTTTGGAAAGTATGATTTTGAAATAAATTATGATTTTGAAAATGATATGATTTCAAAAGGTAAATATGATTTCAAAGGGAATATGATTTTGAAAGTATTATAGTTTTGGGAATATGATATTTTGATATAAATCGTGAATCAACTTTTGAAATGTAAAAGAACCATCCAGTGTGTAATTAGCGATTTGTTGTCAAAGAGACCGGGATCGGATATTGTCATACTCACTGCCAATACCATAAACCACTTTAACAACTGTGTACGTGGTGGGAATTCCAGAAATAAAGTAGGATGGTTGGCGAACGATCTCAGTATAGGTTATGACGTGACCCTGACTCCCGTGAGTCAGCTTAGATGTGACTAAAACAGGAGCTATACCTAGCCAAGTGAGGCTATTCCTCCTATCAGACACATTTCTTCGATACTATATTTTGACTTTGTGATTGATTTGGTGGCCACCCCTCGATTTTGATATGGGAGTGTGTTCTGAGGTGAGCGATAGTAACTATTATGCGTTACTACCAGTCCGGGAGTGCAATTAGTAGATCTACCCTGGCATTGCCTCGAATGCCATGTTCACATGCCCTAGCGCGCCTTCTATGAGTTTTTTTGTACCATACCTATGGGGTTCCCTCTGTGTAAACCTCTCGGAGGAGCGCATGGTACGTGTATAGACCATGGAAATATATAAAATGTGTTAAGGGGGATATGGGTAACGCCTTAACGCTATTTTAATACTTTACTTTACTGTAGATAGTATTATAATAGCATATTTTACTACATAGTAGATATTTTAACGGATCCTTTGGAGATGTAATGCCGAGCATCTTTTAAGTTACTACTCTCACGTTAGACTCTGGATAGTGTTGTTTTGTAACATTCCTGTTTTTTAAGCCAAATTAATTTAGTGATTAATTAGATTTTTGGAATTTAATTGTGAACAGAAATTTTTATTTGGGAATTTCACAATAAATACCTTCGAAAATGAAATTTGATTTTGCTAACTTTATGTTTCAAAGGAACTAATATAAGTACAAAATAAAATGTATGAATGCAAATGTAAGTAAAAATAATTGTAATGTATGTATAATGTATATATGATATTAAAATAAAAAATTTAAAATATACATATCTTTTGAAAATTAATATATAAAATGGTTTGTATTCATATATATATACATACACATACATACATATTTATAAGTACATGACATTTGTACATGTAACAAAGACAAATGTAAATCATATAAACATGTAAGATATTAAATGAAAGGGTTTAAAACTATATATAAATTAATTAAAGTTAAGGACATAAACATAATTTGTATTGTTTTAACAAGTGTAAGTATTCAAAAATACACTGAAAATATTTGTAATCAATTTAACATACAACGTTAACAAGCGGAAAAAACAAGATTTTCTCTTGAAATTTAAAATATACAAAAAAGAACTAGAGAAAACACTGCATATTTTCTCAGATTTCAAACCTGAAAACAAAACTCAGATCAAAACCAAATTTTATCAAACCAGAAAGAAGAAAATTAAACTGCAAACCTGATTAAAAACAAAGCAAAGCAATTCAAAGAAAATTTCAAAACATAGTAAAACAAAAGAAAGGAAATAGCAGTTCAAAATCGAACCTGGAAAAGAAAACGCAAGTTCAATCTGAAAAAAACAAGAAAGATAATCAAGCCTGAAACAATGCAAGCAAACAAGCTTCGGCTTTTAAATCAGGATCAAAATTCAGTTTTTAAAATTAAGTACAGGCTCTTGCTTCTCTGTTCTTCCAAATAGGTGAGAAAACGTTATTTTTAACACCCATTCTTTTGATTCTAATATCTGTGATGATAATGCCTTGGGAAATGAAAAATGTATGTGTGTATATTAGTAAGTATATATGCATTTATGTGTGTGAATAAGTCTGTGCATGTCTGTTTAACAGGCATACTTGCCTCTGTTGAAAAAATATATCCAGGTTTATATTAAGGGAAGAAATTCCATTGCTCTACATATAATAAGTCTTAAGCTTTGATTTCAAGGTGAAATTTTTTTGTAAGGCTTTAACATCATCTTTAAAAATAAATTCAAGTGTTTAAATTAAGTAAATACTTTGGAAATAAACATATACAGCGAAGAATTAATTCAAGTCAAATTTTCAACTGTTAAAATTCTTAGATTTGATTATAGAATTGGATTCATGTTTATAAATTATGATTTTTAACATAGATATCACGATTTTTAAATCTATAATCGCTGAGAAAATTCGAGATGAATGAAAAATGGGTTTTCGTGAGTTTCTGATGATCAACTAAGTGTTGGACTTCGGGATCGTGGCAGTAGGTGCTAGAATGATCAGTGATCTCGAGAAAATGCGAGAATTTTTTTTATCCATCATAGATGAAGACTGGGATCGATCTAGGGTTAAGTACTATATTTTGTTGACGACATTCGCGAGGCAAATGGGAAGGCCATGGGGAATCGAAGATCACCGTGACTGTGGGAATCGCTGCGTGGATGGGTGGAAATGTTCTGGTCGGAGAAGCATGGTTTCTGATCGTCGTGAATGCCGTGGCGAACGTGTTGTGTCAATATGGGTTGGGTTCTGTGTTGAACTGGAAGCTCGATTCTTGATTTAGAAATAATTTTTTATATTGGGTTGTTCGAATCGTTTCTGGTGATCATCGTGGATGATCAGGTGGCTTCGTCGTCGATCGAAGCTGGTCGTGGAGTTCGTGCACATGTACGTGCATACGTACGTATCTAGGTTTCTAATATTTTAGGGACCAAGGTAGGAGACTCGGAGCCAAGCACGTGAAAACGATGGGTTTTCTCAAACCAGGTGAAAAAATGAATTGGCCTGGGTTCAAGCTCGAGTAGAACGTGATTTTGCTCGGGTCATTTGATTTGTGGCAATAACAGTTTTGAATTTTAAAGAAAAATCAATTTATTTCAATTAAATTTTATTTAAACCGATTTTCTTTTATATTAGATGTTATCTAAGTTTTAAAATTGTTTAAGAAGTTTTTTTTAAATTAAATTGTTTTAATTAACCAAGTTTTAAAATGTTTTAAAATACACATAACCTTTATTTTTAAAGTTTATTTTAAATAAACTTAATAATATCAAAGAAGTAAATTAATATTACAAATGTTTTAACTGTTAATTAACTTTTAAAGTCTAAAATAATTTATTTGTTAAAGGAAATCAATTACTCAAACTTAATTACTTAATAAAAGTAATAAAGATAAATTAATTTAATGATTTAGGTTTGATTGATCAAGTAATTAAAGAATAATTAAATAATTAAGAATTAATTATTTAACGATTATAGGTTGATTTATTTATTAATTAAAGATGATTTATTATTAATTTAAAGGTTAATTAATTAAATAATTTTATAACGATTTAATGATAAATCAAGATTGATGATTTATAATTACTTAAATAATTAATAGTTAATTGAAGGTTAATTAATTATTAATTAAGATAACTAATTTATAATTAAGGATTAATTGATTAAGGTAATTAATTGAAGGATAATTAATTAAGGGTAATTAATTAATATAATTAATTAAAGATAATTGATTTAAGAATAATTAAATAATTAAGGGTTAATGATTTAATGATTAGAGATTTATTCATTTATTAATAAAGGTTGATTAATTAATAATTTAAAGTTAATTTATTATTAAAGGTTAATTAATTAAAATAATTTGTAATTTATTAGTTAACCTGGATTAGTGATTAATCTGGTTTTAATTAATCAGATGATTAATTAATCTAACTTATGGATGTTTGAATATTATTGAATGTTGAATTATTTGTTACCCCTGATGTGTGCTACTTTGTGATATGAATTAAACTGATTTGAAACGCGATGAATGTGATTTATCTGTGATGAATGTAATTTATTTATCTGTTATAAATTTATATTATCTGTAAATCTGTGAATGTAGATAAGTGTTATACAATATACCACTTATCAATATTTCTGTATTGAATCTGTGATGATTGATGTTGTTGCACTATTGTGTAAAACCCTTGGACTACACCATACACACAAATATGGATTGCACGAGGAAATTGGTTAAGTCACAGATTTTGAAATGGTTTTAAAATTGAATTTTGAATCCATATAGCTTTTGAAAATGGAATGAGGTTAAATATGATAAGCTTTTTAAAATGATTTTTAAAGAAAAAGGTTATTTTGAATAACTTGATTTAGTTTTGAAATTTAAATAATTTGATTTGAATTTAAAATTCAAAATTTGAAATTGAATGCTATGTTTGATAATTATGGTTTCAAAAGGGTATACAAGTTATAAATATGTTAATATGGGTTTTAAACCATTAAAAAGTATTGTTTTGGGATTTGAATTTAAACCAAGCTTTATACTTGAAGGTCTATAACTTGTATAAACGTAATCGAATTTTTCCGAAATGAAAACTATTTGTTTTCAAATAATACAAGCTTTCATATAAGGAAAGGATTTCCAATTTGGGTTGAAAAGTTTCAAGTTTGAAAAGAAATTGTGAATTGTTTTGAAAGCTTTGAATGAACCTTTGTGAAAGATTATTAAATCTTGTTTTGAAATCGAAGAGGATTTTAAATGGTGTATCTTTTATATAAAAGATTTGAATTGGAAATGGTTTTGAAAGCAATGAATTGAATCTTTGATTTAATGATTGGAAGAGTAAATCCAATTTTGAGATGGAAATTGTTTTGAAATCTGTGAATGAATCTTTGTGAGAAATGGGTGAACTTTGTGAAATGAATCTTTTTGTTTAAAAGATTGGAAATGGTAATTTGTTTAAACATTTGAAAGAAAGGTTTTGGACTTTAAGTTGTGACTTAACTAAGATCCCATATCTATATGTTTTTAAATATTGTGCTTATTGTTCGATTTAGCCGGGAGAGGACCTTGTGTCGTATAATCCATTTCGGATAATGATATGACATAATGGATAGCAATTGAAGACCGATGGTGAAGACTGGGTATTTTCAAGAATGAAAGGATAACCCGTCGAATGTCTCTGCACTGAGTCGCATCGGTATAGAGATCTCCATATGTGATGGGGAGTTAGATCGGGATTGGGACTTCTCTGATTTGCAAGGGCTTATTTGTAAGTGCCTTCGGTTCTATTCGAACCGGGAAAAGACTTGTATGGAAGTGTGTATGACATTATACTTTGAGATGTAAAACCAGTTCTATCTAATAGATTTCTGCTTAGTGGCGGAGAATTTATACTCTTAGCTTAACACCCTTCTTTGAGACGTACGAGCTCAGAGGTTATATAGTTGATGGTTACTAGTGATACATTCCCAATTTGGTAATGTGACATAGGAAGTGCTGTTGATCATTTGTTGATCAAAGCAAGGCTTTGTGAAAAAGTGTAGCTTTGTGGACGGGACTTCGTCGAGCCTCACAACCCGAAAATGGTCGAAACAGGAATGTTGCGGCAAGGTTGCAGAGATCCGGTTATTTCTTCTGGATAAAAGGTGTAATCATGGTATGGAGCCCAGATATTTACCTATGTGGTTACTGCATACTTATTGCTGTGTGGTTGTTGGTTGAGGGGCCTCGGATAAAGGTCGGTAACGACCGGAGAGATGATATACTCGTGTCAGTAGTTACTTCCGGGCAGGGGTAACCCGGCCTTGTGTTGGCAGAGATCCGGTTAGGTTCTCGGGGACGTCCCTCCAAAGGCATTCCATTTTGTGTGGGAAGTTCCTTTGCCTGACCATTTGTTGGAAATCCAATCATCCAACACGTGCCTCATACGGTTTTAGTTGTATAACCTGCCATTTACTTATGGTGGCGCCCTACTGTTTAGATGGCAGCTAAAGTAGGCATAGTTCGAAATGTCTATGTTGGCTAAGATTAACATTATACTTTCGAAATGTTTTCTGCACTATGCACTAATAATAATATCAAAAGGAATTTGGTATCAGAGCTGAAGGTTGAACTTTAGCTTATGGGGTATAACACATTAGGTGACTCATTAGAGATAGGGTGAAATATACCCTAGAATGAGTATCCCTAAGATATCTGTCCGTGTGCCTCAGTAAATTCTCTTACTATTCACTGATAGTGAGTATGAGTGCAAGAAGAGGACGAGGTAGGGAAGAGGGGAGTACGAATACAAATGGTCGATACACTGCAACAACGGAAGTAACTTTTCTCTATCAATCTCCTTTAATCCAGTTTCAAACTCTTTGATTGCTTCATGACAGCTCGAGGGGAAGCTTTGGTGTAGTGGCCCTGCGAATCGTGTAGATAAGTTCCTAATTCATCTTTTCTATTCATCGGTTCATTTTTAACTCTAATGAATTTGAAATTTTATTGAAATAAATTGGATAAAAAAAGATGAAGTTAAAATTGAATTGTATCAGATATTGTATTCATTGTTGTATCAATGATATTATTCATTTTTCTTTTTATACCGTGTTGTTATACTTAATGTGATATAAGCTCCGGCACGAATCGGATTTCAACGGTTGAATCTGCAGCATTCGAGTACAAGTGAAGTACGGGTGCCGATTTTCGAACGCTGAAATTTGGGTCATGACATGTTTCATGCATAGCGACTTTCATTTGGTATCAGAGCTTGAAATTCTATCGATCGTCACGACATTATAGAATAGTGGCCAGAATACGATCCAGTCGAAATACAACAGGCAAAATCCCGATCAAAGCCACTAGTGAGGACTGCAAAAAGGTGCTTTCTGATTTATAAATTTAAGTAAAAGATAATAATGAATTAGTTAGTATAAGCAATAAGATTTCAAAGCTTAATTTTATTATTTTAGAAAAGATGAAATCTGTTGAACTTGAGAAATGTGAAACTGAAAAAAGAGAAGTTAAATTTAAAAAATCAACTTGGTGTTTTAAAGAATAATTTTATAAATGTTAAAGATTTTCTAGATGAACAAAACACCATATTTGAAAAAGAGAGAGAAAAATTTTCAAAAGAAATTTTGATTTGAAAAGACAAAATGATTTATTACAATCCTCTTTAGATAATTCAGAATCTCAAAATTCCCTTCTCAGAAATGAGAACTGTACGTTAAAAAACGAGAATTCTAAATTAAATGAGAAAATTGATTTTGAATAATATTAATATTTCTTTTGAAAATAATAATTTTGACTTTAAAGCTAAATTTGATAAACTTAACACTGAAGTCACAAAATTTATAAAGGTCAAAACGATTTAAACATGATTTTATCCAGTTCTAGACCTTTACATGATAAAAGTGGTTTAAGATATAATAAAACTAATCGCAAAAATAGTACTAGATACGCTTACATGTATAGTAAAAATGTTAGTGCTAGTACTAAATTTCGAGTAAAGTCTAAATCCAATTTTTATAGAAATTCAAATACCGTTATGATCAATAATATTTATAATCTCTCTAGAAATACAAAATCATTGACTGGAAATATGAACAAAAATTATCTAAGTATTTGGGTTCCTGTTAATAGGAAAAATAGAGAAAAATACATTGATGATTATTTTGATATGGTAGTTCATAATGGAAATTATATTTATAAAGGTTCAATCACACCCAAATGGGTATGGTTTCCTAAAAATTAGAAAATTATAAGAACCTTCGCATGCTTTTAATGTTATTTTTTTGATACCTTACATTATTAGTAGTAGTTATTTTGTTCTATATTGTTCTATGTTAACACTTATGTGGAATATAATTTATGTCATCATATAAACTCTCCTTTTTGTCGATGACAAAGGTGGAGAAAGATATTACTCTAACACTATTTGCAGGAATATATAGCATAGATTCAGGGGGAGAAATCTATAGCACAATTACAGGAATATATTCAGGGGGAGAGATAAGTTAAGAAAGCTTGTCAAAGATTTGTCCATAGCAAATGGATTTGTCATCATCAAAAAGGGGAAGAATGTTGGATCATAGGTTTTGATTGCTGACATGAAACAACAATTCACGAATCTACGATTACAACAACATCCAGACTCAACGATTCAAATATGATTCATATGGTTATATATTTTAAAAAGAGTCATCAAATATGTCTATAGATTCTAGCTTAGTGCTTTGTTAAAATCTTTCCTCAAGAATCATCATTCACCTTCAAATAAACTTGCATATTTTTAATCAAAAATAAGTTTTAAAAAATGCATGGAGTGGGGCTCAAACCCTGGTCACTAGTTTAGAAGGCAAGTGCACTAACCAAATGAGCTATGATGATTTTTTTTTATCAACAGAATTCAGTCGACTGAACAAGATCATTCAGCCAACTGAATCTGTGCATTTTTACATATATGTGCATGTTTTGAAATTCAGTTGACTGAATGATCAAAGTCAGTCAACTGAATCCTGCAATTGTTGTTTTTTATGAAAAAACACCTCTTTTCTGAATAGTTGTCTTCCTCCCCAAGGGTTGCAACCATTGCTATTCGTAGAGACTCTTCACCAGCAGTTGCAACTTCTTAACTACTATATATATGCATTAGTTTCAAGATCAAATTACTTCGCTTACTTGCTTATACTTTAATCATATTTTCTAAATTAACTACTCTCTTGAACTCATACATTTATTGCTTACGTATTCATTTCCATATTCTTCAAGCAATTTGAAACTTCCTAATCTTCATATACACACAACCACACACATCATATTTGAGGAAAAGATTATAGGAAGGGTGTACTATAAATAGACTTATCTGTGCTATCAGAACACAAAAAGTCAAACAATCATTTGTATTTATTGAAGTCCTGTTATGCTGCTCAGGCGTGTGAAGTCCTCTCCAGCTACTGAGGCGAAATCCTGTTTCGCTGCTCAGGTCCTTGTTCGGCTGCTCAAGGGTTGTATAGACATGTTCCTCTGGTTAAGTGAGGGTTATTGTTTTAGAGAAGTTTCAGAAGGAGTCCGGGACTGGACGTAGGATGGAGCTCCGAACCAGTATAAAAATCTCTGTTGTCATTTTTATTGTACTGCTTTTATATATATAACTATCATCACTATACTATGTATTATCGTATATCCATATTACACGATCTATAGCACATTTTCAAATAGGAGATGTCAAACCCTGTAAACATCTTTGATGCCGTTCCACTCATATTTATTTACCGTTGATTTAACTTACATAAGATCTTTTAGTTCCGACTCGAGTGTTTTGTCTTTCAATTCGCTCGGGTCAGCCTGAGCATTTGAGGATTTGAAGACCATATTTCTAGAGGACGAAGACGAAGATTTATGCTACTATTATTTACTATATTTATTCCACTGCATTCATACTATTCCGCTGAATTATTTATTTATCTTTGATATGTGTAACTCTTATTCTGTGTTGTATAAGTATAATCAAATGTATTTATAAAACAGCTTCATGAACTGTTATATGATTATGCTATTTTGTCATTCTGCTGCAAGATTCTATATTTGTTTTTATTTATTCTCCTTTTCTTAGTTACCCCATAACCATCTTACCTTTTGAAAGGTTTGAGATTAACGTGTGGGTCTGCTTAAATGTCCAAAAAGGCAGGTCGTTACAGTTGGTATCAGAGCTTTGATTTAGCGATAACCTTAGCTTTATGGGTCTGACTCATATTAAATAGGGTAGTAATACCCTATGATGAGTCGCTAACTGTATATATATATATATATATATATATATATATGATAGAGCGTATTTGTTAGTGTTATAAAATGTTTTTATACTGTGTTAATTTGTTTCGTTTTGTATTTATAAATTCTGGTCGGTACATAGGACGCTATGACATCGATAGGGATTTCTAGATGCTTAATAGGACAGACCACGACACAATATTGTTTTGAAATATAGATAAATGAAATAATTTTGCCTATTACATATTCTGTATATAAAATGATAAATTTTATAAATGATATAGTTGGGTGTCATATATTTGTTTGCTGGGTAGCGAATTTATAAAGATTGGTTGGAAATAAGATTTGTAAATAACATAAATATAAATTGGAAAGTTTAGAACTTAAATTACGATATTTTTGAAATTTCTATTGAATTATTTTGGAACATAATAATAATATTGTTTAGAAGTATTTTTGATATAAATATTTCAATATAATTTGAAATAATTGGTTTAAAGAAATTTGGAAAGAAATAAGTTCTGTACTCCCCTCTCTGTCGTTGGAAAGTAATTTCGGTGATGAGTGCACGCATCATCGACATTCATTTTTGAGTTTAGAAGTGGGAAGACCGTTGTAGTTGTTTACTACGCATTTATTTTGATGAACAAATATAAATTTTATTTCCAAATATGATTTGATACATATAAAAAATATGATATTTATGTTATTTTAAATGATTTGAAATGGAACCCGACATTTAATTATGAAATTTCTAAAAATTAGAGATTTCAGTTATTGTAATGGAATAACTATTTAATAATTGAAACTTCTAAATGAAAATAAGGAATTAAATGTTAAATTATAACCGAAGTATATAAGAAATTTGAAATTGTAACTGTAAAAGAAAAAGGATATGAAAGTGAGAAATGTTAACTATTAAACATTAAGTCAATTAAAATACGCAAGTCAAACTTGTCTAAATTTCGATTACATTCTTAAAGACATATATATAACTTACCAATTATAAAAGTTGAAATGTTAAAAGATTATGTAATGGAAAATTTTACAAGTAATTAATCTTATGTAATGGAAGTGTTCAATGAATTACTTTTATAAATAAGAGTTTAATGTTATAGTTATTATAAACCTAAGTTATAATTAAAATGTTACTATATAAATTATGATAGAAAGTAAGTATTGTAAGTAGATGATTTTAAACTTAAGTTAATGAATTGATATGCTAAGTAATTAAATTGAATAGGAATACTACAAATAAATGAATGTAAACATATAAAGTTAAGTAATGAATGAATGAATTGAAATTGAATTTTGTAAGAAATAAATGTAAAATTAGTGAAAGCAATCACTGAATGAATGAAAAGAAAATGAACAAAAAAATCTTGTGAAAAGAAATTAATAAGAATAAACTTAAATAATGTTAGAATTTGTTGTTTGTTTGGTTTATTGATTGTTTGGGAAATGATACTTTTAATTGTTTGGTTGTACGAATAACCTATTGAGTTTTATCCAAGACTTTTGAATAAATGGTGTACTTAGTAGTTATTCTCATTCTAGGTGATTAGAAGTGTCTTAACCCGAACAAACTATTTGTTCTGGTTGATATGGATGGATAATTGATTTGTATTGATTTCATATGATGATTTTATGCCATGGTTGCAAGTGATTGTTGTTTTATATTCATTTGTTCGTTAGTGGTTGAAACAACCTTAAATATTTCATTTTTATATAATTATTAACTCCTTTTTGATTAAATAAGTGAAATGCATGGGTATGCTTCGTGGCAGAATGTAACAGGGTGTACGAAATTAATTAATTAGTTTAATTTAAATTTTAACTTCGAATGTTCTATGGCATACAATCTCGGATTCACGCACGGCTTGTTCTGCTGAGATCGTATCGAAATTCCAGACATTTTGATGTTAGTTTGGATGAATTTTGAGACTGGTTGAATTTTAGGTTTAAATTGGATTTAAATTCGATTTAAATTCAAAGGTGTGTGTTTTTACCCACTCACAACTTCTAAAATTTCTTATGTTAGTTAAATTAATTTTTGATGTGATTAGAAATTTATTCATGGCTGTTTGGTAATTTAAATCGGCTATTCCTGTTAATTTGTTATATTTTGAATTAAATTGTTATTTAATTTATTATTGAATTTAAATTGCTAGTTAATTACCTATATAAAAAAAATCTGCTATATATTGATATGTATTGGTTGAACAGGATGATAGTTTTGATGGATGTTTGAATTTATTATTGGATGGTTGGATGATGTAATTGATTTATATATTGTTATCTAAAAGTTCACTATGGGTTAAAATGATACATACCCGAATGATCTAACGATTAGGGGAAAATCGTTATGGGTTGAAATGATAGACTCAAGTAATTTTATGGATTTTAATATTTTCGGGATTGCGGATTGAAATGATATATATATATATATATATATATATATACACACACACACGTAAATATAAAAAATTTAAATTGTGGATTGAAATGATAAATATCCATATCACTTGACCCTAGGGTAGAAAATTATGTTCGGACACCAGATTGGTTAAATTAAATGATTTTCAAAGCTATAATTTTTGAATCTTGTAAAATGATATTTTGAAATAAAAATTTAATTTCTACGAGTTGAATTATTACCAGAATTCAAGTTTATGATAAAATTTTAATTTGTTTAAAGGTATTGTTAAAAGAATTTAATTGAAATTACAAAGTTAAATTTGGAATAAAAAGTGAAATTTGTCAGAATTGAGTTATTTGAGTTGTTTGAAATATAACTTTGAAACGTATTGAAATAGGAATAATTTAAATTGATATTTCGAACATGATTTGAAATCGATATAAGTGTAATATTTGATTTAGAATATGAATAGAGACTTGAATTGGATTTTGTTGATTTAGAAATTTAAATAGTTCTATTTTATTGAAATGAAATAAATAGTAAATTGATACTAATTTCAAAATTCATATTTTAACATAAAATGTTTTAAAACATATTATTTTAAAGACTTTAATTATTAAGATTTTCAAACTATTAAACTATTTTAACCTATATTAACTATATTAAATCATTAACCACTTTTTAAACCATTAAATTTCTCTTAAACAAATTAACCCAATTTAACATATTTTAAATCTAAGTAATCTATTTTAAAGCTATTTAATCCATTTTAATTATATTTAATCTATTTTGGACCCATTTAACTATCTTAAATCAATTTAATAATATTTTATCTAAAATTTTATTATTTATAACTGTTTTAACTATTTAAACTATTTTTTAAATTTTCAGACTAAGTGGAGGGAAGTGTACATATTAAAATCCATTGGTTTAAAAGCAAATACAATTAAATGATGTTCTAACCTAAGTTGAGATTTAAATATTATAATTAATTAAATATAATGATTTTGAAGTAAGGATTTAACCTATTTTGGAAAGTATGATTTTGAAAGTAATTATGATTTTGAAAATGATATGTTCAAAAGGTAAATATGATTTCAAAGGAAATATGATTTTGAAAGTATTATAGTTTTGGGAATATGATATTTTGATATAAATCATGAATCGACTTTTGAATTGTAAAAGAACCATCCGGTGTGTAATAAGCGATTGGTTGTTAAAGAGACAAGGATCAGATATTGTCATACTCTTTGCCACTACCGAAAACCACTTTAACAACTGTGTACGTGGTGAAGATTCCATAAATGAAGTAGGATGGTTTGGCGAACGATTTCTGTATAGGTACGACTGACCCCTGACTTCCATGAGTCAGCTTAGATGTGACTAAAACATGAGCTATACTGGACCAAGTGAGGTCATTCCTCCTATCAGACACATTTCTTCGATACTATAATTTGACTTTGCGATTGATTTGGTAGCCACCCCTCGATTTTGATATGAGAGTGTGTTCCGAGGTGGGCGATAGTAGCTGCTATGTATTACCACCAGTCCGAGAGTGCAATTGGTATACCTACCCTGGCATTGCCTCGAGTGCCGTGTTCACATGCCCTGGCGTGCCTTCTACGTGTTTGTTTTGTACCATACCTATGGGATGCCCTTTGTTTAAACCTCTCATAGGAGTGTACGGTACTGTATAGACTATGGGAATATATAAAATGTGCTAAGGGGGATATGGATAATGCCTTAACGCTATTTTGATACTTTATTTTATTGTAGACACTATTATAATAGCGTAGTACTATATAGTAGATATTTTAACGAACCTTAGGAGATGTGAATCCCGAGCATCTTTTAAGTTACTACACTCACATTGGACATTGGATAGGAAATGTCAAACCCGTAAACATCTCTGATGCCGTTCCACTCATATTTATTTACCTTTGATTTAACTTACATATGATCTTTTAGTTCTGACTCGAGTGTTTTGTCTTTCAATTCACTCGGGTCAGCATGAGCATTTCAGGATTTGAAGACCTTATTTCTAGAGGACAAAGACGAAGATTTGTGCTACTATTATTTATTATATTTATTCCACTACATTTCTGCTGCATTATTTATTTATCTCTGATATGTGTAACTCTGATTCTGTGTTGTATAAGTATAATCAAATGTATTTATAAAACAGCTTCATGAATTGTTATTTGATTATTATATTTTCTCATTCCACTGTGAGATTCTGTATTTGTTTTTATTTCTTCTCCTTTTCTTATTTACCTCATAACCATCTGACATTCTGAATGGTTTGAGTTTGACGCGTGTGTCTGTTTAAACGTCTAAAAAGACAGGTCGTTACACCAATCTTCTTAATTCAGTCCAATTAATATCATAATTAGGCATAATTTCAGTCCAATTCCATTTATATTATAGTCTTTATAATTTGCATCTTATATTCTATTATTTCATATTTTTTATAAATTAATCCAATTTCGCATTTACATCTATACTAATCCATATGCGAAGAAGAAGAAGGAGAAATAAAAGAAAACCGAAAATAGAAGAAAATTCAAGGCGTAAGAAGAAGATGTAAACAACACATAAATAACAGTAAATAAACTAAAATACTGTAAATAAATGGAAAAGTTAGAAATAAACTGAAATTTATTGAAAAGAATAGCTGGAAGCAATAGACTGAAAATAGTTCTAAAAACTGTAAATAAATTACTAAAAAGGTTACTCCAAAAATCGTAGTAAAACTACAACTATTGGAAACCCTATTATTTTAAAGTGCTTAAAGAAATTTAAAATAATTACGATCACTCACCTAGTCCTTAGCTCATCCCTTTAGGCCTTCCCAGATCCACTTGGGGTTGTTAAATATTTTTATTTAAAACGATTTCCTCCTTGGAAAATTATTCCACTTAGGGTCCTTCCTGAATAGGTGAACCCAATTGGAGAAAATCTTATAATGAGAAAAAGTGTTAGGCCTAGGGTTCTATATATAGAGGTAGAAGTGGATCTTAGACCGTTGGATTTGGGGATTGAATAAGATGCGACCACGTCATAGGATGAATAGGAGCCGTCGGATGCATGAATGGAAGAACCAGATCGAGTTGAAGAATGCAAAAAACATCTACAACATTCGAACGAATGAACACTCATTCGTTCGCCCAAATGGGAAGTAGGGTCGACCGGGCGGTCGATCGCTTTTGTGCCCAAGTCGACCGTCCGATCGACCTGGCCTATTTTTTTGTTTACTCCATTTCTTGCTCATATTAATCATGATTCTAACGTTCTATATATGAAAATTGATCTGAAAATTACCATGGACACAATGGTACAACTCCCGTGGCTCAATTCTGATACTTTGACAATGTTATTTTATTATTTAATTGATTAACAAATTAATTATTACAGGTTAAATTTCGGGTTGTTACAAACATAGGAAATACAATTTATTATATATTTTATATACAATTTCAACTTAAAATAAAACAGGGATCAAGATTGGGATTCGGGTGGCACATGCAATGGAGAAATAGAACCTGCATTTAAGGAAAGTATCATATTGATATTACTTTATGTTTTATGTTTCTTAAAAAACATTTTCATTTCATTACACTATCATATTTTAGAAAAGTTCATACTTTATTTCCTCATGGAAAATTTACAGGAGTAGTTTTTCTTATTTCCTTTACACATAAATAGATTTCTTGTTGTGGTCTAAAACATGGTAACATATCAAGCTACGTATGTGGATTAACTGACTAATCTTATGGATTTAGATAAAATGTACCATAATATAATCCTTTATTTATTCTGTTCAAATCATAGTGCTTTGTTATATATTTTCATATTTATAATGACTGCTTTTTATTGTGATTATTTTTCTATGAACTATATATAAAATCCTAATATATTTTTGGTTCTTTTACTCTGAACTATATCGGCTGATGAATCATGCGTGAAGTGGTTTGTAGTTTGGCTGGAAAAGGTACCCTGGTAACATAGGCTTGGTCTAAGGTAAGCACTAATTTGTATTTTACTATCAGACCAAACTCAACAACCAAATCCAATTTCTTATTTAAACTTGAATTATCATATACCAAAAGGGAAAATGCATGGCCTTTAAACAAAGTAAAATATGATATGAAATAATAATATTTGGTGCTTTTGATATAACCAGTATGCATGCACGACCGACGAACATGTGCATAGAAAAATTTGACCATATTTGGAAATGAGTTTTCGTTTGGAAAATTGCCGCTTCATCTTTGGTCTGTTTCCTCAATGGTGAAGCATTTTAGTACACAATGATCTCTTGGTGTTTTGTTTGGTTTATTGCATCAATGGTCTGTAAGCTTTTTTGGTTAGGCTTATGTAGTATACACAATGGACATGTGATATTTTGCTCAGGTACTGCTTAGTTATATTTGCAAACGGTTATATAACATATTCAAAATATG
The DNA here is from genome assembly GCA_030765085.1 of Allium cepa. Lineage (NCBI taxonomy): Eukaryota > Viridiplantae > Streptophyta > Magnoliopsida > Asparagales > Amaryllidaceae > Allium > Allium cepa. The sequence continues at coordinate 303,173,914 of CM060937.1, read as the reverse complement.
AATATGTGTAACTAATTGTTAAGGTACTATTATGTGAACGTTTTCTCCAAATGTTATACATGATGATCGAGTATTTACAGCTTACACAATGGTGGGTTCAAGTCTGCAGCAAGCATAATGGTGGGTGCAAGTCTGCAGCCAGCGCAGTGGTGGGTTCAAGTCTGGAAGCACAAGATCTCTTTTTCATATTTCATGTGAGGCTACATTTAGTATGGTGTTTAGAAACATGAAATTATATGTAATTGGGTATTGTTGACTTTAAAACTAAAATGTTATGAAATTACCTTGTTATTTCACATATAAAACTTAGTGTACGCATATCTTCTATCTACTTATATATTTTCTTGATTATATATATGTTTTCAATCATTCTTTTTATTTAATCATGTGCATATTTAGTGGAAGACGTATTACAACATTAATCCATAATATATATCATGGTATTTTAAAATAATATTTGTAATCTTTCGATTGCCAACATTTATAAACATTGGTAATCTTGAGATTGCAAATGATATAAACATTGTTAATTGGTTAGTTAATCTTAGAGAAGAGATCTTCCCCAACGGTTATAACTATTGGGTATTGATATTTTCCTAACAGTTATAACCATTAGAATATTATCCATTCCAACGATTATAACCATTGAGAAATCAGCTAAAACATTTTCCACGTACCTGCTTGTAACGGTTATAACCATTACAAATTTCAGTTGTAATGTTTATAGCCATTGGGAAAAAGCAATTCTAATGTGGTGATAATATCGATGATTTTTACAAAAGAGAAACTGTTATATGCATATATCCATCATAGTACAAAAACAATCACAATTACCAGCCTGGACAGTTATAAAATCCCGTCCTTAAAATTGCTGATAATTTCAACAACAAATCAGTAGATAATAAATATATACATGTATACGCCTTGAAGACCTCCAACTCATCTCCTGAGCTACAATGCATTCAAAGAAATCTGCAAATATGCTCGGTCTAACTTGAGCATGATAATAAAATAACAATCGAGTCAGACTGGGAAACAAATGTGAGAAAAACTCACCTATTGAACTTTTAAAGTTATAAAAACCTTTGAAAACAAAGGTATGTCGTAAGACCATGCCGCGCAAAAACACGGACGGGTTTATACTTTACGATAACCAAAACATTTAATATGAAATCTTCTGATATTATAATAGTGTCTAATACAGAATTACTTATTAATCATAGTCGAAATTGTTACATTAACTAAATTCCAGCATACTAGGTTCTACAACCGAAACAGAAGGCTCGTATTGGAGAATAGATTCCAACTATGAAATGGTAAGGGTCTACCTAACAAATCCATGCACCTCTAGATAAAATGTATGGAAGGCTACAACACATTGCACCTCTGCTACTCAGGACCAACACTACCCCCTTCTTAAGTAGCAGCGAATATGGTCACCCCTTGGTTGCAATAAACAACTACATAATGGGATCCTGAAGCACAAATGGATATTTCCATAGATTTGGGATGATCATACCCTACTTGGGTGCGACCCACTTAGCCCTGCCACATGTCCTACTTTATTCATTTCCCGGGTGCGAGTCTTCCATGTTCTTATCATTTATATAGCACTTTCCACTTGGAATGCTAACACTGCCCTCCAAGCAACAATGCAATATTAGCATGCATCCATACAAGTTCATTCAGAGACTAAATGAAATGATTGAGAACTCCATCTCCAATTCTATCATTTTCAAAATGTCTTCACTTCAAACATTTGAGTTGGATCGAAGTGGTTTTTGGATAACATATCCGATCCCAGTCTCTTCGAAACAACATTCGATAGTTTCAGGTAAACTCAACCCCGGTTCTTTAGGAAATATATAGTCAGAGATAAGAACGGAGTTCACCACCTAACCGTTAATGGATGGATTTCCTTATCATTATCCTAGAAGAACGAAATGATATTTACACGCACAGTACAACATCATCGGAGATGACTGTGCCATATAACTCACGTGTTTCTTCTAGATATTTCCAAAGTTACTTTTGGGTCCAAATTCCGATGTAGGTTATTTAAATATCGAATAACAAATATTCCATTGGGGATTTAATTCCATAGGGAAAACCTACATTTGGTTAAGCACTAAGCAACACCAAGCCTCCTTAATTAATCCTTCCATTAAATAAAAACATCTTGTAAATACTTGTATTAAAATACTTTTGCAAATATATGTTCATAAACCTTCTATTTTCAATACTTTGAAAATATCCATATACTTATCTCATCGATATAAGTATATTTACCAAACACTGAGGAAGATCTCTCTTTTATCAAATTCTAAAATCATTTATAAACTCCATTATAAATTTCTAAAAACCCTTTGTAAACCATTTATAAATTATTTCTCAAGTCATTTATAAACCCTTTAAAAACCATGCAATTATTTATAAATTCCTTTTCATAAATATATCAACCCATATATAAAATCCACTTATAAATTTCCAACTATATACAAAACCTATTTATCTTGTAAATAATCTCCCTTTAAATCTCAAAACCATTTTATAAGCTCTTATTATAAAATTCCAAGTCCATTTGTAAAACTCTATTAATGAATCTCGAAACCATCATAAATAAATAATTATTTTTAACCTTTAACCTCTTAAAAATAATAACTAATAATTCAAACATTATGAATAAAACAATCGTTAATCTTTACCATGCAAATAATAATGACAAATTACCACAATATTATTAATAATCGTTATTAGTAATTTCAAACCATATCAATAATTTAAATAATGAACCCTTTAAAATTATTTAAATATTTATAAACAACTTTAATCAATATTAACATGAATAGCCCACTTTAAAACATAATATAAATTTCCTTGGTAAGAATCCATTCTTAAATCATCAACCCAGTCATTTCCATATTTATAAAACTACATTTAAGAATCTCTTTCCAAATTAAAAAAAAAACTTTCTTTCATAAAACCAATTTATTTATGAATTCCATTTGTAACTTTATTTTCTCTATGAATCTCACTTATTCATACATCATGTTTAAAAACATAAATCACTGTCCGTTATATTAATAAATTCTTTTTATAAATCCCTATTTATTTATAAAATACCGTTTAACATTCCAAAATAATCCTTACCTTTAATTCCTGACGTAGAGTTAACTATTTCTAAAATATCATTTTGTATCTTAAAATAAGTCCACCATTTGATTTATTCTCCAATTTATTAAACGATGATAGTTTCCTTTAATCTATAAACCCCGTTTATAACTTCATACTTTTATTAACAACATATGATTTTACAAATCTTTACTTTCTTTATAAATTATCCCATTTATAAATTTCGCGTTTATAAATGAATCATAATATATGTACCTGTATACGTGTGTGTGTGTGTATATTTATATGTGTGTGTGTATACATATATCACTTTATAGAAAAATGATTAATAATATTATATCAAAAATATTTCTATTTCCTTTTTAAAATATATCCCTTTATTATAAAATACGGACTTATTCTCCAAGATTTTAGAAACCTTATTGTACAGTTCAGATCTTTATTTAAAATATTTTATAAAAACTATCAATTTATAATATCTAAATCATACTTTCATTTTTGGAAAATTATTTAAAACATATAAAATTCCCAAAATCATTTTGAAATCCCTTTTTAAATCAAATCACTATTTTATAGTATTCTATAATATCCAAAAATGAGGCCCGGTGCTATTAAAGCACTATTTAAGCAAAATCATATCCATGTCATCAATATGGCATTCAACAAATCATATATCGCTGTATATATAAAAAAAAAATCAATAGCGTGAGGAATCATGTTGGATTCCTCCAACCTATCCCCCTTCATCGCATACAACATATAATCATAAAACTATAAATCAACCGCTTCGAGGCAGGATTTGTATACAAAGGGTCATCCGCTCTTACACAGGAATGTAATAGGGTCTCATCCGCTCCAATAGGCAGGAATATAACCAATCCAACTAATAATAATTAGTAAATTATCAAAATTTTCAATAACTATCGAAATAAATATCCAAACATCCAATAGATAATTTTTATTGACTAAAAATATTCTAGGTTAATCAAAAGGTGAGATTAACTCAGTTTGATTTTTAATATTCGCCAAACGTTCCGTTTTGAATCAAAATTGAACAGTCGTTCAATTTAACTCAAAATTCCAACCAGCTTCAAATTCGTTTAATCCAACTCCATAGCATAGTGCTCGCTGATACGAATGCAACACAACTTGTTGCGCTCGAAATGGACCTCGTACGAGAAAGTTATGAATTAATTTGCATTTGATACAATTAAATTTAAATTAACTAAATTAACTTAAATTTAAACTTTACCATTTCTAATCTCCCTCTCTTCCTCATGCGTTTTCTTCCCAAGCAGCATGTTACACTCGCATTAATTGTTTTTTCTAAATCTCCATTCGCCAATCGTTCGCCCACCACCACGAGCCGCCAATCCGCCGCCCAGCCACATCACCCCCTTGCCGAGCCGCCACCATCACCGCATGGGCATACGCCGCATACAAACGAGACCCAAAACCTATAAATGCTACAACAAATGTGGGCCCATTGCCATCGTTGTCATCAATGATGGCTTGTTCCATCCGTAGATTAGCTTCATATGGTTACTGCCTACATTTCTCTAGTTGGAGTCAAAGGCCAATTCGACCCCTAAAGGCTCCGATCAACGCCGGCCGTTGGACTATTTTATTTAATGTGGCTGAAAATTAGGTTTAGGGTTTTAGTTTTGCAAATGAAAGAAGCCGAGGGCTATTTATGGAAAATTTTCCAAAGTACTATTCATCCATGGAAATTTCGAACTCCAAACAAAGCATGCCGCCTAGCGTATTATATGTTATACCCAAATTCTGAACATAGTGGAACTAGCCTTGGGACTCAATTCCATCATATACATAAGATAGCTTTCAAACTGAGTTATTTTATTTTAAATTTCTTTAATTAGTTTCTACACGTTTAGAACTCGCATGACCAAACAATAAGTCCAATTGCCATGAGATTTAACGACATATAAAAATTCACTATTACGGATCCGATGAAAGTGGTTTCGTCGAAATCTAAGACATTTTCCCGAAAGGCTATTTTTACACATTAATTAAAACGAGCAATTTCCAAAATTGGTTAAATCACCTTTTAAATCCAATTTAAAAGCTTAGTATCTTCATTCTTGTTCAAATAGAAATTAGTTCAACCTTTGAAATTGTTTTCATTCGTATTAAATTAAAGATTGAATTATTTAAACAATTTAGAATTTTAAATTCAACAAATTAATTATCAAATCAATCGTTATATTTGAAATCAAGTTATTTAACTTATAAAAATAATTTTTCAACATTTAAAATAAATTAAATATTCTAAATTTGAATAACTGAAATTCTGGGCCGTTACAGACGCGTTGCCCCTTTTTAACACTAGAAAAAGAGTGAAAAGACAAAAGGCACCTCCTCGAAACATGAGCTCAAAAGAGAAGTATTGCGCTGCATTCAAAGGGCTGAATAAACGTCGTTATCATTCCCAAAGCATGTATATTGCTAATACCTCCAAAACTGGATCTACACTGCACTCACTATAAGTTACCTAAGCAGTATCATGCAGTGCCAAAAGAAGTCCAAGGGCTGCACACAGGACAACTCAAAAAATGCACCAATGCAGATCCACGCTCACGAGTAAACGACAGGGGTCTAAGTCTCTCTTATCAATAACCCATGTAGTTCATCACTCAAAGTAGCTCACTGCATAATCATATAAAGAGATTGCCTTCATAAATGGTGGCACGATCACCTTAACTAATTTTGTAAGCACCATCAATGCTTAGGGCAGATCAAAGGAGCAACCATCTTTTGAGACAAAAGATGTAAAAGCAGCACAGTTCACCTCGAAGAAAAAAGAGACAACATCATTCCTTACTCGCACTTGCAAAAGGAAGTAATGCTCGAGTCGTTCGCCTTTAAAAGAAAGGGAATTCAGAGCCCATTCAAATTTGGAATCTCTCACCCAAAATTCAAACACTCCCATTACTATTTCAAATATCCCACCAAAACTAAAAATTTAACCGCTCAAATTAGAGTTTCTCGCCAAAACATGTGAGCAATCCACATGTATCAAATATACAATGCAGATTGATGATGCATGACATGATCCAAAGGTAGAAACAAAATAACGGAAGAAGGATGGTGACGATCCATGTGCACCTCTATACTATAAATAGAAAAGGCACTATTGCAAGTAAGTGACATTTTTCTTGATTTGTGATTCTTGAGGTTAAGAAAGCAAAAGCATTGTATTCTCTACTATGAAAATTGTACCAAGAAATATAAAGAAGAAAGTGACATTTCCCTATGGATGTAGAATTCCTTAATACCTTAACCACGTAAATTCTTCATATCTTTTATTTTTTTGCATTTTTAGTTGTCTTCACTATATCAGTGTTAGATTTTATCCTGTCCTTATTTGAATTAAGTGCTAGTTCGACTTGACATTTTAACAAATAGTTAAAGTGCAACTACATAATGTGTAAGCTCCCAAAGGTACAATTACTACCTAAAGGAAAAAATAATATTATTTAAATTTGCAGATTCTAAATACTCAATGTGATAATTACTAAAGTTACTTCACGTTCATTCGGGTGTGGTGAAGCAAAAAATCTCACTAACACGAGGAGCATGCCATATATCTTATTAATCATATAAAATTATGAAAATTGTTTTCGTAAAACATATTAAACAATATTTATGAAATAATGAATATGTTTTATCGTTTACTAAAAAATAGACATTGTTATATTGGACAAAGTCCGTAGCTCTAGTGGAGTTAGGAGGAGTTCCCAAATCCCCAACAGGTGGAGAGGGTTCGAGCCCTTTCAACTACACTTTAACTAATTTTTATTTGTGAAGGCATGTAATAATCCATTAAATGAGCGAAAACCTCGAGATCAAAAAGTGCCTCTGTAAGAGCCTGGCTTAAACGGGGGGTCAGTAAGGGCGGGCCTATCGAATTCCCTAGCTCTACTCTCCGGAGTAGGGTTTTTTTTTAAAATATATTATTATGAATATTATTTCTAAAATAAAATTATAATGTGGTATTTTTTTCCATAACAAACGTGATGCATTGGAAAAAATTGAAATATCTAAAATTATTTACAATTATTTTGGAAGTATAGACTAAGCCATAGTTTTGAAAAATAATTTTATTATATGATTATGAATCATATAATATTGGTTAATTATATGTTAAACAATTAAGGGTTATGTACCTTTTTAGCGGGAGCATCATAAGAGTTGATGAACTCTTCATATTGGTACATACAGATGTATGCAATCGTAAGTCTATCAATACCAAAACGGTTCCACATGCTTTGTCATATTGACTAATGAGCTATCACACACATAAACATATGTATTTGATACGTATGTAAGTCTTTAAGCTTGTAGAATATAAAATGAAAGTAAATAAAATAATATGTGACAAAAATGATTTGATTTGATAGAATGGGTGAGTATGTTAGAAAAGGTTCCATATGTATCTAAAATGAATTAAGATTCAATATCAAAAGGTCACTCATCCCTATGATATATAATGATGTATCGATAAGAAGTAATCCAACTTTATTGGACAAGGTACGATTAACTGTGAGTAAAGTTTAGTTAACTTCTTTCTATAAGGTCGTGTACTTAAGACTAGTACATAAGGTCAAAATTAATTTCGTCTAAATAATAGTTTATAAAATTATACAAGATAAGGGTTTATAAGAAACCCGAATATATCCTAGTCTAAGGAGTCCGCAGGTTGTCGGAGTCAAAAGATTGCATGTAGTAATTGAAAATAAGAGATATTGTCTGAATTGTCATAAGAGAATTTTGGGAATGATAGTCATTAGATGACTAATTTATGTTGTGAACTAATGCAAAAATCAGATTTATACAAAGCAATTCATAAAATGTTTATGAGTGCATGTTCCATTTCATTAAGAATCAACTGTTGTTACAAGAGATACCAACTTCATAGTGAATGAATTTCTTTAAGAAATTATTGATATAAAATGAATTTGGATATGATCCAATGATAAAACTGATTACAGGGGATGAAATGAAATTGATTGAACGAAAATGAACACAAATATATTAGAATGTCTAATGAGTATTCTTGCACATTAAAGAGAAACTATGAATTTGTTGTCAATATCAAGAATAAATAATCCTCGGTTATTTAATTAAACTAATAAGTGTATTGGCTATATGATACAGTACGATGCGCAAATCTGAAATAGATTCCAAGTATATTATAATGAGTCATATTGATAAGAATATTACAGTGAATTTCAATTGTTGAAACAAACATAACAGATCCACCATTCGATGTGCTCAAGTTTGTTCGGATTTTACTCACAAAATTATTGCTTAGTATGATTTATGTTTTGGTATATATGTGTTGACACTAAAAAATTTGAATATAAATTTAGACTAGTTTGTTTGCACATAACAACCAAAGTGTCTCGAAGTCAATGTGAGCGATATTGAGTTTGTTTGTTTTCGAATACAATTCGAGAACGGTTATGAAAGTATCACTCTAAAAAGCATCAAAATTGAACAAGTGTTTTCACAGATGTATCAATAGTTTGATTATCGGTCAAAATGCAAAGGAAGTGTGTGTTTATAAGGAAGAATGTTAAAAGATACATAGGTAAACCATAGATAAACAACACACAACCGATTGTTAACAACGTACTTGTGTTAGAATCAGCTTTAGTTTTTTTAGTACTAGATGTTGGATCTGTAAATGATGTCTTTTATAGTAAGTATAAAAGATATTGGAAATGTCCCAAATGATATGAAAGGACAACTTATTAAAAAAAATTATACTGAACATGTAAAAATGGATTCCTTATGCACTAGCAATAATAATTATCATACATGTTATGTTGTTATTTGTTTATATATTCGATACATGAAGCAAATATCAAATCCAAATAGATATCATTAAATTGTTGTTTGAGGTATTCTCATGCATATACGAAATACTAGAGAATTGTTTATAGAAACAATGATCTCCTTTTAAAGAAGTGTTCGGACTCAAATTTTCATAAGTAGTATTGAGTATAATATGTCATAGTAAAATCAAGCTCAGAATCTTTAAGTTAGAAATGTTCCAAAAGAAAAACCGTGGTTGATTCGATGAAAAAGGCTAAGTACATTGCCGTGAATAATGCCACAATAAAGAAATGTATATAAATATAAATACGTAAATTTATTACTAAGCTGAGGGTGGTTCCTAATATTGAGAATCCTATAATATTGTTATATGATAACAATATCACGATATAGTTCATAACAGAACTCAGAGCTCACTAGATGTCGAGAGACATACTTCAAATTGTTCCATATGATGAAGGTAGTTTATTCGCATCGAAGAGAGTTGATTAACATAGTATATAATTAAAACATAACAGCATATACATTCATTGAAGGACAGACCCAATTGGTTATAAGGAAACCGATTTGAGAATTTGGAATAAGATTCCATAATTGATCCTAAGTACATGTGGGAGATTGATAAAGCTAAGGTGTGGCCTAGGCAAAATTATATAATTTTTTACATATATCTAACTCGATAACCAATCTTGTTCAAAATAAGATCTGTTTTCTTTATATTACATACTTGATATAATACGTTATATTAACTAATTAATTTAATTAAAAGTATATTTAATCTAAAATCCATAAATGATATGTTTTATGATAGTAGTTACAAAGTGTTATAACCATGAGTAATTTATCACAATGAAAATAAATATATTATTTTAAATATTCCTAGTCAATATGTATTGAGATTGGATATCGGTACATCCATTAAGATTAGAGAATGTAACGCTCTCTGAATGTTGGCAGTGTATTACTCATGGCTGTTAGAGGCACCAAGGGGTTATGTACTGATAGTTATTGGATAAATATGTAATAACTCACTGATGATTTTCTGTTTTTTAATATAACTAAGGTCAAATAGAAATTATCATTGTGACAAAATTACAAAGTTCTCTTGACTTGAGAATATTTTTGATCTTCAATATGGAAGCTCCACTTTGATTATAGTCAAATCATCACAACACCAGAAAGGCAATTTCCTCACAGTTATAAGCGTGACAAAACTAATATGTTACGGTTATAACCGTGAAAATAGGTACCGTGGGAAAATTCAGCCACACTTTTGCTCACGGTCATAACCGTGATAAACATAGTAATTTCTCATGCTCATAATCGTTATAAATTTAGATATTATCACACTTATCACCGTGACAAAACAGAATTTACTCACGGTTATAATCGTGATAAAATGGTTATTACTAACACTTATAACCGTGGGAAATTTCGATGGTATCACATTTATAACCGTGACAGAACAATAGTTTCTAACATTTATAACCATTACCAAAAAGAGCATACACATTTGAAATAAAAAATTCTATTTCATTTCATTTGCACTTCAATTAACATTTTACATTGATTTCAATACAAAAAAAATACAAAAAAGTTACATTGTGCATATTTCTCTACATCACTGCCAATATATACCATTTTATCACTTCTCTGTTCAAACTCTTCTCTGTTTACACACTTCAGTTTTCTGGCATTCTCTGTTCATATACAAAATTTTCTGTTCATTCTCTGTTCCACCTTTAACCATTAAAACTTACTTCTTCATCAAACCGTGCATGTTAATACAAATAACTTAAATTCACTAACCTCCTTCCCACTACACTCACAACAACCTCTACTGCAAACACTTCTTCCATCCCGCTACCATACACTCAAATCCATCACTACCCTGAAACAAACATTTACTCTACAACATAAACCAACTCCTATCATCAAACATCAAAACAAAGACGGCCTCCTTGCCTCATCAGCAAACACAATCATTCACCCCTCCTCCATACTCCACTCTAACCATACAGTACTGCTACCCTGCCATCATTAACAACATACATCAAGTCATCACAACTCCTCCCCACTGTACCAGATTTGTAGCCTAAATGGAAGACAATACATGTATGAATATGATTTCGGTTAGACCAAGTTTGTTTTTGCCTACCAGATGATGGTTGCCGTGAGTATTTTGGTAACAAGAAATGAATTATTCTGCAAAGCAGCAAACCCTTGAAATTTAATTTAGTATTAATTTTTATGATGATGATCAACTGCCACTTTTTGTTGCATAGGCTGCAAATGGTTGCACATTGCCTAAAAATTTATATCCATAGCGAAAAAAATGATTTAGTGTGAATATATTTTAGACCATATGAAGCATTTAAAGTTTTTAACTTCTAAAGAAGGTATTCAAAAATGATGTTGATTGTAGTATAAACATTTTAAATATTTATTTGTCTGTATGAAAATGTGCAATTTTGTCTATAGATGGTGCTTCTTAACGTTGTAGAAGTTAAGAAATTGCAATATTTATTTTATAGCATTTATTGTGGTTTGACTATTTGATAAACAACGATATATGGAACAGAAACTTGATTCATCTTTGTGACAGAAGTATTAAAATGAGATGTTAGTTCCAGCCTTCATGGTCAAGAAATAAAGAATGTCAAACACTTAATCCTAGTAATGCACACTTAATCCTAGTAATGCACTCAAAAATATTTACATGTTACTAACATATCAGTATGAAATACCAACTCACTTATAATTCATATATAAGTTTTCTTAAATGGTCATTTTTTGCAAAGACAAAGGTTTTAACATAAGAATAAACGTTTAGGAATTAGGCGCTTCATTAGACTACTGAATGCCACAAATGTATGAACAAAATGTATAAATAAGTTTTTTGGTTCTGGTTTCACCAAATGTATGAACTAAGTAGTACACTCACTGAGTTATATGGCCAGTATTCAACCTTATTATGAAGATGATGGCTGATAAGCATAAATATGAAGGACGAATTCTTTAAAGCTTTATCAAACTGTTTTACAATTTCCATCTCATACTAAACGATTTGTTCACTATATCTCTATAAATTTCAATAGTTTATCACAACTTCTTGCACAATCAATTAATACAAAACAAACAATTAATTTGAGCAGAGACTTACTAAGAGTTGCTCTAAGAAGCAAAAATATGCTAGCATGCTTACCATCAGCAAGACAGGTACATCCTGCCAAACCCTGCAAGAAACAAATTGAAAATTAATATATATTATGCATGCAATATGAGTGAAAGGGGAAAAGCAGGATGTGTATCAAGATATATGGTGTGTATATCTTATGTAAAACTAGTGTATATATGTCCATAAGCAGCAGACATCTATTACGAATGGGAATTAACTCACCAGTTAATCTGATCTGTACATGCATGCAAGCTCAGCAAAAATTTGAATAAAAGATGGGAAAAAGCACGAAAAATATTAATAAATGTCAAGCTAACAAGAAAAACGTGTAGAATTAAGACAAAAATTATGACAGAGCGTAACATGCACAGGCTAGCTACTTTACCCTTAAATTACAGAGTGAATGCCCTAAATAGTGTGAATATAAGCTTGGGTGCCTTAAAATACTTAAAATGGTGTGTTTATACTGTCATTATGGTTTGAACTTAGCACCTATTCAGGAGGATGTGAAGACCCGCTGCAGTTTGATTCTAGATTTCAAGTTCAACTCTGAAATTTAATGTAGAAAAGCACAGTTCATCTTCAGAAATGGCAAAATGAAGAAAGGAAGTCAGTTTCACAGCAGAACTTACTACATTGTAAGCTGCCATGATAGACTATAGCATGTTGAAAATGAACTGTTAGCAGTGATTATTTATAGCTATGCAAACAAACATGCATCGATTAAAGATTTCAAACAGATTATTGAAAACATCTCAACAATATACGAAATGATATCAAAATTCTCTCATGTATTGATGCAACAATCAAACATATAAGGTGAATCATGGAGGAATCTCTATTAAAATACGTAAACAAAAGAGTGGCAACTGCGAAAAGAATTCATGTGCTAAGAAATTTAAGGCACTATCAATAAATGTTCTAGAATGCACCCACTTGAAAGGATACAGTATGCATAAATCAGGCCTTAAAGTACTTCCATTGAAAATCTAGATCAAATTGGTTTTAAGTGTACAAGCTTGCCCCAGTACATGTAACATTGTCATGATATGAAGCTACATATACGTATATCTCAGCAACTAAAATGTTCCTCAATTATTTTGTCCAGGCAATTCATGATGATTACAAAAAAATTGCTGACACCGTTTATTTATGCAATTTGACACGTGCAATTTGACACCTAACTTTATAATTAACCACTAACCAGAAAACCATTTTCAAGACATCATAATTCACCGATTCATACTTGTACAAGTTTACTCGCCCCTATTTCAATAATAGATGTATAAAGAAATCTATAAACAGGACATGATTCATGAGTTTAGTGCAGCAACATTTGTTAAAAAGCAGAATAATCACCTAAACGTCCAGCAAGATCCACAGTGTCCCTGATCTTTCACTGGGCTCACTATGCCATCCTCTCTCCTATCTTTCTACAAGGTCAAATTCATCAAACCTTAAAAGAAAGTAGAATAACAACTTAATCCTTTAATAAATTAACCACTAATTAAGTTTAAGCTTTCTTCTGTTTATTCATTCATATCTATAAATGCTCTTTTTGACTTTTTTACAGTTAACTTAAACTAGAGCTAAGCTATATATCAACTGATCAATCATACAGTACTCCTGACATAAACTAGTGTATTAAAGAAATTACATATACATAGCTGTCTTAACCAAGTGGGATGCATTATTTCATATGCAACTAAAAAGATCAACGTCAATAAAGATGCTATTTTTTCTTCTTGGGACCAAGTTTCATTTAAACAAAAAAAACTTAATATTGCATTACAGTTTATTCAAATTTATTTATCCTGCAAATAAAATCTTAATACTGCACAAGCCATCTTCTCTGCACTTCCATTAACTTCTAGCTAATACAATAGATTTTCTTATATTTTCTATTTTCTGCTATTCTTTATGTTAGACATTATCAAAACTTTGATAGAAACAAAGTATGTCATACTGAATATGAATTTACTTTAAGAAGTCATAACATACATGAATTTAAGCATCTCATATTACTCAAGTACAAAATGGAAAATATCTCCACGGAAAAATTAATTTTAAATTGGGTTTTCACTATAAAAATCATAAGGTTTTACACACTTTTCAACAAAGTTTATATATTATATATAAAAATTAATCAATATTTACAAATAAATATTACTAGTGGTATATTAGTACATACACCAATAAATAAAGAATAAAGATTAATTTAAATATTTTCACCTGCACTGCGCAAAACGAGTTAGAATTTTAGTCAGGGACGCATGTGCATGTTTGTCTATATATGTATATGTATATATGTATCATACATTATGGATAATTTTATCATTGCTAAATGGATAATTTTATAGGTCTCATAACATTTATGAAGAAATTGCTTATAACATAAACTTCACTTGCAGGCTAATATTGAATTCATAGCAGCAACAACAAATGTGAGCAAAATAGAAAAAAGATCATTTATACAAGTCATTCTTATATTTTGACAAAGACAGTAGCGGGTAAGTACATTTGCAACTCTTGCAACTTTACTTTGTTGATATATTCAATATCACATAAAATTAACAAAAGTGGACATTCACCTATATATACCCTATTTTGTTCTATGTGTATAATACAACATTTAATAATCATACATAAGTTAATACATATATACATACATACACATGCATTATGATGGATTATGTAAAGAAATTACCCATAACATAAACTTCACTTGCAGGCTAATATTGAATTCTTATAGCAGCGACAACAGTTGTGAGAAAAACTCTATCAATTAATGACAAATGTATTGAAACTACCATGACAAATAGTAATGAAACAGTGCTACATCAAATATAACTACGGAGTATTAGTTTCGCACTTTAGGCAATTGATAAACTTATCTAGTCCCCATTGTTGAACCTTAGTATGAATAATGCAAAAGCAATTGTTTGCAGATACCTGACAAAGTGATTATATAGGAGCTTAATTATCTCATAGTTAAACTCTTCCAAAGCTGCACCAGTTGTTGCTGCTTAGATCAACAGCCAATGCTGCTACTCAACGGCGGGAGCTACTGCATGTAGCAGCAGCTCCAGGCTACTGCTTAGGTGGAGTGGGCCTAGTGGCCCACAACCCGACTACTAGGCCATATTTTGGCCCAGCTTTGAAAAAAGAAAATGTTTGACTAATACAGTTAACATGTTTAACAGGCAAGAAGTTCAATATGAGTAGCGGCCAAACAAATGTAACAAATGGGATTGTTTTGGCCATTTAAAAAAATACTGCTCTATGTTTAAAATATGGGTGTAAAAACAAGAACATATAGAGACAAATGATAGAAACACGATGCATATTGACAACATAAATGCAGAAGTAGTACAATAATAGAAAGCAATGTTTAAAGTTTAACTTAACAACAGAATAATAATAAGAAGTGAAAGTCCAAAATAGTTTAGAGTCCAATTTAATACATATGTCCGACTATCCAAATAACAAGGCCAACTCCAAAACACATTATCTGCTCAAAATATCGATTAATTCAAAGAGGCAAAAGCCTTGCAACTGGAATTAGATGAATTATTATGTTGTCAGAAGGTAAAAGTAGATTGAGCTAAAATAAATTCAATTACTACAAAATTATTTGATTTAAGAAATAACTACCGAAGATATTGATCGAGGCAGACAGCGAAACCCAGCTATTGATTGAGGCAGTGAAAGCCACCTTGATATTGATTGAGGTGAATACCAAAACCCTAATATTTATCAAGGTGGAGAACGATTGTGAGCGGCAAAACCCTAGCTCGATGGGGAAAGAGACGTGAAAAAGTAAAACGAGGAATGAAAGAATCGTGATTGTTTTAAGTGCAAAAGTACGTATATTACAATTTTATCCTAATCACTTTAAATTTATTACGAAATCGCCAAATTTAGTCACGGTAATAACCATTAGAAATGGTTATAACGGAAATAAACGTAATAAATTGGTAACGGGTATACCGTTAGAAATTTAAAGCGGAAAAGTGTTACAAAATGAACAGTTTGGTGTAGTGCATGGCACAACTTCCATCGAGTGACTATAGTTGGGTTGAGTGAAAGTACTGGAAGTGAAACACTATTCAAGAGAGGATCCGTCTTCTCAGTTATATGTGGTTAGTATCATGGTCAACTGAAGTCAACTCAAAATCAAAGTCTTTGGCCAGAGCATTTAAGTTTATAATAATTTTCATCATTGAATCAATGACTTTATGTATGGACCTTAGAGTTGAATGTGGATGATATTGGTTTACCATTACCTAGTTTCATAAGTTCAAAGCGATATAGTTTTGACGAAGAGAATTAGTGTAAATAATAGTCATAACAGGGTAACGCTTAATAATGTATAATTGGATTTTACCAAAACCAAGTAAGCGGTAAATTTGGCCAAAATATCAATCACGTGCTAAGTGACATATGAACATTAATATTCAAATAGTTCATTATTAATTGCTCACCAAATTCACACCTAACGAATCACACAGCCAAAAACGATGAATTCTCCTTTGACCAAATGATTTAATTAATTTATAATTGTTATAAATTTATTAAATTAAATATTATTTATGAAATATCATATATAAATTTGATTTTGATATGATAAATTAATATTAATTGTATTTATAAAAGCTATAAACACATTAATCCATATATAGTATCGATAAGAATTTTAAATTAGATTTAAAATACAAATATTCATTTGAGTTCAATTGGGTTTAAGGCCCATCATGTAGGATAATAAGATCGGCTTCAATAAAGGGTATACGTGGTTCAAAATATGGGTTAGAGCAGTTGATATTGGATGACTCGGATTAATGGAGATAGAGTAAAAGGTAAGATCCTAAATTCTTTCCTTTCCATCCTTTATTTAATAATCTCGTTTTACATTTGATTTTGATCGTTTCGAGCCTCCATCTCATTCCTTTTCTAGCCGAATTTCATCCTCTTCCTCTCTAGCCTCCTAAGTTCAAATCAAATCAATTTAGCTATTACCCGATAGCGGGTGGTCGGCGGTTCAATGGCAAGCAATATATTGGATCAGAAGTCATTTCTACGAGTATATAACATCGTTTCAAAGTGTACTTAAGAGCTTTGGCAGCAAGGTACATTTCTATTTTAACTACAAACATTAATTTATAATTATAATGTTCATTTATCTGTATATAATATTATTAGTTAGCTAATGATTCGAACGTGTATATGTATGGTCACAAATTTATTTTGTTGTATGTATATGTATATATGATTATAGAAAAGTAAAAATAAATAAAATATTTTTTGATCATTCATCTATGTATATCACAGCTCAAAATACAAAAATAAAATTTCATATATGATGTTCAATGAATATAATATTTTCAACAGAAATAAAATATTTTTATTTATATATTATTTTTAAATAATATTTAAATCAATTTATTATGTAGATAATTATATGAATACATATATCTGTTATAAAATATATTTTATATTTTATAATTTTTTTTTTGATGCATATAAAGCGCATGGAAAAAGGTAAAAAAAACCCTTTTCTCAATTTTTAAATATTTAGATTAAAATGATATTTTAAAGTTGAATTTTAAAATCATTTTAAAGTATACAATTATATATTAAATTGTTAGATTATAAAATATCTTGTAAAATTTGCTGAAATTTTAAATTTGAATTTAGCTTCAAAAAATAATATTTCTTATTTAAATAATTTTATACCGTTTTATTAATATATATATATATATATATATATATAATTGAAAATTAAAAAACTGGTCTATGCATAAGACCAGCTCAATAAATATATTTAAATGAAAAATTATTTTGTAATTATATATGTTATTATATATATTTATATATAAGTATTTACCATATTTATTTAAATGTACATAAATTCATATTATATATGTATGTATGTATGTATAAGTATTATTTTCGACACTACAACAATTTTTTTAATTATATTTTAAATAATATAAATATATTTATATAGTTATTGGCATGTATATGTTTTGTTACTATTATATATTTACATTTATATATAAATATTTATATGTTTATACAAAACTATAAATAAATAAATTTTAATATATATATATATATGTTTAAATATTTTATTGCAAAAGAATAGTATATACATACATACATTTGGACAATGTACTTACATACGGGATGATCTAACGTGTCCGTTGCGATGTAAATCCCGACATCTATATAGGGGGATGTTGTACCTTGCACAGGTTGATATGTTGCACATGCACACATTCATATATGTGTATGTGATATGCATATAAATTTAATATAACATGAAATTAAATAATACAATATCATGTTTTAAAATTAAATAAAATAAAAATTTATTTAAATAAAATTTAGAAATATTCTAAATAAATTAGAATTCATAGTCCCATTAAAGATCTAATAAGAGATTTTTTTAAACTCATCTATATCTTTCGTTGCGGGCTGGCCCAGTTCCAACAGATGTATAATTAATTTTTCAAGTTCCATATTTATAAATAATTTGTTTTAAATCATTATAGATCTTCATTTTTCATTGAAATTGCATTTATTATCTCAAAAGATAAGTCCGTATAATATTTTGAAATCAAAAGTACAACATACTTAGAGTTTAGTTTCTTCTCGCTTTCACTTATAGATAAGTAATAACCAATTTGTATAAGTATTTTTTATATGTAAATTAAGTTTATATAATGGTTTATGATGTGCAATTGAAATATTGAAAGTGATTTCAATTATTTAAATGACTCCTCAAAGATTAATCTCAACGTTGTAGCTCAATTTACCTTTTTATTGTAGTTTGCAAGTTTATTTTTCGATCTTTTGTTCTCGAAATATATATGCACAATCTTATTGCGGTTATATTAAAATTGGATCTCTCCTAATCATTTTGTTTTTTTAGAATTACAGCCTGTGTGACGCCCCACCTCTATACCCACGCTAGCCAAGAACACTACAGAGTAATGCCGTCGACTAGCACGGAGAATAAGGCTGTTGAGGAGCGACCATCTGTATAATTGCTTTGTGCGAGTACCGATATGCCAGATAAAAATATAACTTTTCATCTCAAGAGGAAATCCGACATACCGACACAAACTCAAAGCTACTACACAGTGGCTATAAAGGTCTTCGGAAACAAATATAGAAATAAACATAACACAAATCAGTCACGGATAATTCATATCACAAAGGCGGAAATAGATATGAATATAACACATGAAAGTGTACATCAGAGTAGTGGTCAAACAAGATCCACAATATCAAAAAGAATAGATACAAGTGCTAGACAAAAGAATAAGTATACATCATAGAGTCTGTATCTCAAATGTATACAACAAAAACTACTAATCTAAGTAGTTAGCCAAAAGTCGGATGATGGTCCGATAAGGTGGCAAGCAGAAGCACCTGTAAAATCTCAGTCTGACTCGAGTATTATTTATAAGAAGAAAATAATAAACAGATCAATCTAGCTATAAATATCAGATGAAATGATATTGAATAAGAGATATGACTAAACGTATAATAATCACAATGCCAAGCTGTGATAAATAAATAATTGAAAAACCAATAAGAGATTAATCAATATCGCAAGGATCTTCTCAAAGATAAAAAGGAATGTCATACTCCTAATTTCATTCACTAAGCCACAATAAATGACATACATATCAATGCCAATCGTAAAAGTTGGTGAAACATAAATTCCAGAATTCAACACACGAAATCCAAAAATCAAATAATTCGGAGCATCGACGTCGTACAGCGTGACATCCGATGAACCAAATCACAATCAAAGGGAACAACGACGTCGTACAGCGTGACATCCGATGAACCAAATCACAATCAAAGGGAACAGCGACGTCGTACAGCGTGACATCCGATGAACCAAATCACAATCAAAGGGAACAACGACGTCGTACAGCGTGACATCCGATGAACCAAATCACAATCAAAGGGAACAACGACGTCGTACAGCGTGACATCCGATGAACCAAATCACAATCAAAGGGAACAACGATGTCGTACAGCGTGACATCCGATGAACCAAATCAGAATCAAAGGGAACAACGACGTCGTACAGCGTGACATCCGATGAACCAAATCAAAATCAAAGGGAACAACGACGTCGTACAGCGTGACATCCGATGAACCAAATCACAATCAAAGGAAACAACGACGTCGTACAACGTGACATCCGATGAACCAAATCACAATCAAAGGGAGCAACGACGTCGTACAGCGTGACATCCGATGAACCAAGTCAAAAAGACATCGCACAATGCTAGTCTAAAACATAAAATGATCGCCATGATCAAAGAGAAGTGTCAATTACAGTAAGCTAGTAAATATATGAGCTTAGCTTCATGTCCCATAACCACTAGCTTAACTTAAATATTTATGAACAAATTGTAGATCTCCACTAGAAAATTGTCACAAGGATTTCAATCGAACAAGTCCAAGAATTAACCGGCGAAGTAAACGCAAGCGTTTCATACCACTTGTTTTACTAAGTCGTTTAATTAGATTTCTCATACGAGTGAGGTAAAGGTTTGTATATACTAGTAGATTGGAAAACGGTTTTATAAACGAGTTTGGTATTGAAAATAGAGTTGAAATCGTTTTGAGGAAAGAGTTTTGATATTTACTACTAGTATAGAAAACCTTTATATTTTAAAGTGACAAATCATAGAATTGATTGTAGAAACAATAAATCATAAAAATTCACATTTGAAGACGTGAATCAAATCCAAAGAAATCGATACCGAATCCATCAAAATGGATATTCCCAAAAATCACGATGAAAATGTCATCAAAGTCCATAATAAATGATAGCAACAAAAAGGGAATCAACATGAATCGATTAAAGTTGGAAATATACTCAAAAATAGCCAAAATAGGCAAACTAAACAGTTCCAGACATCTGGTAGGTGTTCCCAGACGTCTGGCCCTAGTATCTGGAAGTATATGTGTTTTCTCCCTTCTATTTTTAATTCCTGGGCCATTTCAGACGTTTGAAATTTTCAACCAGACGTCTGAATTTGATTTCAGACGTCTGGATTTTGTTTCAGACGTCTGGATTTAGTCTCTTCCTTTTTCAGAACCCTTTCCAGACGTCTGGATTATTCAACCAGACGTCTGGATTTGGTTTCAGACGTTTGGAATTTGGTTTCAGACGTCTGAAATCTTCTGCTAGGCAAAAAACAACCTAGACCAAAAATGGCAAATCCAAACCGAAATGCGATCGAACGAGCGATGGATGCTAAAGAATTATGCCAATCGACAACCCAGCACTATAGGCTCTTCGATGCATCACCAAAAGCATGTTCAAACATCAAAGATTGAATTTTTAAAGATTTGACTACAAAACACCACAAATTGAAATATTCACCAAATCAATCCAAACCAAAAGCAAATGAACATAAATAAGTGTTAGGAATTCATACCTAACGACAAAGATAGATATAGACATAGATGTGAGATAAAAATCTCACCTTTGAACCCAAATCAATGAAGAAGAAGCTCGAAAGCAAAGGAAGATCAACCACACTTCAATCTCAACACTAGAAGCTTGAATCTAAGCTTAAAAGAGAAATATTTCCTAAATTAGGTTTAGGAATTTTCTGAAGTCAAAGAGAGAATAAGTTGGAGAAGAAGAAAGAGATGCTTACTAATGAGTTCTCTTTGATTTTGGAGCAAGAACTTGAGCTAGCAAGAGGAACTAGGGCTTGGAGTTTCTAATTCCCATTCTCTTCCACCATTTTTACTTAAGCTTGAGTGTTAGGAATATGAAATGAAGTAATGAAGAGTTGGAGTGGGTTGGGACTGAGTTAGTAAGTGATTAATGGGTTCAGCCCAAACCAAAGCCCTAAGTGAAAAAGTGGCAAAATTTCACTATCTCCAAACATATCGAAGTTTGTACTCAAAAAGGTCGCAAACGTCATTTTGAACTCAATAGGGGTGGTCTCAAGTCCCAATTCGACTGTTTGCAAAAAGTAGCTTTTCGGACCAAAATCCGACGAACGATAAAATATTTAAATATAAAATCGATAAATATGCGGGTTGTTACAGTCTGTTTTTCTCCTTAATTCATGTGTATATTTTCATATTTACCCCTATAAAAAATTTCATTTACAGGCTTAATATATCGAAGTGTAATTGTCTGTCCCTTTGATTTCTTCTTTATTAGTTTTACTCCTCATGTTCAATAATACTTTGATTTCTCCATAAAGTTCAACTGAAAGAAAATTTTCTCTTTTCAAAAAGAAAATCTCTATTACCATTTGTTATACCCAATTTTCACGAAGATAAAAGCAACAGAGGATAGCATAAGGGGTTGTTATGGGCATTTTCGTTTACAGTATAGTGAATACATAAAGTCGTCAAGGAGCATAGAAATGTCTGGAAGGTGCATAATAAGGCGCATCATATTATCATAAGGGAAAAGCGGTGTTAGGGGCAAATTTGGCATAATCAAAACTAATACTCAATGCATTTGTAAAATGTTCTTATGGTCGTGACATGCACCTAGGTCGAAACTGCATCTCATAGAGTTACGGGTTAGAAAATATGATTATCTTAAAAAAAATTCACCACCTAACCGACTCATGCCCTACCTCAGAGAGATACTACCTGCCTCAAGCAAATGGAATACTTGGAGACATTGGAACATTCTACTGAATGATATAAAGCTGTTGTTCTTAGTTTCATTCAGTCTGACTTAAAATGAAGTAGCTAAACATGTGTAGATCAACTGGTTGGGCATCAAGCTTTCGATGGAGAAGTCAAGAGCTTATTTTGACAAGTGCATTACTTTTATGCAACATGAGAAACAGACCGGTAGGGAACCTAACCCTTTATTGCCTAACCATTTATTAGCTAACATATCCTTACCCAACCTCACACCTATAAACACCTCATGGATGAGCTCAACTATGAGGAAGAGAATGAATGAGTAATAATGGTAGGCGAGCTAAAAGCTTTAAAGACTGCCTAACCAAATCTCTGCCTAATAGAGTCTTGCCTAATCGAATCTCCGGAGCACTTCTAGACAACAAGGAATCATCTTGGGCTTATCCAATCACCTTCATATATCATGTCTGCCATCCAACATTGAGGGATGGTAGACCAACCTTAAGATCCATGGCATTAGAGCTTTGCAAGTAATAGATCTAGCAACCCATAATTGTTATATCTAATCCCGAGAGATATATTAAGCATAGTAGCAGTCAAAGGTTAGAGCATGATCACTTTGTCTAAGTACCCAAAATGAAGGGGCAAGAAGATTCTGAAGTAAGATAAGTGGAAGTATAGGAAAAGGCAAGGGAAATCACACCATGTGTGTATGTGCACGCGCGCGCTTTCTCACCCTCGGCCTAAATTAAAAAAATCGAATTAAAAATTAACTTTATATGTATTTTAAATAAAAATTGAATTTTTAAATTAAATATACATAAATATTTGTAAATTATTTTACTTAAGTTTATAAATATTATTTTTGAAAATAATTTTTTTAATTTTTACATATATATGTATATATTTAGTTTTATAACATACCATATTAATTGGATTTTTTTTTTGGCAAGGCCAGCCGGTTTTATAGTGGACCGTCCACTTTTTATTACGAACGTAATAAAGGTTGAAATATAGGAGTAAGGTAGAGACACCTTAACTACTAAATAAGAGAGTAAATTACAGCACAAGAGTGTGACAGACATGTCACATCTACAATAAAACTAACAAGACTAGGACTCCTCCAAGGAGGTAGTGACATCAAGAACGTCAACTACAACGGAAGAGGAGCCGTTCCCTAGCAAACCAATATATGGGGGAAAAAGGAGAGCAATAGCAAGATCATATATGTCAGCGTCAGCCGAGTATATAAAAGATCGATCCCAAGACATATCTGCTAGCACAGTTGCATTAACCTCAGCTTTCAAACCATCCAAATCAAGAACCAGGGAGTCACCAGCAGGTCTATAAAAAAGGCATCGTTGGTCCCTAAGATCAGCAGACACATAACGGAAAAAAGAACCATCAATAGGGTTGAAACGAATATCCGAACGACGATCAACCCAACATCTCTCAGACTCAACCCAAACTACAGGCAACTGGGGCGAAACAAGATCCTGAATAGCAGAGGAATCAACGGAAACATCAATAGGAACACTGGATGTAGATGGGGAAACTGGTCGCAAATCAGGAGACACCGCATCCGGAACGGAAGGAGCTACAGGAGTAGGGGCCACCGAAGAAACTTTGGGAACCCACTTCCTGAGGGAAGGCCGAGGCAGGGGAATCTTAGGCGCAGCAGCTGAACCAACAGAATGCAAGCAAGAAGAAACTAAGTGGCCAAAGGAGTGACAGGAGGAACAAATCTCCGGGACCCAACCGTAACGAACACGGACATCCACAACGTGACCTACAGCAAGCTGAACAGGAATAGAGGATGGGAGAGGCTTATTGGGGGTAATCTCTATAAGAGCCTTAGCATACATCAACGTATCACGCGCAACAGTATTAGCGTCAAAACACTTCAATTTACCAATATTGCAAGCCAGCCAATTCAAACCAAGGAGCGGCTGAAGAGCAGAGGGAATTTGAGAGAAATAAACCCAAATAGGGATAGAAAGAACTTGCTCATGAGCCCTAGAAACCGTAGGAGACCAGGGAGTAATAATGAATGGCTTCCCGTCAAAAAAGGAAGGCTCAGCCTCAAGTACACGACTACGATCCTCAGGGGAGGAGAACAACAAGAAGTACAAGGAGTCTACCAACCGAACACGAAGGTCTCCACGAAGCCGCCAAGCCCTACGACAAACAGATGACGCATTATGAAGACGTTGCTTAGAATCCAAAAAGAATCCAACCAAATAATCAGACCAAAAGTCCAGTCCAGCTTGCATTACATTGTCTGGAGGGATTATCACTCCATTATCCTCAACAATATCAAATTCTAGTGGTTTGTATTCTCCCGCGTTACGAGGCAAGGAAGTAAAGAGCGAGGACCAAGCTTTGGTACCAACAAGGGATGGAGCTGCAGGAAACTCCACGACAGAAGGGATCACAACAGCATCCACAACAGGTAGGGCCGAGTTAACTTTAACACCTGAACTCAAGACAGAACATGTGCGGTCAACATTCACAGGGGCAATAGAGCGAACAGTTGACGGGCATTGGGCAAAACTCAAACCAACAGCTGCAACGTCACCCAACACCATACCAAACTCATCATATTCACCGCCGTTAGTACCAATAACACCTGCATCATTCACAACCAAGGGCACAGGGCCAACTACATTCCCAGATTCATCGCCAACCGATGATAATTGCTTCTCCTTACGCATACGCACACACTCAACGTCACCAGATACCAGCCTGATAGAAGGCAGCGGAGGGAAATCAAGTGCAGATAGCATAGGAAGGGACGAACTCGAGGCTACAGAAGGACGGACTTTGAAAACTCTACCTGAACGCGTTGAGGAAGGCGAAGACAGTGGAACAACTGGGGTAGAGAGAGGGGGGGAGAGGAAGGCATGGACGAAGGAGGGACGGCGGCAGAAATGAGTGCGACAGAAGGAACTACAGGCGATTCGAAGGGAACAGGCGAAGAAAAAAATCATCAAACAGAGAACCGCAGTTCATTATTCAAAGTTCAGATCAAAACTTTGGGGACAGGGAGACTATGTCGCCCTGACCTTTGGTTAAGCCGGTTTTAAAGTGGTCGTGCACTATGTCTCATTATTGTGGCCGCTGGGAATCGAACCGGTGCCACTACAACACAATGTAGCAACTCCAATCTGTCGAAACCACTGGACCACTAGAACTATATTAATTGGATTTTAATAGTTTAGAAATATATACATGTACATTTAATATAAACATATTTTTAAAAATTAACAAATATTTTATTAAAAATTAAAAGGGATTTTTTTCGTGAAGATTTTTAATTTTCAAATTAAAAAAGGGTAAATTAAACTCATATGAATATATCAATTAATTTCTTTGGATTTGTGAAAAATCTATATTTGGCCGAAATAAATTATACATACTATATTTTCTATATACATATTCTTAATTATATAACATCATTTTATGTTATAAATGATTTTAAAATATTTATTTTAATATATATATATTTATTTATTACAAAAACTTTAATTTCTATATATATATAATAAATAAAATTCATTTGCAAATTTAAAGTTTCAATTTACAATTAAAAGATATGTTCATATCTAGGTCTGGTTTTAAATTTGAAATTTAAACTTGAATTTTAAAATTGTTTATATATATAAATAAATATTATTTTATGTATATATGTATTTGTGTGTGTATAAGAACTACTAAATACACGTATTAGGTTAAGTCAAATATAAATATAATTTTATATTGCATTGCTATATACATATATGCATGTATGTACGTATCGTGTGGTGCTAAGGGCAACACGTTACTTGCTAGGGGCACCACGGTCGACGATTAACCGCTGACTAAACAATTGTTACTTAGCGATTGTCTGCCGAACGTAATATCAAAAAATTCTGCTCAGTAGTTAACCATCAAACGAGGTGGTCGTAGCATAAATAGCGATGCGCCTAGCATTACACTATATATATACATATGTATGTATATATATTAGATAACATATATGTATAGAAGAAGCCCAACTTGAATCTGGTCCCTAGGCTAATTGTGTGAAAAAAATGAAGTTGTAAAATTCGTTCGAAGTGAACTAAAGATAATAAAGGTAGAAATATAAAAAATGGTTTGAGATAAAATGAATTGAAATTTGTAATGAATTAGTAAATGAAACTAATTTAAAATAGTGATATGAATCAGTTGTGAATAGAAAAAAATTGATAAAAAATTCAATGTTCAAAAGGTAAGTTGAATCCAAATAAAATTGTAAGTGTAAATTGAATTCAGATGAAATTAGAAATGTAAGATTAAATGAAAATGGATACATAACCTCAATAGTGAAGTAAAAATGGTATAAAAATTAAGTATTCAAACTTTTGTAATGAAATATGCAAAAACGATATTTGAATATTGTAATTGGATATTATGGCTAGTAGAATATACATGTGTGTTGCAGGAAAAAGATGAATTGGAATTTGATTTCGAAGATTAATTTGAATTGCTCGAAAAAGGTATGTATTTTAAATTTCAGTATGAAATTTGATGATCTTCTCGTCTAGCCACTTGGCTTTCTGTTTTCTTTTGAAATCTGGGGGCCTGCAGAGGCATTTTGTAGTCATACCGAGCTAGCCGTGCAAAGGAGACGCTAACGAATTTTTTCAAAAATTTAAGGAGTTTGAAAAATTTTAACAAAATTTTGAAAATTTAAAATTTGGATTTAAATGGTTAGGAAAATAACGTTGTTTGGAATTTATGGAAGGTTTTGGAAAGATAGTTGAAGTGATAATGGACTGTTAATAAGAAGAATTGTTTTGGCAAATTCATAAAACTGTTTGGCTTTGCGAAAAAGATAAAAGGGTTAAGGATCATTCTTCTTAACTAGAAATTTCGGGACGAAATTCTTTTAAGGAGGGAAGGATGGGACGACCCAGAACTTTTGACAATTGAAATTGAAATATTTGGCGAATTTTTAAATTTAATTTATTGAAATTGGGAAAAAATTTGAATCTTTAGTTTTAAGCCTATTAAAGATAATTTGATGACTTAGAAAATTTATATTGACAATACTGAAGATAATGGAAGCTTCAGAATTGGATTTGAAGATGATTTGTTCAATTTTAAAATTTTATCGTTCAAATCGATATTTAAAAATAGTCTTTCGAGACACGGTCTCGGAATTCGACGAAACCAGTTCCATTGATTCCGTACTATGGTATTATTATCGAATTTTGATTTCCGTGCATTCGGAGTTGCCGTGTGATTGTATGATGAGCAAACGCGTTGAAAATTATATCGAAATTTAATTTAATATCTAGTTCAAAAAGCTATCTTCTCCATACGATCGAATTTAGACTCGAAACATTTTCCATTGCATTCGGAATAGGCTTATAACATTATAAATGCCTAGCGGTATGCCTCAATTGGAGATCAGAATTTTGAGTTGCAAAATTTAACGATTTAAATTTGAATTTAAAATGATATATGTTTATGTGTTTAATATAATATTATTTCTTAAGGTAAATTACACGTCTCATTTTTTCTTACACTTGGCAAAAGTTGAAACATGTGTTTGTTTAGAAATTTATAAGAAAAAAAATTAAGTAACGAATGAAGGAAAATATAATAGCTGAGCATTTTAAGAAAACAAAATCTTTTCGTTCCACTCCAAATCAAACTTTCAAGCCTCGCATAAAATAAAAATCAATGGCCGCCTTCGCTTTTCAAATTCTAGGTCACCTCCTTCGAAATCTATTCAGTTGTTCCTCACCTATAAAAAAACAACAGATATGTCGAAGAGAAAAAAATGGTAGCCTCTCTCCAATTCGAATTCGAAGCAAAATCATATTCGTTCGGTATAATAAAAAAGAAAGAAAGTGAATGGTGAAACGCGATTTCATCGCGATGTCTGCCTCATGCAAAGAGGAGCAAGCAAACGATTCGCTCTCTGGTGAAGTGGCGATTCTAGGGCAGAACAATTCAAACAAGTCGAAGGCGGCACCGATGGGGTATGGCGACGACTGGAAATCGTGGTGGGGCTATGACTTGAGGCACGCGCGACGTTGTTACAGGCGGCCTCAAGTGCGATAAGGGGATAACAATGTCAACGACAGTGGCGAATTCAAACGTGGAAAGTGCGTTGCCGATGGAGGGTGGCCGCGTACTCGTCGCAGATCGAGTTTGAGGCGAAATTGGGTACTAGGGTTTCGCTCGAATTCAATTCAAGTAGGGTTGTCGCGATGTTCTGCAAGGTATTTTATTTTATTTTAATTTTTAAATTTTATATATGTACAGAAATAAAAAAAATTATATAGATAGGATTTTGATTCACATCCAGGTACAAACAATGCTATTTTGAATTTATACATATATGCATATGTTAAGAAGGATATTACTTATAAACAGTTTGAAAATGAAAAATAGGCAAATATATATATACATATTTTAAACCCACTAATTTATTTTTAAGATAATGAGCTAGAGCGATTAACTCGTTTAATTTACTCATTTAATCATTTTAGTCACTAAAATTATTTTATTGAAGAAAATTTGTTTAAAGAATAAATTAATAGTTCAAAACCAAATTTTTAGTTAAATAAAATCATTAGTTTAAATTAAAATTAATCAATTGGTAATTAATTGTTCGATCGATAAAAATATTAATAAATCGTCTAAATGTTTATACAAGGTAAAAGCCTGAAAGAAAACGAGTTGGAATTGAAATGGGTCGCATGCAAAGACAAAGGTGAGGTCTTCTCACTCAATCAAATATTTTTCTGATTTAAATTTTGAATAATTAAACTTAAAATTATTGATTGTGTGACTGGATGATTGATTTATTATCAGTTACATTAGTTTAGACCCTATGCACCGCATAATAGTAGATAATATTATATTAAACCTATATACCGCGATATTCCACCTCGAAGTGGAATTGGTATTATATATGTATTTGGAGTGATTGATTTCCCACATTATATAGCGAATAAGACCCTATGCTCCACATGATAGCGAATGATATTTTATAAATCTTATATACCGCGATATTCCACCTCGAAGTGGAATTGATATTTAATTGTTATGCTAACATCTGTTGATGCAAGGAAACAGGTTGGAGGGATCCAATTGGATTCCTCAAAACATTTTGATTTGTTTCAATGTTATATGTTGATTATTTATAATCTGTATGTGATTATTTGTGATTGAAACCGTTGAAGGCTATAATTTAGCCGAATATATTTTTGGTATCGTATAATACTAGAAATAAATCAAATTGGATTTTGAAATTTGGGTAGAAAATTTATAATAAATTAATTTAAAGAATTAGGTGAATTTAAAAGAAGAAATTTGAATAGATAAAGTTTTATTTTGAAAACCTACTGAATAAATTCCAAAAAATGTGGGAAATTTTTTTAATAAAGGAATTTCGAGTAATATTGTTTAATAGTTGATGATATTATTTAAAATACGGATTTTAAATATTTGAAAGAGATAAAGGAATTTATTTCAAAAGGAAATAAATTTAGAAATTAAATTTGGGATTTAATTTGGAGTTGAAATAAATTTTAGAAATTAAATTTGAGATTTAATTTGGAGTTAAAATAAATTTTAGGAACAGATTTGGAAATTTGATTTGGTATTTTGGAAATAAATTGGGAAATCGGTTTGAAATTGATTTGATGTTTGAAAGAGAATATTTTGAAAACAATTTGAAAGTCGTATATCAGTGGATATTTGAAAGTTTAAAATTCAAAATGGGAATTTAAAAAGGAAAGGGAATTTTTTTTAAAAAAGGGAACTTTGTTTTAAAAATAAATATCGTTTATTTTTAAAAGTGTGGGAAGGAATTTACATATT
Source organism: Allium cepa (assembly GCA_030765085.1). Taxonomy (NCBI): domain Eukaryota; kingdom Viridiplantae; phylum Streptophyta; class Magnoliopsida; order Asparagales; family Amaryllidaceae; genus Allium; species Allium cepa. The sequence goes on along the minus strand of CM060937.1, from coordinate 303,143,217 downwards.
TGGAAAGTAAATTATCATAAATCGAGAAGATTTATTAATTGATAGAAATGGAAAGAGAATTTTTTCTGGAAAACCGAGTGTATTTTTAAAATAGCTTTTAAAACAAAATTAAAAGTTCTAGATTTGGATTTAAAAAAAATATTGTTGGAGAAATTATTTTTGGGAATTGTTTTAAATCTTTAAGGTAAAGATTTATTTAACTAATTATAGAAGGGGTTATTTTAAAGATTAAATTGTTATTTGATTTAGATAATAGTTATTTAAATATTTATACTCTATCTACTAATTTTATTTTGAATTTAGTTTGGACTTGAAGTATTATATGAGGTATTGGTATAATATTTTCATATCTAATATGTAAATAAGTATTTAGAAATAGTTTTATTCTAAATATTTCCAAGTATATTTTGGATAAGTGGTTTGAACTATTTTTAAAGTATTTGAACTCGTCATATTTTCAGTGGAAATGAATAAATATTTGCAAATATATTCCGCGTGAGGAAATTGATTTGAAATTTGTTTTCAAAGGATTGAAATATGGAAATTGATTTGAAATTTGTTTTCAAAAGGTCCAATGTGAAAACATATCTTGCGAAGATATTTTGAAAGTAAATAACTGGGGAAAAATTATTTGTAATCTTGGTGATGGTTGTGAATGATGATTGATAGTTAAATAACCGACTATCAATATTGGCCTTTTTAATGTCATTTGAATTTCGATGCGACCGAGGGTCGGATTCCAAATGGATATTCAAAAACCACATCGAATCTTTATGATTGTGATGGATCTTTTGTTTAAAAGATCAAAGTGGAAATTGATTGTGATTTGTTTGAAATATGAATGTAACACTTATTTTTTAAAATAAGCGCTCATTATTCGGATTAGCCGGGAGAGGACTTTGTGTCATAAAACCCATTCCGAATAATTATACGATGAAATGAGATTGCATTTGAAGATGGTATTGAAGACCGGCTATTTTCGAAAGCGAAAGGATTACCTGTCGAATGTCTCTGCACCGAGTTGCTTCGGAATAGAGATTTTATCACCCTTTGTGATAGGGATTCCGAACGTGATTAGTGAATATCCGGATTTCAAGGGCTTCTTTCGGGCATTCGACCGTGCAGCATTGGATACCGTGGATGTATCGATGTCGACTTTCGGGCATCGAAAAATCGGGTCGTGACAACAATTAGCTGGGGCTACAAGCTAATGGATATGGCGCAACCCTATACTAGTCCCATCTGGTTTTCTAATATCTGAGCCATTTATACTTAAGGATATCCCCCCATAATTTTCCTTGAAAACTACTTCAAAACGATTTAAACCTTTAAATCACACTTTAAACAAGAAAATGAAATAAGTCTTTATACTTTACTCAAATCATGTTACCATGTTAGATATATATCGTTTTCGCAAAACTTAGTTGATGAAAACACTTTACCATTTGAAAGAACCTCTTTCCATACTTTGAAACTACCTCCTTCAAAATCCATGTTTAAACCTTTCAAAATCATCTCTAAAACCTTTCGAATTTATTCAAAGTAATCCTTTCGGAAGTTATAAACCTTAAAAATCCTTCTTTAAAATCACTTTAAGTCATTGCCTTAGAAATGGAAAACCTTCCTTCAAAAATATTTTAAAAACTTCTAATAAACCTTTCGAAACAGAACCCTTCGAATACATAAAACCTTTTAAAACAAAAACCCTTCGTAAGCATACTGGGCTCAATTTTAATTAATCTGGAAACCGTCATTTAAAGCCTTTCGTCTTTATTAAAACAACCTTTTGAAAATACCTGAATAACCTTTCGAAAGCCTTTGGTTATATTTCACGAGACAAGGGTAACCACATAAGTCAAAAGCTTCTCTTCAAAAGCATTGGAGAAACTGCTAATTTTAAAAACTAGTAAACCTTTCGACTGAGTCGGAAGGTTCAAAACAAAAACCTTTATAAAAGTAGTGGAAACCCTTCCGCGGTGCCGAAGGTTTCAAAACAAAGTAAAGGTGGTAGCACATACAACCTATCGACTACATCAGAAGGTTTTAAAGTCTTTTTCTTAATTATCTTGATTTGGCTGGAAGAGACCATGTCGAAAGCTCTAATTTGAAAGCAAAGCAGGCGAAGGCTTTTCACTTATATAACAATTATATACCAACTTTTTAGGCCATCAACCTTTCGGCTTAGAACCTTTCGACTATATTCAATTCATTACATACCAATTACTTGATACCTTATGCATTGAACTTTGACCTTATCGAAAGTTACCCTTTTGACTGAAACGAAGGGTTTGGGACGGAATGTATTCAGCCGTATGGGTTGAAACATAGAAAAAGAGTGATGTAACTTAGAAAGAAAAATTTTCAATCAACCTGCCTTTGTTTGTCAAATTTTCATTGGCCAATAAAATGCTTTTTAGAAATGTGCTGCCGCAATTACCAGAATTTTTAAATCATTTTATTTTGCAAAATGCCCCTTCTCATTTATAAATATAGAAAACATATAAGTTTCATACCTTAAATAATTTTATATATCCCTCATAATGACTTAAGAATTCTAGAAAAATTCTAGAAAATATATATATTATATTTTAATATATTGCCTAACATATTATAATCTCAAACCCAAACAATTATTATTTCGGCCAAAAATAATTTAAAACCCAACAAACAATTTCCTTCATTCGAAATATAAAATCCATACTAAATCAAAAAATTATGAAAATCAAAGCCCACCTCTAAAATATTATTCCAGACCTATATTAAAATTACCATGGTATTCGAATGTTATTAAATAGGGTTTTCCTGGTAAATATATCACAAAACATGAATAAACATTTATTAGTTCACTAACAATATATATATATATATATATATATATATATATCTTAAAACATCCAACATGGTAATATTATAGAGAAAACATTTTGAATCTTACCACAAAACCGAAAACTAAAAGTATTAGGGATGTAATAATTATTCATCTTAGCTTTAGAGATTATAGATGAGATTTTTTGAGTGTTGAATTAGTTTATTTCTTCTTTCCTCTTGAATCTTAGCTTTACTTCTTCTCTTGAGATTGGAAATGGTGGCCGGCCTTAGAAATTTTCTTTTTTAATGAAATGAGAATAATGAACATGAGTTACCCATTTCCTAAGGGTTTAGGATATAAGGTTTTGCTATTTCCCAAAATACCCTTCTCATTTTCTAACACACTACCTAGTGTTATTTCATTTTAGTTAACCCCTTTAACATGGCACGACTACCTCCAACTAATCAAATCTCAACCAATTAATCTGCACATTATTTAATTTAATTTAAATAATTAAATATCTTAAATAAGGTAATAAAATATATGGGGTGTTACAATAATATATATGACTTCAATGCAGTAGAAAGGGGGATTAGCAGCTTGGCTTCGACTGGGATGAAACATACCCATTCGAAAGTGATTATTTAATGGAAAAAGTTACTCTTTCAAAAGTAAACACTTTAACACAACATAGCAACCTTCTTCAAAAGCTAATCATAAAACCTTTTTGAAAGCATGGCTTTCGACTGTGTCAAAAGCTTTAGGTAAAACTAGGCAAGGCTTTAGCTTTTGAAAACAAAGCAGGATTTCGACCCCATCGGAAGCTACCCCTTTCGGCACCATGGCTTCCGCCTTCCTTCCAATCCACTTCATACCATTTAACTTTTTAGAAAAAAGTAAGGCTTTAAATTGTGTATTGGTTTCGATTATGTTAGTTCGACTATGTGGGTTTCGACTAGGACAAGGCGGAATCAGAGGAGTCAAAAGGTCCTTACTAACAGGGGCGGATTTTTCTGGTTTAAGTCCAAATTATAGCAACTTTTAGTAATTTATTTTTAACAACTTGCCTACTGCCATAAAACTTTTCAATTACTTTACATCTAAAACTGCCGCATTTATTCAGATCCAATATCAAAGGATTGTAACATTAAAACCTTTCCATATAACGAAAACCGACATTTTGCGGAAAAGCCCTTATTTTAAAATAATTTATTTTTCCAATTAAACCAACTAGGAAAAATCCCCAAAAATCACAGAAAATCAATTTCATCATGTAATCAAATAAATTAAAATTTTAGACCCAATTTCTACCTGAAATTCTCAAAATAAATTTATAATCTATCATATCTTTCATTAAAAATTCATAATAAAATTTTCATAGCTTGGAAAATTCTAAAAATTAAAACCTATCTCCAAAATCATATTTAACTTAACATAAAAAATTTCTACGGCAATCTGAAATCATATATTTTCGGTTTTATACTAAAACAGTACAGATTCATGTGCTTATGAATTAAAATAAATCATCATAATATAACTCAAGCATGTCATCATCCAATTTATCACAAAAACAAATCTAAGTCATAAATTCGAAACATTATAATTATAGAATAAAAATAGAGATGGTAGAAGATTATTATTTACCTTAAATTTGATAAAGAATTTGAGATTTGTTGTTGATCAATCCTCCCTAGCTTTAGATCCTAAGCTTTTGATTAAAATTCCTTTTCTCCTTTGTTAGTGGTCAAGTCTATTAGGGTTCTAGCATTTGTTTTGATTTGAGACATAAAATGAACGTGAAAAGACAAAGGCAAATGTATATCCGTGAATATAAAGTGTGGCTATTTTTACTACTAAGGCTTTATGTAAGTTAAGTATCGCATAAACCAATTTCAAGCCCATTTATTTATTGATAAGCACGACCCTGTAAATAAAAATTTAATCTAATCCCAATCTCCTTATCATCATTATTCAATTTAATTTATCTAATTAAATCTTCTGAATAATGTTACCAAAAATTAGGGATGTTACACATGAGATGCAGGCATTTAAGCTAGGTTCATATTTTACTTCGACCCTAGATATTATGATAATATAAAAGGAGTCTCTATAGAAAATGTTTTGGTTATCATAAGGTAAAATCCCCACCGTTTTTATGTGCGGCGTTATCTTACGAGATACTCTTGAATTATACAGGTTTTCTATAACTTTAAAAACCAGTTGGGTGTGTTTTCTCGCGCTGGTTTTCCAGACCGACTCGGGTGTTATTTTATTATAATGATCGGATCAGACTGAGAATATTATAGATTATTGGATGCTTTGGAGCTTCATAAGACGAGCTGGAGGTCAAGAGACATATTCCCATATATGTTTATTTTTCTGCTGTATGTATTGATTGTATTTATCGACAATTATAAGGACATGCTGTTATAACTGTCCAGGCTGAAATAGGTTAGTATACTCTGATTGATGTTTGTATATATACATCTTATAGTTTTTCACTTGTGTAAAGATTTGTTGTACATTACAGATTATTCGTTCCACTATGAGATTCTGTGTTGTTTAGTTTTCTTCTTATCTTCTTCCTTCTTTCTTTTCCCGCTACCGGTCGGGTTTTCCGACATTCGATTGCTCGACAGCAATACAATAGACGTATTAGTGTCGATTTTCGAGGGTCAAAAATCTCGATTGTTACACTTATTCAAATCAATTTCTTTGTAAAAAAAGAGGAGTTGAACAGAATATGTGGTTTAGATTGCAATTCTTATGGTTTAAGATATTCCAATGAATTAGTGTAATAAATTGAGTTTTTATTTTTTATCCAGTCCGTTATTGTAGTTTTGATTATGAATATTTATTCCTTGTTTTAGACATTAGAATTCCATGAAATCTTTGAAAATTGAGAAAAAAAAACTTGTAATAATAATTGATTAGAGAATTAACATTTAATGCTAGTTTAGAGTATAAAATCCATGCGTTTAGAACTTATAGGCGCGAGTATTTATTTATCACTTTTTACATAATTGATGTGTAATTATTGCATATATGGCATAGTTAATTTGGCATCTATTTTTATTTATTCCCCTTATTAGGAAGGTAATTGATTCTTAGGTAAAAATAGGATAAAATTCTTATATAGCCTAGCTATTATTTTGAGGCGTAATAAGAAAGATTCCTTAAAAGGCCTTATTTATGAAATGATGAGATGAGTTTGTGTGTGTGCGCACATAAATATATATAGTGTAATTAACTTATGGCTAAGTCATGCGAGGTCAATATAGCCACATGACGGAAGTCTACCCTTCACTTTGAGTCTATCAGCAGTTGTGTACACTTTTATTAATGTGAGATATCATTATGATAAATATTTGTAATGACGCGAGGTTTGTTCCAACTTATGTATGGGAAATTTGCCAGCTAATCTGGCTACCAGTTCCAACGATCAAAGGACTAATATGAGATGTCATTATGAGAATGGACCATAAGACAAAGGGCCAACTTGGAGGTTTGAGGTATTAATTGATTGGACCCACCTTTTTCCTAGATGAAGTATTAAATGGTCATGGGGTTACGTTAGATGTTATCTCTATAGGGGTCCACTTATAAAATTAGGCCTTAAATCATGAAGTCTTCCTATTTTCAACTAGAAAGTATTAAGAGGCCTATGAGATTTCATATAATGTCAGCTAGATAGTACCATTAAGAAGCACGCTTTTGGAAACAGTCCTTAAATGATGGGGTCTGCCTATTTTCCATTGGGAAGTATTAAGTGGCTTGGGTACCGTCTCTTACATTATTAGCTATATATGACGTATGATTGGGATATATGATCTACTTCAAGAATGGAAGGTATTAAGTGGTTGGACCCACCTCCTTTCCTTAAATAGAAGTATTAAATGATTTTGATGGTTTTATGCTCATAGACATATTCTTATTTTGAATATACTACCCAAGTACTGAAAAGGTAAGACTCGATGTTTTTATTCACCAAATGCTTGTTGTTCTAACTCCCTCCTTAATATAACACAGGTTAAGGATGCACTGATGGTGGTGATGATGCTTAGAGATGGGGAAGCTTTGCTTGCGGTAATATTTGTTATTATTACTTGCTTTTATGTGTACCATATAATGGATGTTTTGGTTTTTAAGGAATTTTGTATTGTGACATTGTTATGGTTTTGAAATAAATGGATACACTTTGTTATTATATTCTATTCCATTCGTTGTAAGTAATGAAAGTTTAGGTATGGCACTATACCATTATTTTATTAGTTCTACCAACAACTTACCTTAGAATTGATCTAACTTTCGATAGGCCTTTTTTGAATTGAAATTTAGGCTTGTTCTAGGGTGGTTATTACATTTGGTATCAGATCCCTAGGTTACCTGGTCAGTGGGGAAAGTATACTATATGTATGGGTGGCGTAGTTGTTATTATTGAAAAGGTTTTTCAAAAGATTTTTTGAAAACTCATATATATATATATATATATATATATACACTTATTTTGAATTTAAACTTAACTCTAGAAATTTCGACAAAAGAAGTAGTTGCGACCATATTCTAAAAGGATGGGCAAGGTGACTATGAGTTAGAAGAATAGATAGAAGTAATTTCTACCACTACTCCGATTACCCGTAGAGCGGAGATCATATCTTTAGGAGCAAACTAGGTAGAGCATGACCTCAACTTATGGAAGCACCCTAGAAGCTGGATAGTAATTGACTCCTTGATAGGACCTAGTCTTCCTTATTATTGTAGACCCTATAGACATATTTTTAATAATGGGGGCGAACGTAGACAAAAAGGTTGATAAGAAATAAATGATCTTAAGGAAACGTCCGTTAGGTTGACAATTTATACTGATGAATTAACATTTATGGAGGTAACAAATGAAGGTATCATGTATTAAGAAAATACGAAAGTAAGGAAAGGAGCAAACTTCCGTTAGAAGGAATACATTTATCACCACAAGAAGGAAATTAGTTTTTTAAAGGGTCAAGTACAAAGGTTTAAAAGAAAGAACAAATTTTAATCCTACCTTTTGGGACATAATTTAATAAAAATGTTTCTTTGAAAACCCCTTGAAACTTTTGAAATTGACTTTCAAAGATTTTGAAATGAAAATCTTATAAATTAGAAAGTTTTGATAAAAAATGATTTTAGATGACTTTTAAATTATACCACCGTTTGCTTTGTAAAAAGTTTGAAAAGATACTGTAAATTAAAAAGGGTGGTGAAACATCTTTTGTAGGTAATTTAATTTAAAAATTTGGTGACTTGAGAAGTTGAAAAAAAATGTTTCCATTTATTAATTTCTCAATTTAAAATTGATTGGATTAGAAAAGCATTTAAATTCCTTGTTTTATATTATTCTATTTTTCTATGTTATATTTCCTATGCAATAAATTTAAAAGTTCTATCTTCTGTAACTTCTTAGAGGTTGCATAGAAATTTTTAGAAATATAATTATGGTTATTGACAACTTTGGAAATATACCATCATTAGTTTTGGAAATTTTTGGAAAGGTAATACAATTTTTAAAAGTAGTGAATTTATTTAAGAAAAAATGGTGGATCGTTTTAATTATAAATTGATGGCTTGAAAAGTTTTCATTCGTTAACCTTTTGTAACGACCCGAAATTTTCGATCTCGGAAATTCCAGATAGTTTAAGGAAAAGAAGAAAAGAGATAGAAGAAGAAGAAGAAGAATCAGAAACACCATCTCACATTCGCAGCGGATAAAATATAATAACAAATAATAACAGTTATACAATGGAAATTATACATATCAAATATCAATTAATACATCAGAGTTACGCAAACATACAATGATGGGCAGATACAATCATGAACCAGATAACTACAATATTTTATAGCAGATTAAACTTCATACGTTCCTGTCATCCATCTCGCCTCCTGAGCTCCAGAACGTCCTTACCTGAAAATCTGTAATACTCGGTCTGACTCGAGCATTACATCAAAGTAACACCCGGATCAGGCTGGAAACTAGCGAGAGTATACCTATCTAACATGAATTACAAAAAAGCATACAACTTATATATGTACGTACGTATGTATGTATGTATGTATGTATAACCCGGGTAACTTGTATTAATTACAAATTCACAAATCATTATAGACATTACTTACATCACACATCAATTTCTAAGTATCAAAACTTAGATTAAATGGTCCAATTCACTTAAATCATTCCATTTTAGCCTATTAATCCCACATATCAATTTATGAAGAATCGAAGTGGTTTCGGGTATTAACTAATACTTGACTCCGGTCTCTTCGAATCCAATGTCATCTTAACCCAAATTATCCAATTAAATACAATTTAACTTTAATTACCAGATAACACTTTTACACATCGATTCATAATTGATAGATAATCACATTATCACCATCCATCTAACATATCATATCACAAAGCAATTCATATTAGAGATATCACCCAATTCAAAGCACTCATCATCATTCAATCATTAATAAGCAAGATTGATCACTTCCATTAAATACATTAACTAATGATCTTCTAATTACTTTCATTAGTTAATTATTCTTAAATTTCATTTAATAATTAACCTTTAACTTAATTACATTCATTAATCAACCTTGAATAATCACAATCAGAAATTATCTTTCCTAAATTACTCCATCAATTAAACCAACTCCTTGATTAATTATAACAATTAATCCTTTAATTACACTGAGTAATTATCACTGAATTCCTTCCACCAAGTAATTAACCTTTAGTTACTTCCCATCAAGTAATTTCCTTTTAATTAATTACATCTAGTAATTATCCACTCATTACTTCACTAAGGAGTTACACCCCATTAATTACCTTAAGTAATTATACTTAATATTTAATTAATTATATTTATTAATCACCCTTGATTAATCTCATTCTGAAGTTAATTACTCTTAATTAATTACATCACTTAATTAGCTTCCCATAGCTTTTATTAGCCAATTCTTGAATAAATTACACTAAGTAATTAATTGTTAATTACTTCTACTAAGTAATTATTCTTTATATTAGTTACACCAAGTAATTAACCCAAAAATTACTTTCAATCTTCAATTGATTACACCCTATAATTACCATTACTAATTACTTCATTAAGTAATAACTATTTTTATCATAAAAATCTTATTTAATAACCTAGGAAATAATTTATCATTAACTTAACCCTTAAGTTTAACTAATGATTAAACATATTTAATCACATTATTGATTAGGTTTTAAATAAATTCCAAGAATCAACTCACTAGGTTAAAGTAAATTATACAACTTAACTAAATCACCATTCAAATAATCACCTTTATTTTAAATAATGCTTAAGTGAATCATTAAAACTTAATTATGTTATCTTTAACATTTGTAACATAATTAATTTACCCGAGACAACTCAGCATTTCCCCAAAACAAAACCTGTGACTTTATCTCCTTTTCCCGAGCTTCATTCTTTCCCCTTCTTTTTTTCAACAACTTAGTTTTAAATTTAAAGCAAAGCTGGAAAATATAATAACACGCACGAGCACAGACCCGAGCCTAAGCTTCAAATGCTTGGAGCAAAACCCCATATGTTCCCAAGCAAAAACTTCTACCTGCTCCCTCTCTTTTTCTTTCCCCTCCTCAATTATAACAGCCACAACCAAAAACATCCATGATACACCATGCAACGTGCACAACACATCGGAACCCCTCCGATCAACTTCATCACCTCCGATCTGGTGACATGCCGATTAAGACTAGCCACCCAAATTTACGAAAGTCCCCTCCTATCAAAATCGTGGACCCTTGACACCAACTGAAACTCAAACCCGACCGGAAAAAACCTTCGCCGTCGACTAAATCGACCACCACGAAATCTGCTACTTCATCCATGGTTGCTTCACAAACTCCAGTACCGATTCCCCCTTATGCGAACAGACCCAATCAAACCTCGACGTCGCCAAAACCCCTAAAACATTGTCGATGAAAAAAAATTGAAACCCTACATCGCTATACTGTCGTCGCCACATTGATCTCTGACCACTCCGGCCATTTTTCCCACCCTCATCAATCCACGAACTACCGTTGGCCTAAACCCCGACCCTTAGTTCAACCCCGATCGATGGATATCGACCAAAAACCAAAATTTGATCAACTCGCCCATTCCTGACAACCCCAAATCTAGAAATTATGAAATCTGTTTCAAAATTTATGATTTATAAATGTGAATCAAGTCATAAGCCTGAAACATGGAACTTGAAAGATTTATTTTCTGACTTTTAATCTATTTCTACTGAAACTTTCACCTCCCTATGAAACTATCTGATGTTAATCCTTAAACTCATTTTTAAGAATAAATTCAAATCATCCCAAACATATGTTCTTCATACATCAACAACTGAAATGGTTTATGTAAGGAGGAATTGGGTTTGAATGTGCCTATGGTCTGAAAACTTAAGAACAGAGGTACCCATACATATATACAGACATGCAGATATATATATACACACATATTTATAAATGTCAACATAACATATTAATTTATTGGACATTTTCACAACCACTACTTCCATGATTTTCATATATATATATATATATATATATATATATATATATATATATATATATATATATATAAAGAAGGTTCAATTTCCAGATGAAGTTTACTCACCTGTGTTGAAAACAGAGAAGCTTTTGCTTAAAATCTAGAATTGTTTTATTTTGAACTCTGAAGATAAGAAGTTGTTTGATCTCTGGAAGGTTGCTGTTTTGAACTAGAAATCCTTTGTTCATGACAACGGAAAGCTATGATTTCTTTGAAAACTTGAAGATGATACAAGTTGAAGAAGATTACAGGCTACAGGTTTGATTAAAAAAATGAAATCTTGTTGATGATGACTTAGCTACAGATTGAAAAGTGCTTTACAGACTTTGATTTCTGGTGGTATATTTGTTTCCAAGCTATTGTTTCTTTGTTTGGAAAATGAAAAAATGGGAAAGAATTTAGAGCGGAGATAGATATGTTTAATATAGATTTAATTAGGATTTTATTAAAATAAAATGAAAATGAAAACAAATGGGTGACACTTGTTTTGTTTGGAAGCTAATTTACTTACAAATGTTAATGTTTGATCTAATAAACTTACACTTGTTAAATTCCATTTTTAAATGATGCCACATATAATTAAATGTTTCTTATATGTTTATAAAATCCTTATATTATAATTTTAATTAACTAGGTATATATCTATATATATATTATACTTTCCTATATTAATTAATACATTTCTCTTTAATATTAAAATTGTAAAAATGTTTTATATTTATTTATATATGTTTTGTATTTATTTTTATACTTATAACTAATTTTATTTTACATGTAAATTTTTTTAAAAGAAAGTATACGACCCTTATATCAATTCTTATTCACAATATATAAGTATTCATACCTTTCCAAAATTTTCAAATATCCTATTACCCATGGTATACATACATAAATAATTACACATTTATATATTTGTATAAGTATATATATAATTTCAAATTCATTTACAAATCCAGGTATTTTTATTAACAGAATATTTATATGTTAAATTGAATAAACCAATTAATAATCAAATTATCAGATGCTCCAAAATCCGAGATGTCACATTCCTCCACCCTTTGAATCTTTTCGTCGTCGAAAAGAAATGAAGCTAAAATTTTATTAAAATTCTTAAAATCAGATAAATTTTCTTTGATCATTTTTATAAAAACACTTTTAAAATCTATATTATATTATAAAATAGTTTTTATAAAAATACTCTTTATAACTCGATGTCTCAACAAGTCTATCCTTGTTCTTACAGAAATTCGGTCATACGTTGATCAGGCGTATGACTGAAAATCTATAAGTGCTTGGTAAACCCATTTTCAACACCCAGTGAAAATATTTGAAAATAATTTTATTGAAAATTTAGAAAACATTTTTTTGAAAATAGAGGAAATATCTTTGGTGAGAATGCTCTGGAAATCATCACCCCCATCCATGGTCGCAGTTACATCCTAGGTTACGTTGCCATCGCAGCAAAAGTCCATGTAACTGTAGTCACTCCACGCCCCTCGATTACGCCATGGAACTCACAACCGATCACAGTTACATCCCAGTGTTACGTTGCCATCGCAGCAAAGGTCCATGTAACTATAGGCATCAGCGCCCTTGATTTTCGCGGCCAAAAATGAAACTTCTCCACTCCCACATAGGTCGTAGTCCACCGATGTAAAATCAAATGTAGACTGTTGTCTCTCAGTGGCATACATGACTTTCGCTATGTTACCATAGGTCGCAGTCTACCAATATAAAATCAAATGCAGACTGTTGACACTCAGCGGCACACATGACTTTTGCTATGGTCTGCAGTAGATCGTAGTGACATCGAGTTACATTGTCGTCACAGTATAACCTAAATGCCTCTGTAGGCATCAGCGCCCCTCGACTTTCGATACACGCTACTCATAATCCTCAGGAACTAGTTTTGTCCGAACTCCTCATAGAATCAACTTTAGAACCTCCCCCTTAGAGGCTCAAGGCAGTACCAACCTATGGTACTCTTGAGAAGTTCATTTTAAGGGAGCGCCTTTTCCTCCAAAGCCATTTTCAAAACAATTTATACTATACACATATAGTATCTTTCAAATCATACACCTCGTATGAATCTCAAATAAATCTCCTTTCTCAAAATCGATTATACCAAAATCGATAATTTTCAAACTAGGCTTTTCAAATCCAATATTGATTTTACCCAAAAATCAAAAAGCCTTTCCAAATCCAAAGGTTCCAAAAACCTTTCTCAAAATCATTCTCATAAGATCCTTTATATATATATATATATATATATAGACATATATGATTTCATTTTAAAAAAAACTTTGATCATTTCAAACTTGTATAAAACTCCTTTTATACTTCAAACACTTTCAAAATCCTTCTCTTCCGGCAATAGATTCAACAAGGGAAGATTTATCTTATATAACAAAGATATATAACTTTGTTCATTCAAAATCAAATATTCAAATTTGATTCCTCATTTCTTTTCTTCATGAAGTGAACCTTTAGTAATAGAAATATCCGATTTCTATTTTAATTCATTGTATACTTCACAAAATATTTTTTTCATTTCAAAAATAATTTCACATTTCTTATCCACAAATTTCCAATATCAATTTCACTCAAACCCGTACGATTTACACATATCATCCGTACGTTATATCAACCTGATCGCTCACTCGATCACACAATTTCACTTCCGAACTAGTATCGTCCACCCGACTTCCTAGTGCGGACTTAGATCTGGTTTCTTGATCAGAAACCATCATTCTCCTTGCATAGCCATAACTACGATAGAGAATATCCAGAACCAATCAACAATCCATATCCAAGTTCGCCGTCGAAAATCGAGTGAAAAATTCCAACTTGGATCGATAAACTATCTCAAAATTCTGTGCTCGAATCTAGATCAAATCACTATGCGAATAGAATAATATACGTACATCCTACGTATTTATCTTCATTGATTATTAACCAAATCAATTCTCTTTTCTGTTCACATTCACTTATGATTCCTATACCCTTATAAACAATTGCTTCAATCCCATATGGATTAGCACCTTATTCTTATCCCAATTGATAACAAATCATAAACAGTTTAACTCTGTCCAGCTTAAATATAGAAAATAACTTAAAAAGTATAAAATAGATAAGTAGTTTGAAAAAAATTATAAGTTTTAAAGTAGCTGTAAAATAGTTAAGTAATTGTAAGATAGCTGGATTATAGTTAAATAATTGCAAAATAAATGTAAAATAGTAATTAGTTATAATGTAGTTGAAAAATAGTAATTAGTTTATAAAACAGTTGAAATATTGTTAAATAGTTCCAAAAATAATTGTAAAATAAGTATAAGATAATTTGGCTTTCAAAAAGAAAAGTCGTATAGTAAATAGTTTGGAAAAAATAGATTTGTACTAAAACAATTTATTTTGAAATAGTCCAGAGTCAAACTGTTCAATTCCCAACCTCCATTTCCAATCAATTCAATTCCAATTTAAATAACTTCAATTTCCATTGAAATTGATTTAACCCCAATTCAAGTTGAATTAACCTCAATTTCTTTCCGAATTTAACTTTATTCAACTTTGATCTCGAATTCTACTAATTCAAATAGATTTCAAATTGAACTAGTTCCAATTTCAATTCTTTTCAACTCCAGTTTGAATTAATCCCAATTCCAAACTCCATTTCCAAATCAAGTTGAATTATTCTTGATTTCCTCCCAAATTCAATTCAAATTCCATTTGAATTTAAAACTATTCAACTTTTAATCACATTTTCAAATTATTTAAATCAAATTCCAATTTGAACCAACTTCAAATTCCAGTTTACTATAAACCATCTCGAATTATATAAATTCGAGTTCATACTTCAAATGTTGATTTACTTCCTTTAAATCAATTTACCTTTACTTTTAAAGTCTTTAAACAATTCAATTCACAGTTTTATAAGTCATTTATAATGACAGGATGATATCAAGGTAAGTAAACATCAATTTACTTAAAACATTCATCATCCACTATCCATTCCAAAATCTCAACCCGGTTTCAGATCACATATAATTCTCTACCAAATTAACCCACTTAACTTTCCCAAGTTAAATTTCAGTTTCTTCTTGAAATTTCCACTTAAGGTTGTTCATTCCAAACTTATTTATCTTCCTTCAAGTTAAATTCAATTTAATCCCTTTACCATACTCAAATTTGAATTCTCCATTTCAGATTTCAAAATTCTTTCCCACTTATAAGTTCAAAACATATATCACTTTAGCTTTTATATCAAATTTTAGGGAGAGTCAAAACTCAACATCTTAGAGTTTATTTCAAATCATTTTTGATATTATGTATATCCACACATATATACATACCTATTTCTTATCCCATCGGGCCGTATTTTAAAATTTTAAACCACCTTCGGTTTTAATTCAAAACAGTTTTCTTCTAAAGTTTCAAAAAACTTCTCATTTCAAATAAGATCACTTTCAAAAATTATTTATTATTTCCCTTAAAACTTTGAAAACAATTTCAAATATTTCTAGATTTAGAATTCAAAACTTCTCAATTTACATCCCTTCTAATTTACAATTTATTCTCATCTAATGTTTACCTCCTTAAAACATTTTATTGCTTGTTGGAAAACAATCATCCCATTATTAAACACAACAACCATTCTATTTCTTGGTTTGAAACAAATTCTAATTCATTTTATTTGTATAGTTCATTTTATCCAATCCTAATTTGGATATGTGTATATATATATTACTTAATTCTTGTCCAATTCCAATATCCAACAACCAATTATTGCTTTATATAAAATATAAACTTATATAAGAATCATTTGGTTTTAAAACCATTTTAAAACCTTTATATAAGAAAATAACAAGCACGCTCTCATACACACACACACACACTCAACTCATTCTAGGGTACCATTGACCCTGTCCTTAATGAGTAATCCCCACCAGAGCCAAGGTTCTTGCTTAACCTTCGCTCTAATACCAAATGTAACGACCCAGAATTTTCGATCTCGGAAATTCCAGATAGTTTAAGGAAAAGAAGAAAAGGGATAGAAGAAGAATCAGAAACACCATCTCACATTCGTGGCGGATAAGATATAATAACAAATAATAACAGTTATACAACGGAAATTATACACATCAAATATCACTTAATACATCAGAGTTACACAAACACACAACGATGGACAGATACAATCATGACCCAGATAAATACAATATTTTACAGCGGATTAAACTTCATACATTCCTGTCATCCAGCTCGCCTCCTGAGCTCCATAACGTCCTTACCTGAAAATCTGTAATACTCGGTCTGACCCGAGCATTACATCAAAGTAACACCCGGATCAGGCTGGAAACCAGCATGAGTATACCCATCTAGCATGAATTACAAAAAAGCATACAACTTATATATATATATATATATATATATATATATATATATATATATATATATATATATATATATATATATATAACCTGGGTAACTTGTATTAATTACAAATTCACAAATCATTATAGACATTACTTACATCACACATCAATTTCTAAGTATCAAAACTTAGATTAAATAGTCCAATTCACTTAAATCATTCCATTTTAGCCTATTGATCCTGAATATCAATTTATAAAGAATCGAAATGGTTTCGGGTATTAACTAATACCCGACTCCGGTCTCTTCGAATCCAAAGTCAACTTAACCCAAATTATCCAATTAAATACAATTCAACTTTAATTACCAGATAACACTTTTACACATCAATTCATAATTGATAGATAATCACATTATCACCATCCATCCAAAATATCATATCACAAAGCAATTCATATCAGAGATATCAACCAATTCAAAGCACTCATCATCATTCAATCATTAATAAGCAAGATTGATCACTTCCATTAATTACATTAACTAATGATCTTCTAATTACTTTCATTAGTTAACTATTCTTAAATTTCATTTAATAATTAACCTTTAACTTAATTACATTCATTAATCAACCTTGAATAATCATAATCAGAAATTATCTTTCCTAAATTACTCCATCAATTAAACCAACTCCTTGATTAATTATATTAATTAATCCTTTAATTACACTGAGTAATTATCGCTTAATTCCTTCCACCAAGTAATTACCCTTTAATTACTTCCCATCAAGTAATTTCCTTTTAATTAATTATATCTAGTAATTATCCACTCATTACTTCACTAAGGAGTTACACCTCATTAATTACCTTAAGTAATTAAACTTAATCTTTAATTAGTTATATTTATTAACCACCCTTGGTTAATCTCATTCTGAAATTAGTTACTCTTAATTAATTACATTACTTAGTTATCTTCCCATAGCTTTTATTAGCCAATTCTTGAATAAATTACACTAAGTAATTAATTATTAATTACTTCTACTAAGTAATTATTCTTTATATTAGTTACACCAAGTAAATAACCCAAAAAATACTTTCAATCTTCAATTAATTACACCCTGTAATTACCATTACTAATTACTTCATTAAGTAATAACTCTTTTTATCATAAAAATCTTATTTAATAACCTAGGAAATAATTTATCATTAACTTAACCCTTAAGTTTAACTAATGATTAAACATATTTAATCACATTATTGATTAGGTTTTAAATAAATTCCAAGAATCAACTCACTAGGTTAAAGCATATTATACAACTTAATTAAATCACCATTCAAATAATCACCTTTATTTTAAATAATGCTTAAGTGAATTATTTAAACTTAATTATGTTATCTTTAACATTTGTAACATAATTAATTTAACCGAGACAACTCAGCATTTCCCCGAAACAAAACCTGTGACTTCATCTCCTTTTCCCGAGCTTCATTCTTTCCCCTTCTTTTTTTAACAACTTAGTTTTAAATTTAAAGCAATGCTGGAAAATACAATCACACGAACGAGCACAGACCCGAACCTAAGCTTCAAATGCTTGGAGCAAAACCCCACATGTTCCCGATCAAAAACTTCTACTTGCTCCCTCTCTTTTCCTTTCTCCACCTCAATTATAACAGCTATAACCAAAAACATCCATGATACACCGTGCAACATGCACAACACATCGGAGCCCCTTCGATCAACTTCATTACCTCTGATCAGTTGCTGGTGACATGCCGATCAACACTAGCCACCCAGATTTATGAAAGTCCCCTCCAATCAAAATCAAGGACCACCGACACCAACTGAAACTCAAACCCGATCAAAAAAAACCTTCTTCGTCGACTAAATCGACCACCAGGAAATCTGCTACTTCATTGACGGTTGCTTCGCAAACTCCAGTACCGTTTACCCCTTATGCGAATAGACCCGATCAAACCTCGACATCGCCAAAACCCCTAAAACATTGTCGATGAAAAAAATCGAAACCCTACATCGCCATACTGTGGTCGCCACGGTGATCTCTGAACACTCGGCCATTTTTCCCACCCTCATCAATCCACGAACTACCCTTGGCCTGAACCACGACCCTCAGTTCAACCCCGATCGATGGATATCGACCAAAAACCCAAAATTGATCAACTCACCCATTCCTTACAGCCCCAACTCTAGAAATTATGAAATCTATTTCAAAATTTATGATTTCCAAATGTAAATCAAGTTATGAGCCTGAAACATGAAACTTGAAAGATTTATTTTCTGACTTTTAATTTATTTCTACTGAAACTTTCACCTCCCTGTGAAACTATCTGATGTTAATCCTTAAACTCATTTTTAAGAATAAATTCAAGTCATGCCGAACATATATTCTTCGTACATCAACACCTGAAATGGTTTATGAAAGGAGGAATTGGGTTTGAATGTGCTTATGGTCTGAAAACTTAAGAACAGAGGTACCCATACATATATACAGACATGTAGATATATATTTATATACATATTTATAAATGTCAGCATAACATATTAATTTATGAAACATTTTCACAACCACTACTTCCATGATTTCATATATATATCTGAATATAAAGAAGGTTCAATTTTCAGATGAAGTTTACTCACCTGTGTTGAAAACAGAGAAGCTTTTGCTTAAAATCTATTTCGAAGTCTGAAGATAACAAGTTGTTTGATCTCTGGAAGCTTGCTGTTTTGAACTGGAAATCCTTTATTTATAACAACTGAAAGCTATGATTTCTTTGAAAATTTGAATATGATACAAGTTGAAGAATAGTACAGGCTACAGATTTGATTAAAAAAATGAAATCTTGTTGATAATGACTTAGCTACAGATTGAAAAGTGCTTTACAGAGCTTGATTTCTGGTGGTATATTTGTTACCAAGCTATTGTTTCTTTGTTTAGAAAATGAAAAAATGGGAAAGAATTTAGAGATAAGATAGATATGTTTAATATAGATTTAATTAGGATTTTATTAAAATAAAATGAAAATAAAAACAAATGGGTGACGCTTGTTTTGTTTGGAAGCTAATTTACTTACAAATGTTAATGTGTGATCTAATAATTTTATACTTGTTAAATTCCATTTTTAAAATGATGCCGCATATACTTAAATGTTTCTAATATGTTTATAAAACCCATATATTATAATTTTAATTAACTAGGTATATATATATATATATATATTATACTTTCCCATATTAATTAATACATTTCCCTTTAATATTAACATGAGTAAAAATGTTTTATATTTATTTATATATGTTTTGTATTTATTTTTATACTTATAACTAATTTTATTTTACATGTAATTTTTTTAAAAGAAAGTATACGACCCTTATATCAATTCTTATTCACAATATAAAGGTATTCATACCTTTCCAAAATTTTCAGATATCCTATTATCCATGGTATACATACATAAATATATAATTACACACTTATATATTTGTATAAGTATATATATAATTTCATATTCATTTACAAATCCAGGTTTTTTTAATTAACAGAATATTTATTCATTAAATTGAATAAACCGGTTAATAATCCAATTATCAAATGCTCCAAAATCCGGGATATCACACCTTCTTAATTTGATTAACAAGATTTCAATTTTGGTTTTTGATTCCTTTATTTTTCCTTGTTTGTAAACCTAAAGTTTCTTTCTTTAAAACTCTTTTTAGGGGTTTATAAATAGAAATAACACCTTTTTGGGATAGAGAAATAGAAAATAGAAAGAAAGGAATGTTTGATGATATAGGAAGGGGAGCATTTCCATATAAGGCGATGAAGAGAGTGATGGCAAGAATTTAAGTAATAATAGAATTGTGAATTCCGATAGACAAAATATTGAAAGAAGTAATAGAGTAAAATAGAAATTATCTTTGTCCACTCCTTTTTTTCTATCGTATAAAGTTATAAAAGGAATCTTTGACCATTGATTGGATTTAAATGACGACTGATAAATAAGTCAGATGTTTTTGTATAAGGAGAAGCATTTATGTAAAGATGAGATATTTATATGTTTTTCCTAATTTACATACAAAAGTTATTTGAATAATAATAATATTGGATTTGATAAAGATAAGTATTGCAAGAGATTTTAAGAGTTTTTTTTGTCAAAGTTACGAGATATATTTCATCAAATAATAGTATATTTTGAGTTATAAGGTAATAAATATTATTGTATGCGTTAAAAGGAAATAATCATTATTTTGAAATGATGATTGTGAAAAAATTTCTATTTTGTAAATCATAATTCTTATAGCTAGAAAACTCTTTGAAATAAAAATGGTTTAACATATTATTTTGGAAAGATATTTAAGTCTCGAATATTTTGTGTTAAAATTCCTATTTTCAAAGAGGAGCAAATCCTTCTTTGCGTAAGCTATTGAAAAGGGAAGTTTTTCATAAATTCGTTTCTGAAAAATCAAGAGAATTTTAAATGCCACAAATTAGAAGTCTAACTTTTATGAAAAAGTTTTGACAAAGGATGTTTTAAAAAGGAAGATTATTTTTTTCCTACTTGGAAACAAAGGAATTTTGAATCTTTAATAAAGGTATTTATTAAAGTTTACATTTTCAAAGATGGAGATATCGAATTTGATAGCTCATGTTTTGTGTATTATAGGAAATGAAATAATAAGTACTTATTTTTAAATAAGTTTATTTATGTGAAGATATTTTATTTTGTGCGCGAAAGTTATGATTTTATAAAATTTTATGGAGTAGATACAGGTCATGACATAGGTTGGATAGACTACAGTTTTTTTAGGATATGAGTAAAATAGAAATAGAATGTACAATCTAATCTGGAAAGTTGAAGTCAGTCCTTAAACTCTATTGGAAGAAGTTGGTAAAGTGTAATGATATTCTAGATCTACAATTGAGTTGTAAATTAGGTTGCCCATAAAATATGAGTTTATGTATTTTATTTTTGTATCAATTTCCACATAATTTCCATAAATTATCCAATTCCAAAATACATGTAAAAGTGCATTGTTCGAAGCAACAAGGAATGCACTAAAAAGGAAAGAGATGTGTAAGAGATGGATATTCTTTACCATAGTTTACACTGTCTATTTCAACAATAAGAAAAGAAATGATTCCTTATATTTCAAACAAAGCAAAAATCTTATTTGTGGTTAATTTATGACGATAATCTTTTTGGAAGGATAGCTTCGATGAATCAAAATAAGAAAATAAGTATTCTAGTTGTAGAATTAGTAGTTAGATATAGATATCGTATAGCTACGCTAAACAACTAGAATATATATATATATATATATATAGCATAAACTACAACTATATACATATTAGTTAGTAATTGACAGATTAGGATTTATGGATGTTAGTTACCAATTTAATGGGCAATAAATTTGTAATTAATGAGGGAAAATGTAACCTAAAGGAGTATTGATTAAGGAAACTTGATATTGCATTTGTGGAAGAAAGAAATTTGAGTAATGAATGGATTTCGAAAACCAGAAGAAGGTTAAAAAGATTAAAGAAGGATTAATTGGAAATGATCCAATTCTGACAGTAATGATCAGCTGTTATGGATATTAATTGAAGTAATAAATGGAACACATTTATTAAGATCAAAAAAGGAAAAAAAATTAAGAAAATGGGTAGCAATGGAATGAAGATAGCCCATCTTAATTTAGAAAGAAGCATTAAGACCTCAACACCGATTATACTAAGTGATAATAAATGGCAATTTCAAGAAAAACTTTCTTCTACAATTCTTGGATTATAGTCGCTAATTGTCTTCCTTAGTTATTAGAAAAGAAGATAATGTGGTATAAAATATATTCTCGTTTTATTCCTGTGTAGCCTTTATGAATGGGATTTTAACCACTCAATATATGTTGGAAAGCTAAGTCCATAAGGAAATTTTATGGGAATACTTAATTAGCGATAGACCATAGGCAAAATTTGAAGTTCATGAGGAAATTATGTTAATAGCTCAAAGTGATAAATGTTTCAATCTTAAAATCTTAGATTTTGGAAAATATAAGGGATTTAGCTCACAAAATGTCATCATGCAAGGAAAAGAGAAAATGTATAGGAATGAGAATGGAATTTCCTATTGATCAAGGATTAAGATGAAGGAGGCAACAATTTTCCTTCAGAAGCAGTGGAATCGTAGCACTCCAACACAGCTTTATGGAGTTGCGGTTTGCATCGTTAGTAATATGGACCCTTAGTTTACTAGCAAAATGGAGGGGTTTGCTAGTAGCTTTTGGAAATAGGTTTAAGAACTTCATTAAATTGGAGCAGCGCTTACCGACTAAAGACCGATGGACAAACCGAAGGAATGGATGGGAACTTGGAGGATTTGTTGAGAGCTTGCATCTTGGACTTTGGAGGACCTTAGGAGTAGCGCTTACCCTTAGTAGATATCAATAGGATTGTAGTCATCAATAGACGATTATTATGGCATCCTTGAATCATTATTTTGGGGAGGCTATGCAAATCGCCAAATTTGGGTTGGAAACCATCAGTATTCTATTCGAACCAGATTTGTATTGCGGGACATTGGAAAGTCAGAATTGATTAGGCAATGTACGATTTGGATAGTTGGAAAGTAGGCATCAGATTTATAGGGCCTTTTCCCAATATGGGTAAAACAAGAAAACTTTTTTGTTAGTTAGAGTCCACTACTTTTTGCATTTGAGGTAATACCTTCGTAGCATAACAATAGTTATGGAGCCTAATCAATTGAGGCATTTTAAGACGAAGCCAATAGTGTCCCATGCCACTGCGTGCATCGTAGAGAATAGAACACAGAGGCTCTGTAACAAAGAATTAGATTGGTTCGAGTACAATGGTGAGAAAATCCGATTAGAGGCATGAGGACTCTTTATCCAACACCTTTCTTTGGAAAATTTTCTCATCAAAATCAGGATTTTGGTTGCATCGTGGTTGCTAGATTGGATAGTAGGAGATGGTTGCTTCACTTTTTCACAACCGCTTTACACTCATATATAAACTTTTATGCATATTGTTCGATGATGGAATTTCTATCGGATTAGAAAACCGTCGAAAAATTTAGTAATAAAATAACCGCAAGCGCACGGCGTAAACTTGTAGTACGTGGCGAATTACGGGTCGATCCACAAGGAATTAATGATTTTAAAAATCTATTCAATTAAATTAAACCAAAGTCAAGTGAAAGTTAAGCTAGATAATTAGTGAACTAACTAACTAACTAAAAGAAAATAGAAGCAAATATAAGAGTTAAGTGACAATTTAGAAAATAAGTCCACTCTCTAAATCATGTAGTTCAACACATATGAAATCATAATCTCTCTTTCATGGTCATTAGTGCTTTAATTGATGCGCTTATCATAAGTATGGCATATTTGTGCTATTAATTAGCCAACATAAGCCATCAAACTATAACACATCCCTTAAACCACTTACTAACTTTCATGAAACTTGACAAAGATAATGAAAATGAAATCTATTTTAAGCATGGCCTATTAACTATTGATTAGAAATATAGACCATCAAATTTGAATTTCAAATCACTTTCTTATGCCATAATCATACTTTAATGAAGAGGCATTTGTGTTAGTGATTGTTTAAGCATAACCTATTTGGTGTCAAAAATATAGGCTATCAAATTTAAAGCAATAACAACAAATAAAACACTTCATTGATCATCATTAAGCACAAAAAGAGAGCATGAATTAACAAATTGTTGAAGTTAGATAATCAGAGAGCATCATTACCCATAATTGAAGAGGTTTAGCCTCTCATATTTGTCATTTGATTAAAAAATGTAGCTTTCAACATGAATGAAAAAGAAAAGGAAAAAGAAAGCAAGGTAAAGAAAAACTATTCTACTTACATGAAAAATAAATCTACACTACAACATAAAAGTAAATAAGCATGTAAAGGAAAAGAACATGTATTGAAGTTGCATAAAAAAAGGAAAAATACATGAAATAGAAATGGCTAAGTAGCCATGAAAATAAAGAAGATAGCTTGGTTTTATTTTGAGCCTAAAACTAAATAAAAAGAGACTAAGGAAGAAGAGAGTTAAATGAAACATAAGGGGTGTTTATACATATGTTAAACCCTAATTCATAATTTTGGGGAATGCCCAAAATACCCTTGAGAAAGTGTGGAGGCCAAGTAATCATTAGCTTCTACTAATCATCATTTAAGTGTACATAAAGCCATTAATTCCATAAGCAGTGCATTAGTCTCTAATTTGTAAATTAAGGTAGGTGGGTATGTGGGTAAGTGGGGTCCTCCATGATCTTCACTTTGAATTATTTCCATCTTCATTCCTTTGCATTCATTTTGTGCATGCATGTCTCTTCGTGAAACCACTCCTATTTGAGATCAAATTCCTGCACAAATATATATAAATTTCCAATTAATTTTTCTCAAAGAAATATATGCACACAAATGACGATTATGCCCATATATGAAGATGGATATGTGACAGGTTAGAATTAATATGGATTTTGGTTAAAACAAATTAAAATGCCCAATATGACCATTTATTTAATTTAAATAGACTAAATATGGTGGTAAAAATATGCACATTTACTGCACATCAAATACCCTTAAACTTATCTTTTTATTGGCCTCAAATAAAGAAAAACTAAGATAAATCTGTTTTCTTAGGGAGCACGATTGCATTGAGCGTATGCAACAAGCCGTTAAACCTCCGGGTGCCCTCAGTAGGACGAGTGTTGTCTCGCAAGGGTTTTCAACGGATACTACCGACAAAATCCAAATGTAGAATGAAAATATTTACAAAATGCAAGATTTATTTTCAAAGAGATGAATGCGAGTTTTTGAAAATATGTACAAATGAATGATTTATTTTTAAATTAACACAAATAAGTTAAATATAGGTTTGGTTATTATCTTCGAAATTTAAGTCATTTAATTATCGAAATTTCCAACAAAAATTAAGTCATCATAACAAATAAACTATAGTTTAATTCGTTTTTTCGGTTGATAACAAAGTGTAATTATAAAATGGACCCTTAGTTGATTATCAAAGTTTATCAAAGTGGTATATTCATTTCTTTTCAGTAACAAGTCAAATCAAATAAATTAAAAATAGTGCTAGGATTTCAATTGCTTACTCTCTCTTGTATTTTTGAAAATTTTATTGATGTTTACAATATTTATATGCCTAACTCAGGTAAATTGAGGTCAGGTATATTACCCATGCACTGCCTTACGGACAGATATGAGGGGAATACAGAGCGTGGTGAGTGAACACACAAGTGTGAACACTTATCGACTCTAGGCATTATTAATAAAAGAAATTTTATATACATACACCTAGCTCAGATAAATTGAGGCCAAATATACCGATCAAGCACCGCCTTTCGGGATTACGTGAGAAAGTTATAGAGTATGGCGAGTGTAGACACAAATGTGAACATCTGTTGACCGTAGGTGTTATTAGAAAATATTTACAGATATACAAATGTTTTGTTTTTTTTCAATTTTTTTTATTTTTTTTATTGAATTTGTTTTTGAAAGAGAGAGTTTTTCAAAATCATTTTAGCACTATTTAACTTAGAAAACAAAAAAATGTTATATCCTTTACTTTAAATCAACCACTTTTTAAAACAAAGATTTTCAATTAGGATATATTTCATAATTATCACATATGAACCTACCTATATACTAGTTAAGCTATCGTTATTTGTAATCAAACTTCGATTTTATTTTTGTTAATACAAATAAATTTTCAAAAATTTCAATTAATAAACCGAAACCATATATTTATCATATAGTGTTTCTTTTAAAATAAATCAAAAGAAAATACAGTCATTGTAGTATAGCGGTAAGTATTCCCTTCTGTCACGCGAGTGACCCGGGTTCGATCCTGACAATGGCGTTAACAACTTGCTCGACGATGGAATTTCTATCGGATTAGAGAACTGTCGAAAAATTTAGAAATAAAATTACCGCAAGCGCACGGTGTACACTTGTAGTACATGGCGAATACGGGTCGATCCGTTGGGAATTAATGATTTTAAAAATCAATTTAATCAAATTAAACCAAAGTCGAGTGAAAGTTAAGCTAGAGAATTAGAGAATTAACTAATTAACTAAAAGAAAAGAGAAGCAAATATAAGAGTTAAGTGACAATTTAGAAAATAAATCCACTCTCTAGATCATGTAGTTCAACACATATGAAATCATGATCTTTCTTCTATGGTCATTAGTGCTTTAATTGATGTGCTTATCATAAGTATAGCATATTTGTGTTATTGATTAGCCAACATAAGCCATCAAACTATAACACATTCCCTAAACCACTTACTAACTATCATGAAACTTAACAAAGAAAATGAAAATAAAATCTATTTTAAGTATGGCCTATTAACAATTTATTAGAAATATAAACCATCAAATTTGAATTTCAAATCACTTTATTATGCTATAATCATATGTTGATGAAGAGGCATTTGTGTTAGTGATTATTTAAGCATATCCTATTTGGTGTCAACAATATAGGCTATCAAATTCAAAGCAAGAACAACAAATAAAACACTTCATTGATTATCATTAAGCACAAAAAGAGAGCATGAATTAAAAAATAGTTGAAGCTACATAACTAGAGAGCTTCATTACCCTTAAATTGAAGGAGTTTAGCCTCTCATATTTGTCATCTGATTAACAAATGTAGCTTACAATGTAAATGAAAAAGAAAAGGAAAAAGAAAGCAAGGTAAAGAAAAACTATTCTACTTACATGAAAAATAAATCTACACTACAACATGAAATTAAATAAGCATAAAAAGGAGAATAACATGTATTGAAGTTGCATAAAAAAAGGAAAAATACATGAAATAGAAATGGCTAAGTAGCTATGAAAAGAAAGAAGAGAGCTTGGTTTTATTTTGAGCCTAAAACTAACTAAAGAGAGACTAAGGAAGAAGAGAGTTACATGAAACATAAGGGGTATTTATACATCTGTTAAACCTTAATTCATATTTTTGGGAAATGCCCAAAATACCCTTGAGAAAGTGTGGAGGCCAATTAATCATTAGCTTCTACTAATCATCATTTAAGTGTACATGAAGCCATTAATTCCATAAGCATGTGTATTAGCTTCCAATTTGTACATTAAGGTAGGTAGGTAGGTGTGGTCCTCCATGATCTTCACTTTGAATTATTTCCATCTTCATTCCTTTGTATTCATTTTGTACATGCATGTATCTTCATGAAACCACTCCTATTTGATATCAAATTCATACACAAATATATATAAATTTTCAATTAATTTTTCTCAATGAAATATATGCACACAAATGACGGTTTTGCTCCTATATGAAGATGGATATGTGACAATTTAGAATTAATATGGATTTTGGTTAAAATAAGTCAAAATACACGATATGGTCATTTATTTAATTTAAATAGACTAAATATGGTGGTGAAAATATGCACATTTACGTGCACATCACATATTTAAGATATTTGCATACATACTTTCTGTGATATCCCGAAAATTTTGGCAATTTCAATTTAATAATTTGTGTTAAAATTAATTTGATAATAATTGTTAATAAGATTTGAATTATTTTAATAATCTTCTTTTAAATAAAACTTTAACTGATAATTTATCTTTTAAAAGCTAATTTAAATTGTTTCTATTTATAATGTATATATGTATATATTTGTATATATTATAAATAGATAAGCTCTGTTTTAAATTAATAAATAAAGACATGTTTTCTAATTTTAATATTTCTGATAACTTGGAGATTTGATTTAATTTAGTATTAAGCTATTAAATAAATAACTATATGGTTAAATACTTAAGATAAATGTTTAATAGTTAGAACTTATTCTAGCTTAAGTTTAAATTTAAAATTTATTAACAAAAAGATTTGTTTTATTTTCTTTTTAGTATGGCTTGATAAAAAAATGATTTAAATATACTCAAGATAAAGTTAAATTTTTTTAGATGATTTTAGCTAAAATTTAAATTTAACTAAGGGTTTGTTTGTTCTTTTCTAAATATAGCTTGATGAAAATAAGTAATAAAGTGATAATTTCTTTTATAAATTATTTTAATTTAATAATGAGTTATTTCTAAACAATATCAATAATGTAATATTTTTACAAATGGATTTCAATACAAATAGAAATGGTTATTTTAAATTTATTTAAATACATATATGTGTATTTTGGAGAAAGCTATAATTTTAAAGATTAAAATTAAGTCTTTTAAAAATGTTTAAATTAAAATAAACCTTATAAATATTAAACATAAGTATAAAAATAATAAATAAATTTAGTAATTGATAGTTAAGTTAAAAATAAAAGACAAAATAAAATATCTATGAACATAAAAGAGAGCTAAAATACTTAAGTTAAAAAGGCTATAACAATAACTGAGACAACTTTATATCTACATACATATAGTATAAAAACAAATCAGGTAAATAGAATCTTGTAGGGCAAAGTAAAGATAGCTAAGAAAACAAGGAAATGCAAATTTGTAGCTGCAAATAGATATGCAAGCTAAAGAGTTAACAAAATAAAATAAAATGCAGGTAGCTTGTAAATAAAGATTCAGACAAGAAAAAAAAATGCAAAGCAAAGCAAAAAGCAAAAATATCTATATATAAAAGTGAGCAATAGGAGACACAAAGTACTTAAGTATTTAATGCTAGCAACAATTGTCAATTCGAATTGTATAAAAGTAAAACTCATCCCCAAAATACAAAAATCTTGCCTGATACGAACAAAAACAAATAATTGTACCTGCATTTTCTAACCCAGTAAACACCTTCCCCATACTAACTTTTCTTTTCTATATATTTCTACTTATTCAGTTCGTTCTAAAACATAGAAAACCAGAAGACATAAGTTAACATTTTCATTTTACAAATTTTATCAATAATAAAACTTTCCTGCAAGCAAACTTAAAGCAAAAACCTGATGCATTCATCTTCAACCCAAGCTTTAAAGCAAGCAACCTGCATGCAAATCTAAACAACAAGGAAACTCAAGTTTAAAACAAAAAGCATTCAAGTGGAAGGTTTTTAAAGCTAAAGGATTTCAGTTTCAAGCTGTTTTTCAACTGGGTGCTCTAACCTCTGTTTAAAATGGTCAGTAACATTCTTTTTGTTTGAACTAAACTAGTTGCTTATGTATAACTGGAAAAATGTTTAAGTTGTAAATTGCTGATACGTTTATATGTGAATGTGTGAATGTATGCATCCTGTACAAATTTGGGATGCCTCTGATTGTTTTCCCAGACCAGATGTGCAAAACAAATGTTTATCTTTTGTTCTAATCACAATTAGGATTGAAAATACAAACCAAGATGGTTTGTTTGTACATGAATTTAACTTTAAAAAATCTGTTTTAGTTAAAACAACTTATTAACGTCACTGGAAACCAGAATGCTTGAGCAAAGCTTTAGGCAAATTAAAATCCAAACCTTTTAATTTACGAATTCACCGATATGTACTGAATTCTTGTACTTTAATATGATTTTTAAAACAAAATTTATAATTTTTAGAATGATCATTTAAGAGCAGTTTGAGTTTATCTGATTTAAGCATTTCGAGTTGTCTCGGTCGATCTAGAGGACCGGAGGCGTCGTGTTTCTCTCAGTGGGTAGAGGAGTGATCATTGAAGCTGGGAAAAATATTGAACGGCGATGCATTGTATCGAGGAGGCAGCGGTGGCAAAATTCTTTCTGGAACCCTAGTTTTTGATGGGTTTGATGAATTGATCACCACGGCACGTGTGGTTGATCGAGTGCTATCAGGTTTGGGGAGATTGTAGAGGTTGAGGCGACGAAGTGATGGCCGAAGTTTGGGATTTTCTGGTGGCCGGAGTTTGCGTGGACAAGGTGTTGTCAGGTATGGGTGTGGAGGAAGTTGCGGTTTCCTGGTTTTTCATTGTGATGTTCCAGGTTTAAGTTAAACTCTCCAATTTGATTTCGAGCAAATGAACACGATCTGACGATCGTGATGAATTGCTTGGGAGACTGTCGACTTGCTCGGTGTTACGACGGAGACCGGAGGTGATGATCGGCGATGTGCATGTGCACGGTGTCCATTAGTGGATGTTGTTTGGTTGTTCTGGAACCTGAAGAGTTGGTAGCCTGGGTTGGAACATAGGACACTCGAGTCTTACTCGATTTATTTCAGGATTCACTCGAAGTAGATCGAGTTTTGACCCAAAGCAATGAAGAGATTGGCTCGAGTATAGGTTGGTTATAGGTTTTATAAAACCTGTCACTATTTTATTTGGGAGGGTTTTGTTTTCTCGGGTTTTACTCAGGTCATTCGAGTATGTGACTCGAAGCGGAGGGAGGGAAGACTCGAAGCAAACCTGGGTACACTCAAGTCAGTGTTTGTTCAGGTTTTAGCAAACCTGATTTGTTTCAGGTTTATTTTAGTTCAAATTTTAAAACAAGTTAAAATCAAAGAATTTAAATCAAAGTTAAATTAATAGATTCAAATTCTTCTTTGAACTCAAACTTGAAATTTAAATCAGTTTTTTTGAATCTGAATGTTTTAAAACAAGTTTAAATTAAATAGTTTTAATAAACAGATAATTAATTCCCAAACAAATGTTTAAATTTTATTGTGATAAAATCCTTCTATTTAAGGATTTCAAATGAAGGTTAAATAAATTGTTTTGATTTGAAATTTGCAAGTTAAAATGCAATGTAATTTAGAAAGCTAAATTTTTATCTAAAAAATTAAGTAGTTTAAATTAAAGGCTTTTCTTATATAAATAATAAATGTTTTTTTACATTTCCTTTAAAAGTTCATAAATTAACATTTAAATTTGGCTAAATGTTAAATGGTAAATCATTTTGAAATCTTAAATTCAAAATGGAATTTAAATTTAAATTTAAAGGGGGTAATGTCTAAAATACACTTCCATGTTTATTAAATCATTTTAAAGGAATAATTTATCTTAGAGATAATTAAGATATTGAAGTGGATTAATTAATAGGTTAATTAAAGGATAACTTATGTATTTAATTTATAAAGTAGTAATTTAGATTAATTTATAACTAGAGATTAATTAAGAAGTAAATTAAGAAATGTTATTAGTTAATGAAGATAATTAACTAAGGATTATTAATTAATTAATTAATTTAGATAATCTGTTGTAAATTGTTAAGTGTAATTACTTGATAAAAGTAATTAAGAGATTAATTACTTATTGTAATAAATTTGATGATATGATTGAATTAAGTTAATTAATTTAGTTTAATTAATTTAAGGAATTATTTGATGATTTGATAAGTGCAATTACTTAGTGTAATTAATAGAGCATAATTACATAGGGAAGTAATTAGATGATAATTACTGGATGAAATTAATACAAGATGATTTGTAAATGAAGTAATTTGGATAATTACTTTTGTAACTAATCAAAGGATTAATTAATAGAGATAATTAATTATGGGATAATTAATTTGTTAATAAGTAATTAAGGGTAGTTAATTACTGGCTTTGTTATTAATCAAGGATGATTAATAATTGTTTTTAAATAAAGATTAATCAGTTAATATACTAAATTTAAATAAAGTAATTTAATGTCAATATAATTAGAAATCATTAATTAATATAATTAATGATGGATTAATTAAGGAACAATCAATAATGTGGTGATTAATTTATGTAATTAATTAAGGAAAAATGTAATTAATTATATTTAATTAATAAATGAAGTAATTAAATGTTAATTGCTATAAATGATTTAGGATAATTTTTATTTATGAAATTAATTAAAGACTAATTTATTATAATTAGAAAATGAATAATCAAAGGTGTTTAATTAAGATGAATACTTAATGGAACATTAATTACTTTGATTTATAATTAATTAATGATTGTATAAGCAAGATTTATAGATGAAGTAATTAATTTAATTTACTTTAAATTAATTAGAGATAGAAGTAGTTAATTTAATTCATTTTAAATTAATTATAAATGGTATGATTATAAATCATTGCTTATGGATGAATGATATTGATATTTCATTTGATGATTGTGAATTCGGATATGAGATGAAGAATATCTATGTGATATGGATGTATGGTTTAAGTATTATAATAGCAAGAAGGTATTTGGATGATAATATTGATTATCTGTTTATGATGATAATGTGATTATCTATTATGAGATGTGAATTATCCATCTGTGTGTATATTGATAATATTGAATTGAACTATTAAGACTAAATAGACAACTTGGCCTTAAAAAGATACGTTTTTGGATTTAGATGAGACCGGGATCGGGTTCTCATATTTGGACATCCGAAAACCACACCGATCCAAATTAACGATAGGTCATGAATCTGAAGTGAAGATGAAGATTCAGAATGCAAGGGTTATTGTCGTTAACTCCGAGGGTGATTCCAAAATGAGTGTAACGAGATAATGCCTTCGGTTTCGTTCGAACCCGGAACGAACTTGTATGGAGTGAATGCTTTTAGAAAATCGTCAGGTGGGAGATGAGCATTCTAACAAAAGTATTTTCTAAAGGTAATCGCAGCCTCAAGCCTCATCAACCGGGAATGGCTAAAACAGGGGAGGTGCAGCAAGGTTAGGTGGGTCATGCCCAAGTAGGATGAGATATACCAATGTCTAGATGTCCCTTTATTTTTCGGCTTTGTGGGCGGTTGATTGCAACAACTGCCGGGGTTATCTTGTTCGGGACTGTTCAGTAAGGAATGGTTCCGGCCTTGTGTTGTAGGGGGTCGGGAGTGATCCTCGGTACGTTGATCTAGGCCACGTACTGTGATGGGCAGTACCCCAGTAGCCATGCCATTGTATGGAATCCA
This sequence comes from Allium cepa, assembly GCA_030765085.1. Lineage (NCBI taxonomy): Eukaryota > Viridiplantae > Streptophyta > Magnoliopsida > Asparagales > Amaryllidaceae > Allium > Allium cepa. Next base: position 303,109,557 of record CM060937.1, on the reverse strand, counting down.
CAATCCAATAAGTGCCAACGGTTTTGATTGTATTACCCACTTTTGTGGCTAGTAGATGGAATTTAATCATGTAACAATTTCGGCTATTTTCTATTTACTTGAAAACCCTAGACCTATTATAATATCACTGAATTTCCTATCAAATGTTTTGGTTAGCGTAAGGTAAAAACTTACCCATGTTTATGTGTGGGGAGTCTTACGTGGTACCTTTTGTTTTTAAAAGAATTTTCAAAATTAAGCAACTTTAACCTGTTACTCACACCAGTCCCATGTCTGACCCGGAGTTTATTTCTGTTTTTCCTAAACTCTCGGGTACTCAAATTTTTACGAGTAGCCAAAGGATTCAGGTTTGCTTTGACGAATTCTAGAGGAGCAATGGAGCAGGAGGCTTTAGCGTTGTAGATATATATAGTTCCGCTGTGTTGGTATATTTGAGTTATTTGTTTAAGTTGTATCGAGTTGTATTAGCTAGATAGGTGTTTATAACTATTTAGTATGTGTTGTATGATCTGTATAACTCTGATATATGTAAAACTATGTAATAGTTATGTGATCTATTATATTTTGTTCCATTCCGCTGTGAGATTTTGATGTTGTTGTTCTTTCTTCTCTATATCTACTATTTTCTCACCCCTTTCTTTTTCAAGACGAAACGGATTTTTGGGGTCAGAAACCCGGGTCGTCACACTTTCATGACACGATTACGCACTCATGCTAGGATTGACTAGGGTTGAGCTCATTTTATTATGTCTACAATAAATAATCGCATTACTTTATTGGTTGAGTAGATGGTTATGTAGATAACTTGGTTGTATAATATGAATGTTATTGCTTGTTACGATATTCGCCTTTAGAAAGATTTCGATACGAAATACTTTTTAAAGGGGGAAGAATGTAACACATCGTAAAATGAATTATAAATAAATAGAGTAAATTAAATTAAATATGATAAGGGTTGAATATGAAAATTTTATAAAAATTGGAATTTGACCATGAACGTAATTCCGTTGCGTTCGTAGCAAAATTTTGATCTGTTTCTATATATAATATGTCGAAAACGGAGCTCAAACGAAGAAGTTACGAGCATTTGATGTTTTCAGATTTAATTAACTTAATTCGAATTCAAACCAATATTTAAATTTACGGTTTGATTTTTAAAATTATCTTAGGGGCTAAGTAAATGTTCAACGTTAAAGTTGAATAGGCTACGAAATTAATTAAAAATCAATGAAATAAATAAATACCCAAAATAATCAACTGATCGACATCTTTACTGTGACCGGTTGACCCCTAGCGATCGACTGCTAGGGAGAGGTGGTCGACCTATCAAAGCCAAATTTTGGTACTTATGGTTTGTGTTTGAAGGGTTGTGCTATTTATTTGCAAGCTCCAAATTTCTCTTTTTTAAACTCTTTTCTTCCAACGATTCTGGTGCGTTTCAACCCCTATAAATAAAACCCTGTCCTCTACACTTTTTATTCATATTAATTTTAGGAATTCAACGAAACTATGCCATTGTTATCTCTCCGAATTAGATTTAGAAACTCCGTAGGGAATTTATGTAAGAATCCAATTTATTTTCTATTCATTTCTTCTTCCTCCAATCTATTCTAATTTTATCCTCCTCCATCTATTTTGAATTTAATAAATATATATACCATCTTCCCGATTGTATGTGTGTATATCAAAAGAGAGAGATTTTGCAAGAGATTGTGAGGCATGAAAATCCAAGGAAGATGAAGCTAAGGCTATTTTGTGAGTGAAAGCCTTAATATTTATTTTCAGCAATTGTTTAGTGTATTTATTTTGGATTTGAATATGCCATGGGGATTTTGGGGGTTCAAAAATATGATAGATAAAATCTTCCAAAATTCCTTTTTATTTTGAAATGTCATTCTATGTTGAGATTCTCAATCATTTATATTAAGTTGATGGAATTTGTTTCTTTTATGCAGTTTTTGATAATTTCATAGTCTATTACACTTCTCCTTCTTTTTTGGGTCAAATTGTGATCCTTCAATAAAATAAAGGGTTTAGATTATGAATTCTATTCGTAGTTTACACCACTTATTCATATCGATTTCTTTGTAAATAGAGTAGTTGAATAGAATACGGGTTTTAGATTGCAATTCCTATCGTTTAAGATATTCCATTGAATTGGTGTAATAAATTGAGTTTCTATTTTATTTATAAGTCTGTTATTGCAGTTTTGGTTATGAACATTTATTCTCTGTTTTGGACATTTGAATTCCATGAAATCTTGGTTAACTGAAGAAAAAGGACTTGTAATCATTGTTAATTAGAGAACTGACATTTAACGCTAGTTTAAAGTTAAAATCCATGTGTTTAGAACTTATGAGGCATGAATATTTATTTATCTCTATTTAAGTGATTAACGTATAATTATTGCGTATATGGTGCAGTTAATTAGGCGTTTATTTACCCGTTTAGGAAGGTAATTAATTCTTAGGCGAAAATAAGAGGAAACTCTTATATAACCTATTTATTATTTTGAGGCGTAATAAGGAAGATTCCTTATAAGACCTTACTTATGAAACAATGAGATGAGTATGTGTATATATATAGTAATTAATTTATGGCTAAGGCATAGGGACGCGAGGTTAATTGAGTTACATGACGGAAGTCTGCCATTCACTTTTAGGCTTTCAGCAGTTGTGTACACTTTTATTGATGTGAGATATCCTTATGATAAAAAATTTATAATGACGCGAGTTCCAATTTCTATAGGGGAAATCTTCCCAGCTAATCTGGCTACCAGTTCCTGCAATAATGGACTAATTTGAGACATCGTTATGGGTATTGGCTATGAGACGAAGAGCCTACTTCGGGGTTTGAGGTATTAGAGGTTGGGCTCGCCTTTTTCCAAGATAAAGTATTAAATGGCCAAGGGGTTACGTTAGGTAGTATCTCTACAGGGGTCTGCTTCTAAAATTGGGCCTTAAATGATGGGTTTTTCCTATTTTTCACTTAGAAATATTAAGTGGCCTATGAAATTCCATATAAAGTCAGCAAGATAGTACCATTGAGAAGCACACTCTTGGAAATAGGCCTTAAATAATAGGTTCTACCTATTTTCCACTAGGAATTATTAAGTGGCTTGGATACTGTCTCTTACATCATTAGCTATTTATGACGTACGATTGGGATATGGGACCTACTTCTAGGATGTAAGGTGTTAAGCGGTTGGACCCGCCTCCTTTCCTTATAAAGAAGTATTAAATAATTTTAATGGTTATGCTCGTAGACATATTCTTATTTGAAATATACCGCCCAAGTACTGAAATGGAAAGACTCGAGGTTTTTATTCACCGACATTTTTTATTCTAACTCCCTCCTCATTACAACATAGGTTAAGAATGGAGTGATGGTGGTGGTAAGCTTAGAGATGGAGAAGCTTGGCTTGTGGCAGCATTTGTTATTATTACTTGCTTTTATGTCTACCCATGTAACACATATATTATGTTATGGTTTTTGTGGAATTTTGTATTATGGTATTTTTATGGTTTTGATATAATTGGGTATTGTGATGATCCATAATTCTATACCCTTTGAGTCGACAATAAATGACACATGTCCAACCAAATTGCATGAAAAGACGGACCATTAAGGGTAGATAGAAAATAAAGACATAACAGTATCTCACACGAATGGAATAACATATATTATTTCAATAATAATCTTTATAGTGGAAAATTTTAAAATTCAATATCAGAGTCTAACCTAGATTCAACCTGGACAGTTATAAACACACGTCCTTACAATTACGGACAAACATCAAAACAAATGCAATAGATGTAGCGGATAATAGAATACGTCCATACGATGATGAAGATCTCCATCTCTCCTCCGGAAATTCCAACCGTCTTTGCCTAAACCTGAAACTACTCGGATCTGAACCGAGTATTGAAAATACCCGAATCAGGCTTGATAAACCAACGTGAGAAACTAAAATATAAATGACAGTGTCATATATCAACCTTTGAATAAAATCTTTTGAAAGAAAGAGTGTCTCATAAGACCATCGCCACACATACACACGGACGAGTTTTTACCTTATGATAACTACAACACTTTTATATATCTAAACACTCGATATTATTTTTAATGACATCTCTTTGAAAACATTTGCATATAAACTTATTAATCTTAGACGAAATTGTTACCATTATTAAATTCCAGCTTACTAAGCTCTACAAACAAAACCATATGTTCTTATTGGTGGATGGATTTCCATACAAATGACTAGGTGAAGGGACCACCTTTCGATGGGTACACCTCTAGATGGATGTCCCGAGACATAGAACATCTGCCCTCTACCAACACAAGACCGGCCTACCTCTATAACTAGATAGTATCGAATATGTCATCCCTCGGTCGTTACCGACCTTTAACCGAGCGCGCTCTAGCATACAAACCACATTAATTTACATCCCGAACGTCATAGCGGGAAGAAATATATCTAGAAGTGGATGATCATACCCTACTTGGGAATTCCCCACTTAGCCTTACCACATCTAACCTGTTTCGGTCGTATCCGGTTGATGAGGCTCGAGTCAACGATTACCTTTTCATATAACACATCTTCTTTCACTTTGAATGCCATATTGTCATTCCTTTGATCACTATTTGACTCCCACAAGCGTACACCCTCTGAGCTTGTATGTCTCTGAGAAGGGTGTTAAGCTAAGAGAAGTTGCCTTCTCTGCCACCATGCAGATGTACATGTATACAAGTCAAACGTTGTGTCTCAAAAATGCAATGTCATACATTCATCCATACAAGTTCGTTTTAGGACTGAACGAAACCAAAGGAACTTTCCTCAGCCATTACTAGGTGAGAAGCCCTTATGGTTTTGAGGTTTTTTATAACAAAGAAACTGCTGCTAATATAATGAATCGGGAGTTTATCCGAATTAATCAACAAGTAGTCCTTCATTATTATTCGTCTTAATATCTCCGTCTTCAAATATCTTCATTTTTCGAACACGTAAACTGGTTCGAAAGTGGTTTTCGGATAGGAATCACCTAAATCTAACTCCGGTTCCTTCGAAGCCAATCATCACTTTAAAGATGTTAAGTTCATATGTCGATATCAATCATCAATCAATTACTTCATCTTTTATTTTAATCAAATATCTTTCTTAGATACATTCTCTTTAATATATTCCATTTTCTTTTCCACAGTATATGGAATCGTTAAGCCTCATTTATTAAATCATTTGATTTATTTAACCTTTCTTAAATCCAGGAATACATCCAAATCATTTTCTCTTTTACTTAGGAAAACCTTTCCAAATCATTCATTTAATCTTAGTCAAAGATTTCTTATATTCAAGCTATAACTTTTAACTTAGGGAAAATATTCCCAAATCATTCACTAAATCTAAATCAAAGATTTTATTTCTAAACTTTAAACTATATTCTTGCAAATCGAAGATTTTCATAACGGAGTACTACTGCCACTTTTGATATGATAAATTTCACCTTCAGGACTAATGGCAAGTAATCCTACATCATGAATATCTTTGTCTTCGATGATCTTTGTCTTCAATATGTTTTATTTCGAAAATTAGTTTGAAGGGGTTTTCGAAAATTAGTTTGAAGTGATTTTCAGATAGGAATCACCCAAATTCGATCCCGATTTTTCGATAGGAATCACCCAAATCCAATCTCGGTTCTGTGGTACTAATCATCGAGTAAAAGATGTTAAGTGGTTAAATAACATTCAAAGAATCCATTTCTTTTTTATTTTGAAAAAACTTAAATATGATCTTTTAGAGCATCCGGGCTTTCCTTTCGATATATTCCACCCCTCGCCTGAAAAGAGAAAATATAGGCTAGATAAGTTCAGGGTACTGCTTTCTCCATCCTTAATTTTAGTTAAACACCTTGTTTTATCTTCTCAGATCTCATAGACGGGATAAATGTACTCGTCATTTCCGCATACTCGGTTTGTTATTACATTCACTACTCTTTACTTTTTGTTTAAGTGGTATAAACAATTCGTCTTAATCATTTATTCAAACTCTCATTAAAACTTCCAAATCATCTTTAAATTACTTAATTATCTTTTGAAAGTCATTCATAAAAGATTTAGGAAAGAATTGTTAAGTTTAAACGCATTTTCAAAAGTTATTTCAAACTGCTACGAAAAGTGTTGCGAATAGCATTTTAAAATTTGTATTTTTCAAAACAACTTTTATATCATTTAGAAATCCATATTTTCAACTTAAATTTCTTGTAATACATATTAAAATATTTTTGGGATTTATTTTATATTTTTAAAATATTTAAAATATCAATTTTAAACGTTGGTCACTTTACCAAAAAAGCATGATTTTTTTGAAAAATTGTTTTGGACATATTTAAAATGTACAAGATGAAATCCTAATTTTCTTCCTTTATTTCTTTAAACATATTAAATGTTTATAAAATATTTCTAACTTATTTTAAAACTATTTCCAAAAGATTTAAGCATTCCATAAACAACATTTTATTTTTAAAAGGAAAGTGCTTTTCTTTGTGCTTATCGACGTGTATTAACGTGACTTGGTAAAAAAATTTAATAATTATATCAAACAATCAATACTTGATGATCAAAGCATGTATAAGCATCCATAGCAATCATAACACAACATCAAACATGTACTTATGTAAATAGAGATGTTAAATAGAGTTTCTCACCATAAACCAAAGTGATTAATTTCCTACCAACATTCTAATCAACCATCACTTCACAAATTAATTCCTACTCCACTAAATACTAGCAAACAATGTCCTCTTCCTTCTAATAACTTGGTCGAGGCTTGAGATGGAGGTTAGCTGAAAATATAAAGAAGAAATCATAGAGCTTTGATCTTGAATTCTCAAAATTAGATCCGAAAAATAAGTCAAATTCTCTCTTATTTTTGACTCTTTATTCTCAATAATTGAAAAACTTGTTAACTGAAAAGTTATTTAAAATTATTTTCTCTTGAATTTTAAAAAAGAATCACTTGATTTTGGTTAATTTTGAAGAAGATATGGTCAAAAGAAAAAGAGAGCTATTCTCAGATTCACAAAAATGAAGCCTGAAAAATGTACTTCAAAGAATTGAGTTTCAAGTATAGCAAACATTAAAAATAGAAAAAACGATGAACACAAAAGTTGTAGCTACTGGAATTTAATATGGTATGGAAAAAAATAATTTGGATCTGTTATGATCAAGCTATGACCAAAACAAAATTGCACATTCTCTGACTTAAAAATTGGGCCAGAAAATGTACTTAAAGAAGTGTATTTTTGACATAGTTAACTTTGGATTGAGACAAAGTGGTTAACATAAAAGTTGTAGCCATTGTAAAAATACATGAGATGAAAAAAAATTGTACTTTGGTTCGGTTTTAGTGAAGTTATGGCCGAAAGAAGAAGATGTAAAATGTGGAGAAAAGGGGAGTTTGATTTGTAGAGAATGAATATTGATTTCTTTTGAATATTTTGAAGATATTTTGACATTATTTATTTATAATTTTTTCTTATGACTTGGAAGCCATTAAAGAGAAGAGGAAGAAGATGAAGAAGCTTTGGAAAAGAAGAAGAAGAAATGTGAATGAAAGTGAGAATGAGTTGGGTATTTATAGAAAAAGAAAGAAGTGGTAAATTTACCAAAATAACCTCTTACCAAATTACCAAACTAATCTTACTTCAATCTAAAGAAATCTCCACTTTTTCAAATCATCTTTCACATTCTTACTTTATATCTTAGTCACTTAAAGATTAAGTAAAGAATATCATAAATATGTTGATTTTGATTTGATGTGATTTGATGTTTACTTTTTCTTACTTTTGTTAATTCTTACTTACTTTTGCTAATAACTTTTAGAAGTTTTATAATCTTTTTTACTAAAATTAAACTTGATTAGTGAATTAATTAATGCTTATACTATTTGAATATATGTTCCTATATAAGAAAATATAGGTGCAACAATGTTGCGACAACTTTTAATCGACAAAACGTTGATTTTCGACAAAATGTGATGTTTTAGTTAAATTATTTATTTATGTAAAAAAAAATTAAAAAAAAATTTGTATAATATTATTTAAAAATATAAACACTTATAAATTAATTAAAATAAATTTTTTAACCATTGAAACTTACTTTTCTGAAATCAGCATTTTGTCACTTTTGTCGACATAGGTAAATGTTACTATATTTGTGTATACTTCTCTTTTCAAATCCTATCTAATATTATTTGAATCATATAACCTTACATATTTTATATTTAAAATCATTTTAAACAGTATATCTTAAAGTGGTCAAATTCTGCGTTGTTACATGTACAGTTTGCTATTATATTTTGTTACATCCACTGTGTGTTATAAAAGTTTAGTTATGGCTCTATACTATTATTTTCTTGATTATCACATGACAAGATCCCTCGAATGTTGAGAAGCATTGCTATCAATTTTCAAGAGCAATCGGATGATATGAGCTATCAAATGCTGAGGAGTAGTGCTATCTCAAGAGCCGTCGCATGTCAAGATACAAAGTTATTGCACGCTAAGATACCAAAGCATAACATTTCAAGATAAAAAGCTATCAAGCACCAATGCAAAGGGCTATTGAATTTCAAAAAGAAGTGTTATCACTTGACCTAATATAGGGCTATTGCATATCTAAAATGTGTATCCAAAAAACACTCCAATTTGCCACGTGATGGTTTCTAATTGGCTAAGCATACCACATTATCTTGAAGAATGCAAAAGCAAGCTATACTACATGTCGTGTTGATAATGTTCCATATCAGTATAATCTTAACCATCCAAGCTCAGTGATTGCCACATATTGAAGATCCAATGCAATTTGTCAATAAATAGGCATGTACCCTCATTTAAAAGAGGTAGATTTCGAATTTCTCTTCTTACTTGTTTTCATTTTTGTAATCAATAAGTTAACTAAGCTTGATTTGGGACTTCTATGGTTATTTAGTTCAAGTGAATTCATGGCCTTTTGACCACGAAATTGAACATTACCTAATTACATATTCGCCTATTTAACTATTTGTACATGAACATGCTTGCTCAAGGGTTGTGCCTAAGCACCTTTGAACTTCATTGACTATTTAGACTTAAACATAAGTCATACCAAATTTTTTTTCTAATATTTTGGTGCTTTCTTTGAGAACTTGAACTTACCTAAGGCCAAAACAAGGATTGATCTTACGTCTTCTAAGAGTACATACCACTCCTATATCATAACAAGGATCGTCAGAACCAAAACTTATGTTGTCAAACGTTTTGCCAAACCCCACATCAAAATAGTGAAAAGCAAGTGATGAACTTTTGGAACCTAGCCCTCAAAATCTTAGAGGGGAAGAGAAAGATCACAAAAAAAGACTCGAACAAATGGAGTTAGAACCTATTTCATCTAAGTGAATGACCTATTTCTTCCTTAGCATTGAGATTAGAAAAAGGAGAACTCGCTCAAAACTACAAAAGAGTTAAAATGATAAAGGATGACCTTTTTGTTCAAGTGAAAATGATGGAACAATCTCAAGGAACTATATTTGAAGAAGAAATAACTCATGATATTACCCAATTTTTCGAAAGAGAAAAAGCATATATGACCAATTACCTAAAGAAAAGAAAGTGTGCTCTCATAACTTGAAGTGGAAACCAAGATTGGTTGATGAATAACTAATAATTTCCCAAAAAAGCATAAGAATGACTAAGAAAACCTCTTTAAAGGATCTAAGACGAAGCTAACTACTTCTCTTTGTATTAAGAGGAAGTGTACATTTTAATAAGGGATAGAATAGATTATTGGCCTTTAAAGTAAAACTCAAAGATGAATGAGAAATATAAAGGAGCAGAGTATTGCCATTATCATGGTACAAATGGGCAGGAGACCAACCATTGTCGAGCTTTAGCAAGGTTGATCGAATATCATGCACGAAGTGCGAAATTACAAGAATGTATTAAGCAAAACTAATCAGAGAGCTGAAGGAGAACAAATAATTCTCTAGTGCTAATCATGTGAAACTTTATTAGGATTACTTTTTAAGAGAACTAATTTTCAAGAAAGGATTTCATGAGTAATGATGGTCAAATTAAATCTTTGGTCTTGCCTTTGGAACTAGTTAAAGAAATTATCCAAAAAGTAGTGGCCAATTAAGCCTTTGGTCTCGCCTCCGGCAGTGACAAAGTAAGCGTCCAAAGTATGGTGGTCAATTAAACCTTTGGTCCCACCTCTAGGCCTGGCCAAAGCTCCAAAAAGTGATGGTTAACTAAGACTTTGATCTCACCTTTGGTTTGGCTGAAACAATCATCCAAAGAGTGGTTTTCAATTAAGCCTTTGGTCCCGTTTCCAGGCCTGGTCAATGTAACCATCCAAAGAGTGTTGGTCAATGCCTTTGGTCCCTCTTTTGGGCCTAGCCAAAGCAATCATCCAAAGAGTAATGGTCAATAATGCCTTTGGTCCCGCCTCCAAGCCTGGTCAAAGAAAACCATCCAAAAAGTGCTAATCAATTAAGCCCTTGATCCCACTTTCAAGAAACCATCCAAAGAGTATAGCCAACTAAGCCTTTGGTCCAGCCTCCAGGCCTAGCCAAAGCATTTATCCAAGGAGTGATGGTCAATTGGTCAAGCCAGAGCAATGAGGATTGAATAAAGATCAAATAAAAAAAAGGAACCAAAGCAACAATCTAGAAAAGGTGGATAGCTCAATGAATAAATGGCGAATGACACACGACATCATTAGAGATAGAACAAAAAGGATCCATGTAGCCACTTCGCCAAATGGAAAAAAATACAAGAGGTAATCAAATTTCAACTAAGTTGATTCACAAAACGGTATAAAAAATATTATCACAAAATATATTTGTGTAAAATAGTGAAGGATCTAAGCATTTTAATTACCCTTAACTCCAGTCTTTTACATACATTCCTCTTTTAGGGATTATCAAAATAACTTTTACAATAATAAATTTCGAAGAACCTTTTGTTTTGGAGGATGTGGAATTAGGGGATGCTGGTATACCAACTCCTTGCCCTTCCCGTGAACGTCCAAGAGGCAAGAATGATTCTCACTCATTGATGATGCGTTCCTGTACCAAATAGGGGGTCGTCCATGTTCTTGAGTTCAGGTTAACATATATACATAAAAAAATATTTGTTAATACCTTTAAAAACTTACGGCCACATCCTTTCTCAATCGATGATCTGTTTTTGGACTTAAAAAATGAGAAATCAATCTTTAAGTTAAATGTAATAATGACTTCAATCAAGTAGTCTACTAAGGAATGAATTTGAGAAGCCTTAGAGGTAAAGAACTACATTAGTTCCAATTGAGCTTAAAGTCCTTTAATCTCTTTTTCTAAATTCTCTATAGCCAAAGAATGATTGGTCATGTGTTGAACCACCGTGAGTAAAAGTTTCTTTAGGTTTTTCTCCTTTCGACGAATATTGTTGAGGAGATCAATTGAATCGATTTGAATAATTATCACCCTCTCAAAAGTTTTGTTAGAACCTTTTAATTAGGAAATTTAAAGAGATGATTTTTTTAGTATTTTTTCCCAATTTTTGTACTTCCGAAGTAAGCTCATTCTTTTTGCATTCTAAGATTTCTATCTAAAGGCGAAGATTATAAAAGTCATCCAAAAACATCTTATTCCAATATCCTTTAACTTCTGATTACATTGAGACTTAAAAGATCTACTTAATATAGCCAATTCCCTTGAAGTATTCTATAAAGAAGGGGGTATCAAAGATGGAACGGGAAAACTGTCACCGCATGTTGAATGGCCTTAATATGAAGTAGATCTTTGCAAAAAATTCTTTTTTGAAGAATGAACCGGTGTAGGGGTAAGATTTCTCGTCTCCTTCTCAGTCAAAATAAGCTTGTAAGATTAGCATTCATTTCTAAGTTTCAGTAAATCAACTTCTAAGTTGAATATGTGCTGATAAAGTTGAAAAAAATATTTGCGCCATTTAGATTGTTGATTCAATAGTAAGGAACGAGTTTTAAATTTAAGTTTCTCCACTAACTTCTGAATTTCCTTATCTTTAAAAAAAGTCTTTTTTTAAGCTCGAAAATTACTTCACGAGAGATTTTTAGAGTAGACTTTAACCGCATATACTTGACGTATCATTTATTTTCTTTGGCATTATTAATCAAGGATAATCCAAGGAAAGATCGACGAAGACGATTTCTATATTGAAATCAACTAGATTGAATATTATCGAGACATTAAGAGAGGTTAGGATCATCAAGTGATAGGGTTGACCTTTATCCTAAATTAAGACATAAAATAGAAGTTAATAAAAACAGTTGATAATTTAAAGTGATATGGATAGGATTCTTCATTAATAATATATAAAAACTATAAGCAATGCACCTTCAAACAAAACCAAAAAAGTACATTTTAAACAAGCTATCCTATCAATTTTAAAGTTTAGAAAGAGCATCATGAATCTTCTGTTGAGATGTTAGAGATATGGAAAAGGTAGCTGTAAATGGAATTTTCACAATAGGAGTCCTACTCATTATATTTACTTTGGGGCTTTTAGAAGGAGGAACAACAATTATTATGGCAATGACAACCTCTGAAGAAGAAAGATAACTACTTTCGAAGATGAGTTGTCTCCTTTAGATTTTTTGGTTGGAGGGCATGGGAAGAATTTCCAATTGATCATGTTCTCTTAGACCCTCTTAAAATCTAACGGTTTGGAAAGCATTGCTAATTATAGCGACAACGTATGAGATGGCTGCCTTAGAACCAAGAGATAATGGTAGTTTAGAAGTATCCCCAATGAAGATAGAGGGATCCATTGTTTCCTTGTCTTTTAGTAAAACAACAAGATCGACTTAGCTAACATTTTTCATAAAAAATAAATAAAATGGAAAGTTTTATCTGATACAAAGGAAAAAGAAATTCAATAAATACCTTGCAAGTATCCAAGGTTATCAGACAATGTACATTGAATTGGGCGGTTGATGGAGATGGTATTTAGTTTATAGCTACATGTGATTTGAAACCTTGCTTCATTTTTTTATCATCAGAGGTTCTCCCAGAACTTAGCAAAATGATTGAATTAGAAAATTCTTTCGTAATTTATCTTTGGTAAGACGTCTTAACTGGATAGTAGAATGTTTTGCAATTTCCTAATGTCATTGATATTTGCTTCTAACTTCGGATCGAGTTCTTCTGAAGTAGGTTCTATAAATAAAATAATCTGGTGTTAAAATAAGTATGAATGCAATGTCGATAAAGCAGCGCATTTTAAATCGATAACTTTCTAGGGAGAGAAAATGTAATAATCTGTTTTTTCGACCCCCAAAGGTTGACCCTAATACATCCACAGTATTCATGTGTCAAGCATCAATAGTACCGTAAAGACGGATTTTGGGTGAAAGAAAGAAAAGATAAAACAAAATCTCACATTGTGATGAGTAATATATAATATATACATGATCTTTAAAATGAAAACTGCAATACACGTACATCAATGAGAGTAAACTAACATATCATCAGCCTGAACAGTTATAATAGCCTGTCGTCACAAATGCTGATAAATACAAAACAAGAAATGTAGTGGAAATAAAGATACGTGAATACCTCTTGGAGGCATCCAGCTCATATCCTGAAGCTCTAAAGCATCCATAACTTAATTTGGAAGCATGCTCGGGCTGACCCGTGCAATATAAGAAGAAAAAAATGCCTAAATCAATCTGGTAAACCAACGTGAGAAACTCAAATCATATGGATTTTGAAATGTTATAATAACATTTAAAATTAAAGATATTTTGTAAGAGCACACCGCATATAAACACGGACGAGTTTTTACCTTACGATAACCGAACTATTTTATTAGAAATCCAGTGATATATTAATAGTATCTAGGGTTTAAAATACATATATTACATATCTGGAATGGTTACCCTTAATTACATTCAATAGTACTAGGTTCTATAACTAAATCCATAAGGCACGTGTTGAAAATAGATTTCATACAATGACAAGGCATAAGGGTACCACCTGTCACAGTACGTCTCTAGAAAATATACCGAGGTTGCAAATCTTGCAACCCCTATAAACACAAATCCCTCTATCCCTTTAAAACAGCATACCAGATTACATCATCCCCCTGGCACGGTGGCTATAAACATTGGACCCGAACCCATCCTTTTTCATGCGCACGCATAGTAAATTTTATAAATATCGATCTAAATATGAGGAATGATGCTTCTAATAGTAATGGACCACATAGCTCTGCTGCATCCCCTGATTTTAGCCATTACCAGATTATGAAGCTTGTGAGGCCACGATTACCATTTTCCTCATAGCAAATCCCTTTTGGAATGCTAACACTGTCCTCCAAGCTATAATGCAATGACAGCATTTATCCATTCAAGTTGTTTTATGAAAAAAACTGAAGGCGCTACTTCTACTTCATCCATTTTGGAATCACCCTCAGTGTCATGGCTCGCTTTTCTGTACCCTTTGAATCGACAATAAACCATACATGTCCAACTCAAATTGCACGAAAACGCGGAACATGAAGGGTAATAAAGAAAATAAGATAGAACAAAATCTCACATGAATGGAATAACAAATAATATTGAACAAATATCTTTGCAGCGGAAAACTTTTAAATACATATATCAGAGTCTAACCTAAATTTAGCTTGGAAAGTTATAAACATATGTCCATACAATTGCTGACAAATATCAACTAAACTAAGTACAGCGGATAATACAATATGTCCATACGTAGATCAATATCTCCAGCTCCCCTCGGGAAACTCCAACCGTCTTCGATTAACCTGAAACTACTCGGATCTGACCCGAGTATTGAAAATACCTGGATCCGGCTTGATAAACCAGCGTGAGAAAAACTCAATAATAAATAACAGTGTCATATATCAGCCTTTGTATAAATCCTTTGAAAATAAAGAGTATCTCATAATACCACGCCCAAACATAAACATGGACGGTTTTTACCTTATGATAACTACAACACTTTTTTATCAAAACATTTGATATTATTCTTAATGGCATCTCTTTGAAAACATTTGCAAATAAAATTATTAATCTTAGCTAAAATTGTTATCATTATTAAATTCCAGCATACTAGGCTCTACAAACAAAACCATAGGTTCTTATTGGAGAATGGATTTCCGTACGACCAGGTGAAGGATCTACCTTCCGAAATGGGTACACATCTAAATGGATGCCCCAAGGAGCAGCACAAAGGAACCTCTACCAACACAAGACCGGCATACCTCTGTAACTAGATAATACCGAATATGTCCTCCCTCGGTCGTTATCGGCCTTTAACCGAGCGCTCATTTCCATACATCACATTAATTTACATCCCGAACATCATAGCGGGAAGAAATATGTCTAAAAAGGGATGACCATGCCTATTTGGGAATGACCCACTTAGCCTTGCTGCATCTGATCCTGTTTCGGTCATTTTCGGTTTGATGAGGCTTGAGGCTACGATTACCTTTTCACAAAGCATATCACATCTTTGAATGACACATTTCCATTTCCGTTAACTACTAATTGCCTTCCACAATTATACAACCCTTGATCCCGTATGTCTCAAGGTGGGTGTTAAGCTAAGAGAAGTCGCCTTCTCCACCATCACTGATGTACGTTTGTAAAAACTAATGTACGTAACCTTTTAGAAATGCAATGTCAGACAAATGTCCATACAAGTTGTCCAGGAACAGGACGAACTGAAGGCACTCTCCTACTACCACTAGTAGCAAGTAGTCCTTGCAATCCGAAAAATCTCCACAACGAGGAGACCATAGCTATATATAACTCGGAAGCTGCCTGGAGCAAGTCAACGTGCAGTCCTCACGCTACAAAGATCCACGGTCTTCAATCATCTTCAACATGTCTTCACGTTCGAATGTATACATTGGTTCGAAGTAGTTTTCAGATAGGAATTACCCAAATCCGACCTTGGTTCCTTCGAAATCCAATTATCGATAAAAAATGAATATGAGTATACAGGATTTATTAAGTCTCTTTTCACTTTAATTCTTTTCAGATGTTTTTGAAATCTCTTTCTTCTGATATAGAATAATTCTAAGTAATTAATTCTTTTGCTTTGGAAAATATCTCAAATTTCCTTACTTAACTCTCGATCCAAATTCCTTAACTTTTAGGTGGGTCAAAAACAATGTTATTTAAGACATCGTTTACAATAAACCCTAAATCAATTTGAGAAATTTTTTTGAGCAAATAGGTTCATAGAAATCGTTCAACTTGAAGATTGCTTAAATTTTGGATAATACCAATTTCTTTTATTTTAAAAACTTAATACAATCTTTTTATTTAAGAGCATCCGGACTTTCCTTTCGATCTATTCCACCCCTCGCCTAAGAAAAGAAAATATAGGCCAAGTAAATTTAGAGCACTGGTTGCTCCATCCTAACCTTAGTTAAACACATTGTTTTATCTCCCCGGATCTCACAGGCGGGTCAAATGTACTAGTCGTTTCCACATACTCAGTTTGTTATTACATTCGATATTCTTCAATTATTCGTTTAAGTGTTATAAACATTTCATCTTAACTATTTATTCAAGACTCTTACTTCCAATTTAAATGACTTAACTGTCCCTTTAAAAATATTTACGATTGATTCTAGGAAAAATCGTTACATTTAAACTCATATTTAAAAATGTTATAATTCGCAGCATAAAGGTGCTGCGGAAAGTGCTAAATCAGCTTAATTGATTAAATCAACTTTTAAAATCCGATAATTCATATTTTCCAATCCAAATCTCTTTTAAACTAATTAAATAGATTTATCAAATTTATTCCATATTTTTCCATAATAAAAAACGTTCATTTAAACAAATTTCCTGTTATGGTCACTTAATTGCACTGGCGCTATTTTTGTAGAAAATTGATTTGGATTTATTTCTAAATCTACTCAATGAAACTTTGATTTTCTTTCTTCCTTTGGAAGATATGGATATAATAGTCCGGAATTTTCTTATCTCGAAGAATTTGGAGCTATATTCCAGTCTATACACACATTTGAACTTTTCGGCGCGAAATCGTGAACTACCGTTGTGCAACGTGTCTGGTTTTAATTTATTTTTAATTACTTGAAATAATTTGTTCAAATTGTATTCTATTACTTATAAAACCATTACAAATCATTTTAAATCAATATTTCCACTTTTTAAAGTATTTTAAAATATATTTTCACTATTACCATTTTATAATATTATTATAATCCTGTTATTTTAATATTAAATTTTAAATTCCAATTTCAATTCTAACTTCAAATTAAACTCATTTAAAACTTAGGTTTCAAATCTAATTTCAAATTAAAATTCAGCTCAACCTTAATCTCAACTTCAATTTTTCAAAATCGATTTCAATTTCACTATTCATCTCAATTTCAATTTAACTAACCTTTTCGAATCTGTTTCACTTCAAATTTCAAATTTACTTTTACTTTTACTTTAATTTTATTTCTAATTGAAAAGAGAATTATTTTTGCAAAATATCTCATATCACTAAAATTGGTTTTTCTTAACAAAGGGATGAATCAAAATGAACATAATCATTATCCATATTTATCACTAACGCAACATCCATTCAACCAATCACATAACATATGATTTCAAATTCAACATTCACTATTAATACTATAACGGAATATATTATCACAATTCAATTATCTGACCAATAAATCAAACATCCATACTAACAATCAAATAAACATTCGTATGTCATAAGGGTATAAATATGATTATTTTAACATAACCAAAATATAAATTCGAAAGCAATGAGTTCTCACCTTCATATCCACTTCGTCAAACTTTTTTGTAGGGTAACGTGTTTTTCGAAAAAACGCGCTTCTCCCGAACGTCTTGGATTCTCGCCTTAACTTATTTTCTTTCCGAACCGCTTTTATTTTCATTTCTTTTTTTCAATATTTGTACGTGAGCTTTTTTGGAGGAGAAGAGGTGTATGGCCTTGAGTGTGGAGGAGCGTACGGCCTTGGGTGCTTGGATTTAGGCGTGTAGGAGGAGTTTATGCTCGGGTTTGAGGGTGTAGGGCACGACCTTGGTGTGTAGGAGGGGCACGGCCTTGGAAGTGCTCGGTTTTGGTGGTGTAAGGTGATGGTGTGGTGATGTGGAGGTGGTAGCTTAGTGGTACAAGAGAAATGGAGGAAATAGAGAAGGATTTTAGAAATTTTGTAAAATGAAAGTGAAGTGGAAATGAAGGGGTTTAAGGTTGCATTTATAGGTGAAGATTTTGGTGGTAAATGACGTTAATACCCTCTTAATTTTTGAATTTAAATACACATTTTCTTTTATGTGAAAAGAGAGATTTGATATGCATTAATGGTGGTAAAAATAGGAAGGATTACTTATCCTTTTCTTTTTTAAATTTTATATTTTAAAGAGAAGACTTTTGCATTGATTTGATTTGCAATAATGGTGAGCATATGTGTCATTAATTCCTTTAGTTACTTATCTTTTCATTTTTCATTTGCTTGAATTCTAGGTGTATAAGTTATATCATGTGTAAGAGAAAAGAAAGTTATGTAATGATGTTGTTTTATTTGTTTACTTCTGCATCTTTTTGTCAAATCATGTATTTTTATCATTTTCCTTTATTTATGTAAACATTTTCAAAAGTAAACCCTTTTTTTTGTGCTAAATGTAGAATGTTTAAATAGTTTTTAAACTTGTATTTATAAGTTATAAAATATATCAAGTTGCAAAAACTTATCGACGACTTGTTTTGGTTGAAAATGGTGTTCTTGTCGACAAGTTTTACAGTCAAAATTTGACCTTTTTGTTAAGCTATATATTGAAGTAAACCAAAATTTAAAATGAACTTTTTATTTATTTTAATAAATTAAAACATGTCTCTTTATATTTAAAAATCATATTTAACTAATATCAAAATCTCTAATTTTACAGTGTATGTAAAACTGACAAAACGTGATATATTTTGGTTATTTTTGTAAAATGATTATTAACATACTTTTAAATATATATGTATACTTTTATTATCTTTATTAGGTTTTTTAAATAATAATTATATTTTTAAATAAATATTTAAATTCATTTATTTATGCCCTTATTTATTTTTAACAAAACTTAACTTTTGTCGACTTGTTCTAAAATCCAAATTTATACTTTTTTATTTATTAACTATAAGAATGAATGATTATTTATTATATAACATATTTATTTTAAGTTTTAAACTCCTTTTTAAATTTAAAATTAACGAAATCTCTCATTTTCGAAGTAGCGAAATTATGGGTCATTACATTCTCCCCTACTTAAAAGCATTTTCGTCCACGAAATGAAATCAAGGATACAGAATTTTAAAGGCCAACAATATGTGTTAAATGAAATACTACTACTAAATACTGATAATGAAATACAATCATTGTCCTAGTCCCAACCTGAGTGCGTACTACACACTTGAGGTAAATACATAGTCATAAGTCAATTATCTACATCAACCAAAATATCATACTATATCCTATATCTTAGCGCGTACTACATGCTTACGATAATAACAACAACTATAATACAAACCCAAAATATCCCTAAGCAAAACACTACTCATCAGACGAACCCTCTAATGGTGCCTCCAAGTCAATCTCTTCTGGTTCCTCTATTTCTCCTCCGTCCTCAACCGGCTTCTCATCATCTATCATATCTGGGGCTATGTCCCAACCTAGCGGCTGCTACCACTGGCCTCCCGAAATCCATGGCTCATGCTCCCCTATCTCAATATCCTCCCAACCGAGATCCTCAGCTATCTCAGGAACGGGAGATCCTATCTCCTGAATGGGTGTACCCATCTCTCAAATGATCTTCTCATCACTCTTTGAATCATCATCCTCATATAACCATGCATCATAAATCACTGAGTTCTCCGTCGCTGTTTCTATGGGTTCCCAGATCAGCGGCTCGATCTCCATGGGCTCCTCTATAGGTTCCTCTTCCTCAGGCTCCTCATCCTCACTCAAAGGATCCAACATCCAGTCGTCTGCTTCATCGTTGGCTTCTGCTCCTGCATCAACATCTGGGCCTATTGGCAACCCAACTTCCTCATCTAAAATAACCATCAATTCCTCATCGTCTAAGATACCTATCGGATGGTCGAATGATCCTGGTACTATCCCCGAGGGCTCCCCTGCTTGTATATCCTCCTCATCACTCGTGATCGATGTATCCAAAACTTCCAAGTCTCCGTATTTAGACAAGGTTTCCCTAAATCTCTACCTAATTGCTAGTCTTTCGGCTTTGGTTGCTTTCTACCCTTTATTATAAGAACTTAAAATCAGTTATCATTTCCTATCTAAGATTTTATCTCATCTTAATTTATTTCATTTTATTAAGTGCTTCTTACTTAATTATTATTGTTCTTCTTTTCATTCTTTTTAAATGGGGTTAGATCTTTTTTAACTTTTCAAATGTGTTCTAATAGAATTTGGTATTGACAAAGAGCAAAATGATAGTCCATATTGATTTCAAAAATACATTCATACTTAGTGACCTCTAAGAAGTATACTCAAAAAGTTTTACAAAAGTCATATGGTTAAAATACTTAAATGGTGTTTACTAAACATGCTTTACTAACTTATGCTTCTACTATCCCTTTTCCTTAGGTGGACGAGTAAGGGTAACAAAAGGCCTCGGCTGCTCTGCTGCCTTGAGCATTGGACAGTATCTGGCGATATGTCCTATGATATGGCAGAAATAACAATCCTTCGGGGTAGCTTTCTTAAAGGTATTGATTTTTACTCCTAATCCACATTCTTTTGTACGGTGACTTTTTTGTCTACATTTGGAAAAATAAACTTTGTTCTTCATATGCCTTTTCTTTTTGGTTGGTACTTTAGTAGTTGGATGTGGAACAGCATAGAATTTCAGGGCATTGCTTATCATCTCCCTAAATGATCCATGGATGAAGCTCACCGTGCTATGCTGGAGCTCATCACACTTGCTTAACTAGTCCTTAACTTCCATGATCTTTTTCGATCTCATAAACTTTTTTTGACTTAGGAACTCGAATTCCTGACAAAGTGAAGCGAAGTTCAGTGGGTTTGGTCTTTCCTGAAAAGAATATTATTTTTCTACATATTATCTTCAAATACCTTATAGTCAAATTGTGAAACTTAATTCACAAGGTATTGGTTCTTAGTTCTTTTAAACTAACTCATTTTACAATTATCAAATCATTATTTCTTAAGGCTGAATGTCTACAGTTAAAGTTCTAAATTCTATTTATATGAAATATCTTATAGTCAAATCGTGTAATTCTAATCACAAGATATTCCTACTTTAGTTTTACTAAGAAAAATTACAATCAATCCTTAATTTCAAATCAATAATAATATCCCCCTTTGATATTTAAAATATAAACCCAACGTAAAATTATTTCATTTACCATTTTTTTTTAAAAAACACCTTTTATAAAATTAACGAATACGCATTCGTATATATAATACTCTCATAACTCATTCTAGGGTGTTACCAACCCTATCTCTAACTAGAATTGGTCCATGCTTTGCACACGGACTATTTTTATTATTGTAAAAAGAAAGCAAGGGCATTTTCGAAATTTCAAAAAGATGTCGAGTAAATTAGTTCAACGAATTTTCTTTATTAGTAGCAAGGATGAGTTACCCGTCCTAGGATATCACTAATCCTATCTCTGATGAGACTTACTTCTATCAGGCTTCGGTGTTCGCTCAACCAAAAGATCTGATACCAAATGTCATGGCCCTCTTTCCTGTACTCTTTGAATCGACAATGAACCACACATGTCCAACTCAAAATTGCACGAAAATGCGAAACACGAAGGGTAATAAAGATAATAAGATAGAATAGAATCTCACATGAATGGAATAACATATAATATTGAACAAATAGCTTTACAGCGGAAAACTTTTAAATACATATATCAGAGTCTAACCTAAATTCAGCTTGGGTATTTATAAACATCTATTCTTACAATTACTGAAAAACATCAACTAAACTAAGTACAGCAGATAATACAATATGTCCATACGCAGATGAATATCTCCAGCTCTCCTCTTGAAACTCCAACCATCTTCGATTAACCTGAAACTACTCGGATCTGATCCGAGTATTGAAAATACCCGGATCAGGCTCGATAAACCACCGTGAGAAAACTCAATAATAAATGGCAGTGTCATATATCAGCCTTTGTTTAAATCCTTTAAAAATAAAGAGTATCTCATAAGACCACGCCCACATATAAACACGGACGGATTTTTACCTTATGATAACTAAAACACTTTTATATCAAAACATTTGATATTATTCTTAATAACATCTCTTTGAAAACATTTGCAAATAAACTTATTAATCTTAGCTGAAATTGTTACCATTATTAAATTCCAGCATACTAGGCTCTACAAACAACACCGTAGGTTCTTATTGGAGAATGGATTTCCATACAAATGACCAGGTGAAGGATCTACCTTTTGAAATGGGTACACATCTAAATGGACTCCCTGAGGAACAACACAAAGGAATCTCTACCAACATAAGATCGGCCTACCTTTGTAACTAGATGGAACCAAATATGTCATCCCCCGGTCGTTACCGACCTTTAACCGAGCGCTCGTTTCCATACACCATATTTATTTACATCCCGAATGTCATAGCAGGAAGAAATATATCTAGAAGGGGATGACCAGACCCTACTTGGGAATGACCCAGTTAACCTTGCTGCATCTAATCCTGTTTCGATCATTTCCGGTTTTACGAGGCTTGAGGCTACGATAACCTTTTTACAAAGCACATATCACATTTTGAACGCCACATTTCCATTTTCATTAACTACTAATTGCCTTCCACAAAAATACAACCTTGAGCTCGTATGTATTAAGGAGGGTGTTAAGCTAAGAGAAGTTTCCTTCTCTGCCACCACTAATGTACGTTTGTAAAAACCAATCTACGTAACCTTTTAGAAATGCAATGTCAGACAAACGTCCATACAAGTTGTTCAGGAACAGGACAAACTAAAGGCACTCTCCTACAATCACTAGTAGCAAGTAGTCCTTGCAATCCGAAAAATCTCCACAACGAGGATACCATTGCTATATATAACTTGGAAGCTACCTAGATCAAGTCAACAAGCAGTCCTCACGCTATAAGGATCCACGGTCTTCAATCCTCTTCAACATATCTTCACGTTCGAACGTATACATTCGTTCAAAGTGGTTTTCGGATAGGAATTACCCAAATCCGACCCCGTTTCCTTCGAAATCCAATTATAGGATTTATTTAGTCTCTTTTCACTTTAATTCTTTTCGGATGATTTTGAAATCTCTTTCTTTTGATATAGAATAATTTTAAGTAATTAATTCTTTTGCTTTGGAAAATATCTCAAATTTCCTTATTTAACTCTCGATCCAAATTCCTTAACTTTCAGGTGGGTAAAAAACAATGTTATTTAAGACATTATTTACGATAAACCCTAAATCAATTTGAGCAAACGTTTTTGAGTAAATTGGTTCATAGAAATCATTCATTTTGGAGATTTCTTAAATTTTGGATAATACCAATCTTCTTTTATTTCAAAAACATAATACAATCTTTTTATTTAAGAGCATCCGGGCTTTCCTTTCGATGTGTTCCACCCCTCGCCTAAGAAAAGAAAATATAGGTCAGGTAAGTTCAGGGCACTGGTTGCTTCATCCCTAACCTTAATTAAACACCTTGTTTTATCTCCTCATATCTCATAGGCAGGACAAATATACTATTCATTTCCGCATACTCAGTTTGTTATTACATTCAATACTCTTCAATTATTGTTTAAGTGGTATAAATAATTCATCTTAACTATTTATTCAAAACTTTTACTTCTAATCATCTTTAAATGACTTAACTTTCCCTTTAAAAATATTCACGATTGATTCTAGGGAAAATCGTTACATTTAAACTCATATTTAAAAAAGTTATACAATTCGCAGCATAAAAGTGCTACGAAAAGTGCTTTATAAGCTTAATTGATTAAATCAACTTTTAAACATCTGATAATTCATATTTTCCAATCCGAATCTCTTTTAAACTATTTAAATATATTTATCAAATTTATTCCATATTTTTCCATAATTAAAAACATTCATTTAAACAGATTTTCTGTTATGGTCACTTAACTGCACTGTCGCGATTTTATAGAAAATTGATTTGGACTTATTTCAAAATCTACTTAGTGAAACTTTTATTTCTTTCTTTCTTTAGAAGATATGGATATAATAGTTCGGAATTTTCTTATCTTGAAGAATTCCGAGCTATATTCCAGTCTATACACTCATTTGATTTTTTCGGCGCCAAATCCCGAACTATCGTTGCGCGACGCGTCTAGTTTTAACTTATTTTTCAATACTTGAAATAATTTATTCTATATAGATTCTATTACTTATAAAATCATAGCAAATCATTTTAAATCAATATTTCCACTTTTTAAAGTATTTTAAAATATATTTTCACTATTACCATTTTATAATATTATTATAACCCCATTATTTTAATATTAAATTTTAAATTCCAATTTCAATTCAATTTCAATTCTAATTTCAATTAAACTCATTTAAAACTTAGATTTCAAATCAAATTTTAAATTAAAATTCAATTCAACCTTAATCTCAACTTCAATTTTTCAAAATCGATTTCAATTTCACTATTCATCTCAATTCCAATTTCACTTTCGCTATCCTTTTCAAATCTGTTTCGCTTCAAATTTCAAATTCTCTTTTATTTTAACTTTAATTTCATTTCTAATTGAAAAGAGACTTATTTTTCCAAAATATCTCATATCACTAAAATTGGTTTTTCTTAACAAAGGGATGAATCAAAATGAACATAATCATTATCCATATTTATCACCAATACAAAATCCATTCAACCAATTATATAACATATGATTTCAAATTAAACATTCACTATTAATACCATAACGGAACATATTATCATAATTCAATTATTTAACCAACAAATCAAACATTTAGAATAACAATCAAATAAACATTCATATGTCATAAGGGTATAAATATGATTGTTTTAACATAACCAAAATATGAACTAGAAAGCTGTGAGAATTTCTCACCTTCATATCCACGCCATCAAACTTTTTTATAGGCTAACGTGTTTTTCAAACAAATGCGCTTTTCTCAAACGTCTTGAATTCTCGTCTTAACTTATTTTCTTTCCAAACCGCTTTTGTTTTCCTTTCTTCTTCTTTTATATAAGGATGTGAGCTTCTTTGGAGGAGAAGAGGTGTACGGCCTTGAGTGTGGAGGAGGGTACGGCCTTGGGTGCTTGGGTTTGTAGGATTGATTTCACCCTAGAGGGGGGTGAATAGGGTGATGCTGTTAATTATAAAAATTAATTGCGAAAGCTTATAAAATAATTTCAACACAGATCACAGAATAATAGCAGCACGGAAAAAATAGCAGAATAATAAAATACAGAAATAGAACGACGCAAAATTTACCCAGCTTTGGCAAAACCCTGCCAACATGCTGCCTCGAAGGTTTCTACTAGAAATTAAACAGTCACACGCTTACACACGCCGCGACACCCGCTACTAACTAACCTAACTCTACGCTCAAAACTCTGCCACAACTCAGCCACTGAGTTGCGAATTCTCAAACTACGCCACGTAGTTTGTCCCCTAGTCACATGACTAGAAATTATACAATAGTTTAAAAAGAAAATACAAATTAAAAAACAATTAAAATTTAAAGCAACCCTAATTTTAAACTAATGCCTTATAATTTATAAACTTTAAAAACAAAAGAAACGGCCGGCCCCTTTTTCCTCTTTTATATTATTGTGGCTCGTTCCTTTGTATTTGATAATGGCGGCTTGCGTTTCTTGTTCATTCCTCTTCCTTCAAAAACTAGGGCTTTCTTAATTTCAAAGATGCCGACTTTGGTTGCTCGATCGAATGGAAGATTTATCACGTTGTTTGCTTTGTCGATTGCACGCTTCTCTGATTTGCTCACGGCTCTTTGAAATCGATCGAGTTTGTGGTACAGCTTCGGTAAGTAATTTTTTGCTCTTTTACTTTCTGATTGAATGCTCGAACTCAATTCCTATTGTCGATGATGATTATGGGATTTTATACGAGTTCAATCTCCCTTATTTGCGTTCGTATATTTTTGTTAGAATTTGTCAATTGATTTGCTCGGCCGTTCGATTTCGTATTGATGATTGTGATGATTTCTGACATTTTTAAATCATATATTTTTGGCTTGGTTAACACGGCTTCGATTTTGACTTTGCTCGTTTCTTTACCACCACGTCGCTGACTAAATCAATGTTGACTTCGGCACTAATTTATTGATTGCCACGGCTTTGAGTTCTTTGGTTGTAACTGGACTTGTTGCCTTATTGATAAAACACGGCTTTGATTTTAGTTACTCTGTTGCTTCAATGAATCTGTATAATTCATGTTGTATTTGCACCACTTTCTGTTGCAAGTGTTCTCTGTTCATTTCTGTAGCATGGTCGACCTATTCAATTTGCCATGTGCACTTTATGCTATGACTTCGGTCACTTAGAATTTGTTTATGTGATTCCATGACTTCAGTATGAACTTGATTTTTATCACTTGACTTCGAGTTTTGTAACTCTGTTGCTTCAACATACTGTTGTGTCACAATATATGTATATTCATATTTACTTGGAGTCTTGCAACATTGAAACTGTACTGGTGCAAATGTTCATCTTTGTTGTATATATGTTGCTTGATTTTCCTGTAGCATAAAAATCTCTGTTTCATTCTGGAAAAGCATTATACTTTATTTATTGCACTTGCTCGATCCATTTCAATGTTGTTGGCCTTGGTATATTTGTTTGCACTGCATCTCAGTTTTGCTTCTGCACTGTGCCTTGTTCTTGGTTGTGCATCACCATACATCTGTTGCATCCATTTGTTTGTTTGCATATATCACATGCTTGATCCTTGCATATGCTCTCTGATATATGTTTGAACTGGCTGTGTCACTTTCTTAGTGCATTAGTTTGCACTGTGCATTCATGTGTATTGGTCTTTGAGCATAGCCGAGTGTGTTTCTTTATACTTTTTGCATTGAGTTGAATCATGATAGGAGTGACTTGACCTTTGCATTTTGTTTGTTTTTCGAAATTTCACCTAAGTTGAATCCAGCTTGAAGCTCGGATTTGACCTTGTGCTGAAAGTTGTGACATTTATTTTATTGCACTTGAGTTGAATCCGACAATTTGGGTTTGACCTGTGCTCACCTGTCCCTGTAAATTTATCAAGTGTATATATATCGGTGTGCACGGCCTTGTGGCATATACAGTGATACACTGTGTATGTCACAAGCTGTTCGTGTATGATGAATTCAAGGTTAAATGATGACGAACAACCCAAATAACTGAGGCAGATATTATTTTTAAAATCACATTTTATTTTATACTGCAAAAATATTTCCTTTTCAATTTTACCGCGTCAATATTTATTTTTACAGATTGCTCAGATGCTGGATCCAATCTGGAATGAAGTTGAAGATAAATTACGAGTGTGAGTGATATGTAGTGAGGTCAATTGTAAATGTGAAAATGTGATTAATCAAAGTTGTACTGTAATTGAAATTGAATATATAGTGAGAGCTTGAACTTTGTACTATTCAAAGATTGTAATAAATATTTGTTTGAATAAAATTTCTGTTTGAATTCAAATTCTATATTATTTATTTTTATTCAGCAAATATTTATTTAATCTATGAGAAATAAAATAGTACATTAACAAATACATTTACACGAATATATATATATATATATATATATGTATGTTTATTATCATCAAACAAAAATCATATAATCGCATATTCAACAATCTCCCCCTTTTGATGATAACAAACATATATTTAAGATTTTGAATATGTTAATGTATTTGATCATTGATATACTCTAATTACTCCCCCTATTTAAATGCTTCCTCTCTACACAAAGCTCCTCCTACAAATATGCATACAATTAAAAATATGCAAATGAGCCTAGATGCAAATGGAAAATATTTGACCTTTTGTTTGATTTCATTTGACAAAATCTTAACTTTTCTCTCCCCCTTTTGTTATCAGGAAAAGAGTAATAGTGTTAGAGAAAATAGAGATAAAGTGATCAATATTAATTCAACATTAAAATCTCAATTGAATGTAAATATTAGATTTCAATAAAAAATCAAACAAAAATCATAAATATTTTGTTACGCGCATATTCCACTTTTAGAATGATGGGAATGAAGTCATCATATAAAATCATACAGTCGTGTCTTTTTGTGGCATATTTATATCTGGAATTTGAATATCTACTAACCATGCATAACCGTTAGGACTTTTAAATGAGATTAGTAGTATTCCAATTTCTTTTTTAAAAATGAATTCAAGTATCTTCTAACCACGCATAACCGTGAGGACTTTTAAATGGGATTAGAATCAACTTGTTTATTTTAAAAATCAATTTTTGATATGCGTTCCATACATGCATAACCGTGAGGACTTTTAAATGAGCATGGAAGCACATAACAAATTCCAAGTAATTCACCCATGCATCACCATAAGGACTTTTAAATGAGAGTGAATACTTTGGATTTTATTTTGTTTTATTTTATTTTATTTATTTACTATTATTCCTTTTTTTTAATGTAAAATGAAAAACGAATGATTCCTGTTTAAAGTACCACATATTGAAAAACTATATAGAATTTTGATGAGTGATGGTTGTTAGAAATATGATAGACATAGAGATGGTCATGGAATTTTTACCAACAAAAAGTTTTATAACTCTTGTTTAAATTTCTAAAGAAATTTACTAATTATACCGTCTCGAGTCATAATATATGATAAATATCAACACTCATCACTTTTTCAATCACTATTTATCTTTCCGATAATTATTAGGGAGTCAGATTAGTCAAAATAATCATTTAAAATCAAATTCAAAAATAATTATAAAATTAATTTTTCAAAATGACTGATCTGAAAACATGGTCAAAAATGATTTTCTAGTGGGGGTTATATGAGAAAATTTTCTGCTATTTGAAAATTATTTGAATTGAAAAATATGCAGATATTTTCTTTGAAAAACGATGCAATTACTAAATGTCTCAACAAAAATCATGTTCAACTAGTAATTTTTCTATCAACTAGATTACCGGTGTAATCTGCATCTGAATTTCTCTTTCACTCAAAATTATCATTAATTCAATTTGATAAACCAGAACATGAAGTGTGCAACAAAATATCTCAAAATCAATTTTAACAGCATTTTAGATGACATTCTCTTGAATTTGAATTGAAGCCGTGCAAATAATCAAAAATTCGTGAATATAGAGTTAGCCGTATTATAACCAAATGTATTATCATCCAACAAAATACTATTTTTAATCCAAACTAATGTATATGAAGTAATTCAAAGAATCTAGAGATTTTTATAGTGTTTTTGGCATAAGAATATAATTGGCCAACAATTTTGTATAAGTCAGAATGAAAATCATCATTTTTTCATCATCTCATTATTGGCTGATTTAATTCAGAATACGGTGCAGATTATCACATTTAAATATACCTTTACCTATTTTACCTTTACGATAATTTTTCATGGTTGCCCATTGTGATTCTGTCACCTTTGTACTAGGCTAACGAACTTTGATTTGTCGCTCAGTGTGTCCTTGGAACAGCCAGAATCCAAGTGGAACTATTGTTGTTCCTTAGCCTGCCACCATACCTACACGATGAAAGGTTTTTGTGACCTATTTGTTTTTATTAGTCCATGATTATTAGTGGCATAATATTTAGAAAAATAATTTTGTGGAGACCCAAAACTATTTATAATTGTTCCCTTCGGCACCCAAATTTGTTTAACTTTGAGAGATTTTATATTTGTGCCTTTTGGAACCCAAATTGGAACAGTTTTTACGTGTTTGGGTCTATACCAACAACTATTTTGATTGTGTCCAAATTTTCTACAAATTGTGCACATTGAATTTACTTGAATAATCTCATTTCTAACATTTTAGATTGATTATACCCAAGTCCTTGTCTAACTGTATTAACAGTTTGTTTCCCTAAGAGCATATTCAATGATTTTTCACTTTTCGAAAATTTATCTAAAGTCGTTGGCAATTGTTCGACTTGTGTTTTGAGAGATTCATTTTCGTTTAATAATTGTGTGCACTTTTTAATAGAATTCTCTCTCCTAGTATTTTCAATTTCTTTCAAAACCAGAATTTCATTTTCAAGTGATTTTATATCGATTTTTGATTTTTTAATTTCTTCTTCGAATGTTGGACACTTATCACATTTAAGGATCCTACTTTGATAGGTTTTAACTAATTGGTCAAGTTGTTCATTTAATTCTATCAAAGTGTCTTTTTGTGATTCAAGTTTGGCATGCTTCTCCCTAAATCGTTCAAAACAGCCATTTACTTCGTGGCAATAAATAAGTAATTCAGAGTGAGTGAGTTTTGATAGCTCGCTTGGCTCTTCATCGTCGCTATCAGTTATATTTCCTTGAAGGCACATATCTGCTTTCTCACTCTCACTGATAGAACTTTGATTATCTTCATCACTTGTATTCCATGTGGCTGCAAAAATTCTCCTTTTTGATTTCTTTCCAAAGTCGCATCGATTTTGAGGACAATTGGGCTTGATGTGTCCGGGTTGGTTGCACTTGTGGAAAATGATCTTCTGTTCTTCTGAGTAGTCTAGTTTTTTGGCTATTCTGCTTTTCAATTTTTGATTTGGAGCTGGATTTCCGTATTTGTAATTCCACTTTTTGAATTTCCTCATTAGTAGTGCCAGCTCTGCTGCTCCATCATCATCGTTATCATCATCACTTTTGGTTGTTCCTTTGAGAGCTATTGATTTCTTTCGAGTATCTCCTCCTTCACGCTCTTCCTTGAATTTCATTTCTAGCTCATAAGTGGTGATATTTCCGATGAGTTCTTCAACTTTCATTTGTTTTAAGTCTTTCGATTCTTGAATGGCAGTTACTTTTGCTTCAAATCTTCGTGGAAGGACTTTGAGGATTTTTCGGACTATCTCCAACTCTGTGTATGATTTTCCGAGAGCTTTTGATTTATATATGATATTGGAAAGTCGTCCATGCATCTCTTTGACATTTTCTTCCTTCGCCATTGTGAAGTTCTCGTATTCGCTTCTTATCATAGCAAGGCGAGATTCTTGGACTTGAGATGTTCCTTCGTGAGTCACTTGTAGTGTGTGCCATATTTCCTGCGCAGTTAGACAATGTGAGACACGATTAAATTCAAATTGATCCAATGAACAGATAATAGAATTCATAGCTTTAGCATTAGTATTTTGTAATTTATTTTCTAGTTCTGTCCATTGTTCCTTTGGTTTATCTATTTCCTGATTATCTACAGTTATAGTCGGTGCTCTATAACCTGTCTCAACAATATTCCAAGCGTCAATGGTTTTCAGACAAATTTCCATCCTATTTTTCCAGTAAGCATATTCACCATTGAACATTGGTGGTCTAACTATAGACTGAACCTCAGCAAAAGCATTATTGAAAGAAGCCATTTTAAAAATTCAAATTTTTAAAACAAAATTGGTTTTTGGAAAAAAACGAATTTTTTAAAACAAAAGTTGACTTCTATTACTAGCTCTGATACCACTTGTAGGATCGATTTCACCCTAGAGGGGGTGAATAGGGTGATGCTGTTAATTATAAAAATTAATTGCGGAAGCTTATAAAATAATTTCAACAGAGATCACATAATAATAGCAGCACAGAAAAAATAGCAGAATAATAAAATGCAGAAATAGAACGACACAGAATTTACCCAGCTTTGACAAAACCCTGCCTACGTGCTGCCCCCAAGGTTTCTACTAGAAATTAAGTAGTCACACGCTTACACACGTAAACTCGCGACACCCGCCACTAACTAACCAAACTCTATGCTCAAAACCCTGCCACAACTCAGCCACTGAGTTGCGAATTCTAAGACTACGCCACGTAGTTTGTCTCCTAGTCACACGGCTAGAAATTATACAACGGTTTAAAAAGAAATTACAAATTAAAAAACAATTAAAATTTAAAACAACCCAAATTTTAAACTAATGCCTTATAATTTATAAACTTTAAAAACAAAAGAAATGGCCGGCCCCTTTTTCCTCTTTTATATTATTGTGGCCCGTTCCTTTGTATTTGATAATGGCGGCTTGCGTTCTTGTTCGTTCCTCTTCCTTCAAAAATTAGGGCTTTCTTAATTTCGAAAATGCTGACTTTGGTTGCTCGATCGAATGGAAGATTTATCACGTTGTTTGCTTTGTCGATTGCACGCTTCTCTGATTTGCTCACGGCTCTTTGAAATTGATCGAGATTGTGGTATAGCTTCGGTAAGTAATTTTTTGCTCTTTTACTTTCTGATTGAATGCTCGAACTCGATTCCTACTGTCGATGATGATTATGGGATTTTATATGAGTTCGATCTCCTTTATTTGCGTTCGTATATTTTTGTTAGAATTTGTCAATTGATTTGCTCGGCCGTTCGATTTCATATTGATGATTGTGATGATTTCTGACATTTTCAAATCGTATATTTTTAGCTTGGTTAACACGGCTTTGATTTTGACTTTGCTCATTTCTTTACCACCACGTCTCTGACTAAATCAATGTTGACTTCAGCACTGATTTATTGATTGCCACGGCTTTGAGTTCTTTGGTTGTAACTGGACTTGCTGCCTTATTGATAAAACACGGTTTGATTTTGGTTACTCTGTTGCTTCAATGAATTTGTATAATTCATGTTGTATTTGCACCACTTTCTGTTGCAAGTGTTCTCTGTTCATTTCTGTAGCATGGTCGACTCGTTCAATTTGCCGTGTGCACTTTATGCTATGACTTCGGTCACTTAGAATTTGTTTATGTGATTCCATGACTTCGGTATGAACTTGATTTTTATCACTTGACTTCAAGTTATGTAACTCTGTTGCTTCAACATACTGCTGTGTCACAATATATGTATATTCATGTTTACTTGGAGTCTTGCAGCATTTAAACTATATTGGTGCAATTTTGATGTTCATCTTTGTTGTATATATGTTTCTTGATTTTCCTGTAGCATAAAAATCTCTGTTTCATTCTGGAAAATCAATATACTTTATTTGTCGCACTTGCTCGATCCATTTCATTGTTGTTGGCCTTGGTATATTTGTTTGCACTGCTTCTCAGTTTTGCTTCTGCACTGTGCCTTGTTCTTGGTTGTGCATCACCATACATCTGTTGCATCCATTTGTTTGTTTGCATATATCACATGCTTGACCCTTGCATATGCTCTCTGATATATGTTTGAACTGGCTGTTTCACTTTCTTAGTGCATTAGTTTGCACTGTGCATTCATGTGTATTGGTCTTTGAGCATAGCCGAGTGTGTTTCTTTATACTGTTGCATTGAGTTGAGTCATGATAGCAGTGACTTGACCTTTGCATTTTGTTTGTTTTTTGAAATTTCACCTGAGTTGAATCCAGCTTGAAGCTCGGATTTGACCTTGTGCTGAAAGTTGCGACATTTATTTTATTTCACTTGAGTTGAATCCGATAATTTGGGTTTGACCTGTGCTCACCTGTCCCTGTAAATTTATCAAGTGTATATATATCGGTGTGCACGGCCTTGTGGCATATACAGTGATACACTGTGTATGTCACAAGCTGTTCGTGTATGATGAATTCAAAGTTAAATGATGACGAATAATCCAAATAACTGAGGCAGATATTATTTTTAAAATAACATTTTATTTTATACTGCAAAAATATTTCCTTTTCAATTTTACTGCCTCAATATTTATTTTTGCAGATTGCTCAGATGCTGCATTCAATCTGGAATGAAGTTGAAGTTAAATTACGAGTGTGAGTGATATGTAGTGAGGTCAACTGTAAATGTGAAAAGTGATGTAATCAAAGTTGTACTGTAATTGAAATTGAATATATAGTGAGAGCTTGAACTTTGTACTATTCAAAGATTGTAATAAATATTTGTTTGAATAAAATTTCTGTTTGAATTCAAATTCTGTGTTATTATTTTTATTCAGCTAATATTTATTTAATCTATGAGAAATAAAATAGTACATTAACAAATACGTTTACACGAATATATATATATATATATATATATATATATATATATGTTTATTATCATCAAACAAAAATCATATAACCGCATATTCAACAGGGTTTAGGCATGAAGGAGGAGTTTAGGCTCGGGTTTAAGGATGTGGTGCTCCACCTTTGTGTGTGGGAGGGGCATGGCCTTGGGAGTGCTCGGTATCGGTGGTGTAAGGTGATGGTGTGGTGATGTGGAGGTGGTAGCTTGATGGTAGAAGAGAAATAGAGGAAGTAGAGAAGGATTTTGGAAATTTAGTAAAATGAAAGTGAAGTGGAAATGAAGGGGTTTGAGGTTGTATTTATAAGTGAAGATTTTGATGGTAAATGACATTAATGCCTTCTTCATTTTTGGATTTAAATATACATTTTATTTTATGTGAAAAGAGATATTTGATATGCATTAATAGTGATGGTAAAAATAGGAATGATTACTTATCCTTTTCTTTCTTAAATTTTGTATTTTAAACAAAAGACTTTTGCATTGATTTGATTTGCATTAATGGTAAGCATATATGTTATTAATTCCTTTAGTTACTTATCTTTTCACTTTCCATTTGCTTGAATTCTAGGTGTATAAGTTATATCATGTGTAAGAGAAAATAAAGTTATGTAATGATGTTGTTTTATTTGTATATTTTTGCATTTTTTAATCAAATCATGTATTTTTATCATTTTCCTTTATTTATGTAAACTTTTCCAAAGGTAAACTCTTTTTGTTTTTAGTGCTAAATGTAGAATGTTTAAATAGTTTATAAACTTGTATTTATAAGTTAGAAAATGTATCAAGTTGCAAAAACTTGTAGATGACTTGTTTTGGTTGAAAACGGTGTTTTTGTCGACAAATTTAATGTCAAAATTTGACCTTTTTGTCAAGCTATATATTGAAGTAAACCAAAATTTAAAATGAAATTTTTACTTCTTTAAATAAATTAAAACACGTCTCTTTATAGTTGAAAATCATATTTAATTAATATCAAAATCTCTAATTTTACAGTGTATGTGAAACTGACAAAATGTGACAAATTTTGGTTATTTTTGTAAAACGGTTATCAATATACTTTTAGATATATAAATATACTTTTATTATCTTTATTAGGTATTTTAAATAAGATTTAACTTTTTGAATAAATATTTAAATTCATTTATTTACGCCTTTATTTATTTTTAACAAAACTTAACTTTTGTCAATTTGTTCTAAAATCCAAATTTATACTTTTTTATTTATTAACTATAAGAATGAATGATTATTTACTATATATAAAATATTTATTTTAAGTTTTAAACTCCTTTTTAAATTTAAAATGAACAAAATATCTCATTTTCGAAGTAGCGAAATTACAGGTCGTTACACTCAGGATTAATAGCTAGTAACATTTGCACTTCAAAGAACTCCTTCTTCGATTTCCATCATCTTCAAGATGTGTTCAATTCGAACCCTTATACTGGTTCGAAATGATTTTCGGATATATTGTCTGATCTCGGTCTCTCCGAACCGACAATCGATAGTCTCAAAACTGGTCAAGATTTGATAATCGGTTATTTACTATCAAATAGGCAAACAATGCAACCGGAGATTTAACTTCATATGGAAATCAGCATGATTAAGCATATAAGAAACCGTTAAGCTTCTCTAATTATTCCTTTCATTAATTAAAACCACTTTGTAAATACCTATATTAAATACCGTTACAAAGATATACATAACTATACTACTCATTCACTATTCATTTATACTTTCCAATGCTTGGAAAACTATCCATATACTTATCTAAATGATATATGTATATTCACAAAACACAATACTTTCAATACTTAGAAAATGTAATCATATACTTATCTCATGGTATAAATATATACACAAAAAACTACACTTCTTATGCTTAGAAAATGTTGCCATATATTTATCTCAACAGTATAAGTATATTAACAAAATCTTAAGAATGATTTCACTTCCAAAACCATACTTATTTAGGTTAAAAAAAGTCATTTAAAACATAGATAACAATAAACCCAACACATTTTGGTGTAAGTAAACGGATCGTATGGAAATTAGACCAAGTATACTTACCCCCATTTTACAATTTCAAACACGAACTATCCCTCATTGATAATGTACTCGAACAAGTTAGCGGACTATCCTTGTATCGACATACATTCATAATTCTAAAAATAGGGATATGTTTCCCTATCCTAGAATTTGGTGTTAAATATGAAAAGAATACTTTCCACACCACCATAATTTTAAAATGACAATTTATAGAAATCAAATCACATCCTTTTTATAAAACTTCTTTTCGTAAATCTCTTTTATAGTTACAAAATTCCTTTTTATAAATCTCATTTCTATTTATAAAAATCCTTTTATAATTCTTATTTATATTTACGAAACTCCTTTTTATAGATCTCATTTCTATTTATAAACTACTTTTATAAGTCTCTTTGATATTTATAAAATTTATTTTGTAAGTATCCTGATTTTAGTCTCATACACCTACCATAAATTTGCAGTTTCAACATCAGACTAAATACTTTCCATAAAATTATCATACCATATATCACTATGAATTCACAAATATTCCTTTTTATTTGTAACGATCTACCTTTCTTACATCTAAAAATGATACTTAATACATCCTTGGTATTTGTATGCCGATCATTTAAGTGTCCAAAAGATAGGTCATTTGGGGTGAAGAAAGAAGAAGACAGAATAGAATATCAAAACGTGATGAGAATATATAATATAACAATGACCTTTACAAAAAAATCATCTTTGTTATATACAACATTAGAGTATGCTAACCTATTATCAGGCTGGACAGTTGTAACAACATGTCTATACAATTGCTGATAATTATAGACAAGAACAAAACAAAACAGAATAGTGGAAGAATAAAAGGAACACAAATACGTCTTAGAGAATCCAGCTCCTCTCCTAAAAGCTCAAAAGCATCCTGCTAGCTTGGACTGACATGAGCATTATAAGAAAATATCGCTCGGATCAGTCTGGTAAACTAGTATGAGAAAACTAAATCAAATCAATCAAATTGGTTTCTATATTTGAAAATATTTTCAAAACAAAAGGTATCTCGTAAGACCACGCCTCACATAAAAATAGATGGGTTTTTATCTTATGAACCAAAACATTTATATTACAAAATCTAGTGATATTATAATAATATCCAGGGTTTAAAGCATTTTAGAACCAAGTAGCTATGATGTGTGTACATTATAGCAATAATAGGTATACAATAAAAAACCAAAGGTGCTTATTGGAGAATGAATTTCCAATAATGGCAAAGTAAGGGACTACCTTCCGAAAGATTCATCTCTAGAGAAATGCATCTAAGGGCCTCGATGGGACCTTCTGCTAGCAAGATTGGCCTACTCCTGATAGGATAGTGGCGAATATGATCACTCTTAGGTTATGGCCAACAGACATAAATGGGCCATGAAACATACATAGATATCGAAACTAGATAAGAGATGATCATACCCTAATGGGTGGACCCACTTAGCCTTGCAGCACCCCCTATTTTAGCTATTACTGGGTTGTGATGTTTGAGAGGCTACGCTCTTAACATTTAGCAATTTCCTCTTAGAATGCTAACACTGCCCTCCATGTGAAAATGCAATGCCAACATTCATCCATATAAGTTAGTTCTAGGTCTGAACTAAACCAAAGACACTACCTCTACTACATCTATTTTAGAATCAACCTTAGGATAAGTAGCAATCAACTCTTGCACTTCAAAGTGCACCATCTTCAATCATCTTGAAGATGGTTTCCATTCTAACGCATATGTTGGTTCGAAGTGGTTTTCTGATAACATATTCGATCCCAGTCTATGTGAACCAACGACCAATAATTTCCAGTTGACTCATTCCCGATTCTTTTAGAAATATGTAATAATTATTTGAGTCCTGACTAGAGAATTCGAATTATACAACATACTTTTTGAGTCAAAACTAGCCAAGATTTGATAGTCGGCTATTTTACTATCAGATAAACAAACAACAACAACAACTTTAGAGATTTAATTACCCATAGCAACCACTAAGCCTCAAAATAAATCTTTCATTTCAATCTCTTTCTAAAATTATTATCAAAATAATCATTTACTTATCTCATTGGCATAAGTATATTCATAGAAAATTCTGAAAATTTCTTATTTTTCCAAAAGGAAATAGACATACCCTAAAGGGCGCAACCCTTATAACCTTGCTGCATTTTTCCTGTTTCAACCATTTTCGGGTAGTGAGGTCCGACGAGGTCATGTCCACAAAGCTACGCTTTACAAAAAAGTTATGCTTTGATCAACAAATGATTTGCAGTACTTCGTATGATACATTCCCAACATATCAAAAGGATCAAAACCGATGTTACTTAAATTAGAGATAAGAATAACCCCAAACACTATACCTCTGGTGTTAAGCATGGAACGAATGTTCCACATCACCATAATTGAGAAGGTAAGTTAAGGGAAGTCCAAATCTCAAATTCTTTTATAAATTTCTTCTATAAATCCTTTTAATAAATCTCTTTTATTTATGGAAATCTCCTTTACCAAAACTCCAAATCTATTTATAAATTTTCTTTATAAATTTCCAAGTCTGTTTATAAAAATCTTTTATAAAACCTAAAATCATTTATAAAATTATTTTATAATCATCTAAAATCACTTGTAAAACTCCTTTCCAAATTTTAAAATTTCTTTTGAATTTATTAAATTATTTTCATTGATTTTTCTTATATAAAACAAACTCCTTTAATTAATCTCATTTAATAAAATTCCTTTGGTAAACAATGCAATTATTTATAAGACCTTTAAATAGAAAAGTTATTATTTAAAACACCGTTCATTAAATATATCTTAACTGCATTATCAAAATAATGACTTTAAACAATCATTTAAAAAGTATTATATTACTTCAAAACACCTTTAATAAAGTAATTGCTAATTTTTCTTTAAATATCATTTTAAAATAATAAAAAATTTTAAACCAATATGAAAAGGGTAAAATGAAATACTTGATTTCACAAAATCAAAAGAGGCTTAGTGACCACAACGGTTCTCATTTAATCGAGTTAACTATCCAAGTTATAACATAAGTATTTACATAGCAAACAGATATACAAAAGGGATAAAAAAACAAAAAATAACCAATTAAATATAGATAAGTGTCCAAGTTACTAATATAGCAGAACTAGGGTTTTGAGCTGCTTCATAGGTACCAACATAATCTATTTAATGAATTATGGAAAAATGGTGATTTATTCTGCCAAATAGATGTCACATACTGTGATATCCCGGAAATTGGGCAATATAAATTTAATAATCTGTGTTTAAAAATTAATTTGATTTGATAATTTTTGATAATAAAATTTGAATTGATCTAATAATCATCTTTTAATAAATATTTAAATTGGTAGATTTTATCATTTTAAAGCTAATAAATTGTTTCTGTTTATAATATATATAATTGTATATATTGTAAATTGATAAACTTTGATTTGGAACTTAGTAAATGAATCAACTTTCTAATTTTAATTTATAATTGATAAATTTGAAATTTGATTTAAATTTAACATCTGACTTTTCAAAGCAATTCAATAAATAATTATATGGTTTATACTTAGAGTAAATCTTATTTGTTTAAACTTATATTTTAATTAGCTTAAAAATAAATTTAAATTTGATTAACATAAAATCTTTGTCTTATTTTCTTTTTTTTTAAATATTACTTGAAATTTATACATAAGAATTTACAATACAAATTGCAAATGATCTTAATTTGTTTATTACCTCTTTTATAAATTATTTAATATTGTTTAATTTGTTTTTTTTAAATAAAAATGATAATACTTAGATTTTATAAATATAAATAGACTTTGTAAGAAATAGGATTTGTTATTTTTTTATTTTAATAAGAATTATATATGCATATATATATATATAACTTGATTTTAAAATTGGATTTGATAAATTTATTTAAATCTGAATTCAATGTTTTGAAATTTAAAAGAAATAAATGTTTAAAATATTTGAATAAGCTTATATTCATAATTTTTTTGTCTCGTTTCTTTTTAATAAATTAAATAGGGAAGAAACTCATTTATATACATAAAAATAATAAATTAAGGTTTTAAAGTATTATAAACAATTTAAATTAAACCTAAAATATTCTTAAATTACATGTATATATCTCTAAAACACCCTTGTTGACGTGTGTTAGTCTTAAAATAAACTAAAGTGACAAATGTTTAAATTTAAAACAAGTGTCCTAATTAAATCTTTTTCATTTTCTTTTAATTAAATCAAATACTTGTTTATGTAAACATTTCTTTTCATCTCATTTTTCTTTTTCAAACTTGAGAAAATCTTCAGCTGTGAGAAATCTAAAAATCTTCTTCTTCAAAAAACACTAAAAAAACTAAAATCTGAAATCAATCTTCATTCAAAACAAAATTCTGTTTTCAGAATAAAATCTGTAACATTCCTTCAAAAATCAGCCTGAAACCAATATCTCCTCTAACCCAAAGTTATTTGAATCATCCACAAACCAGAAATCAAAGTAAACCTGAAATTCATAATGCAAACCATATAAACCTGTAGCTCTTCAATTCCAATGCCTGAAATCAATTTGCAATATTCAAAAGATTACAAAGCTCAGTTCCAAAACCTGATCATCAACCTGAATTGCAATTCATTATTTTCTGGGAAGCCTGCATCTTTTCACCTGAAAATAAATGAAGTCTGCATTTTTCACCTGGAATCTGGAAACATGCATGCATTAGGGAGCTTAAGATATTAAACAAGAATAAAGTTTAAGTCATAAGCAAAAATAAAAATAGAATCTAGAAGATTTTTGAAGCTTTCAAGTTCAAAGCAACTCAGGGTCAGGCTTATCTAAACAAAGGGTGCTCTGCTCATTAAAAATTCTGTGAGTAACATTTTTATCTAAAATAATTTAAGTAAACTTAGTTGCTTGAAATTATTTACTGATTTAGTCATGATTATGTGAAATAATATGATAGAATTCCCTATGTATGGTTACTGAATATATGCTTGCTGTTGAATATATGTTCTTGCCTGTTTAGCATTTCAAGTTTAAACTCTGATCAAAATCATGACCTCATGATTCAAATCTTGTTAAGAGTTTAGATTTCAAATAATATTTGGTTATGAAATATAAGTTAAAGTTTTAATTTTTATTTAATATGATAATAATAAAAGGAAAAACCTGTAAGTGTCTCTGAAATACAAAATACAACAGAACTAATTATCTGAGAATGGTAATTTAATTTGCCAGATTCATTGATTTATGTTCATAAATCAATTACATTATCAAAGGTATAAATTTTAAAACCAAATTTAGAATTTATAGTTTTAATTTATTTGGGCATTACTGGTTTTACCAAAAATGGAGTTTTGGGGTGGTTTTGTAAATTTGAGTGGTCGGGGTAGCCATTGTTTTTCCTGGCGACCGAGTGATGATCAATGATGCAAGGAAAAATACTGGAAGATGGATTAATGAAGTGAGGCAGTGATGATTTAGTTTTGAAATGTTTAACCCTAGTTTGCTTTTGTTTGGGGAAATTTGTTCCTCTCAACTTCTATGGTGAATCGAGTTCACCCAAATTTGGGAAATTGATGGTGGGTTGTTTGTCAAAGGTGATGGTGGAAGGGCAGAACCTCTGGTAACCGGATTTCTGAGGTTGAGGCGTTTTTACAGATTCGGCATTGTTTCCTGTTTGGGCTCGAATGCTCGAATTTAATTTTTGGGTTCTGCAACGGTTTTGATGGTCGGAATGGCATTGGGAGAAGATCGTCGACGTGCGTGGATGGTCACGAGCGGTCGAAGATGGTCGCTGCGGTGGTGCAGATGCACGGTTATCTTGATGTGTCAGATGTTGATTTTGGGGGAAATGGATATTCGAGGGTTATCTCGTGCAGAATCGAGTCTGACTCGAAGTTTTGGGTTGATTGTCTCGGAGTAGTTGTTACGTCGGTTTAGGGGAGTATGTTGTTGTAGATTTTTGTTAAACCTGACAGTGCTTTGAAGTTTAATAATTTCAAAATGAAAATGTTACTGGAGTTACTCGAGTTGTATCGAGTCTTGCTCGAGTTAGTTGTTGTTGCAGTTGAAAACTTGTCTTGTTTTCAAAATTGAACTAAATTTTAAAACTGTAAGCAAGATTTAAAATGAGTTTTAAATATAAGTTTAGATTATAAATTCAAATTTCATTTTGAATCGTAGCTGTAAATAACTAAGTTTCTAAATTCAAATTTGTTTTAAATAAATTTAAAGGGATTTATTGTTTGATTTTTTTTAAAGAAATTTGAATTTAAATTGGAATTTGAATATGTAAAGAAATGTTTTTAATAAAGTTTAAACATATTCAAATCCGATTTTGAATCTTTGATTTAAAATAAATTCAAGTTTTATAGATTTAAGTATTTTAACAGTTTTGAATGATAATGAAAAAAATTTGAATGTTTGAATTTAAAAAGAATTTGTATTAAATCTTGTAAAA
This sequence comes from Allium cepa, assembly GCA_030765085.1. NCBI lineage: Eukaryota > Viridiplantae > Streptophyta > Magnoliopsida > Asparagales > Amaryllidaceae > Allium > Allium cepa. The sequence goes on along the minus strand of CM060937.1, from coordinate 303,066,822 downwards.
ATTTCTTTTATAAGAATTATTTATAATATAATGTATAAGTTTTAAATTGGTTTTAAAACTTGTTGAAATTAAATTATAGTTCAATGATTTGTTATACATTTAATTATTGGGATAATTAAATGAGTAATTAATCTATTTTAATAAATTAATGAATGAATAATTACTTAAAGTAATTAAAGGTTTAATCTTAAAAGTTTAGGATTAATTATTCTTAGAATAATTAACTTGTAATTAAGAATAATTAATTAAAGAAGATTTGATTTTAATTAATGATTAATAATTAATTAATCAAGTAATAATGGATTAATTAAGTTTTAATTAACACTTAATTATTTAATTAATTAAGGGTTAATTAGTGAGTTATTAATGATTAATTAATTTGTAATTAATAATGATTAAAATAAGTTAATTATTTTAGAAAATAATTAATGAATTATTTAATAGTTAATGAAGGTCATTAACTAAGGATTATTTAATAATTAATTAATGTGATTAATTTTAATAATTAATTGGATTAATTAATTTAAAGATAATCATTTGTGTAAATTGTTAAGTATAATTACTTATAAAAGTAATTAAGGAATTAATTGCTTATTGTAATTAATTGAGTTTAATTTGATTTGATTAAGTTAATTAATTCAGTTTAATTAATTTAGAATAATCAATAAATGATTATGGAGTATAATTACTTAATGTAATTTATTGAAGAGTAATTACTTAGGGAAGTAATTAATGGGTAATTACTGAATGTAATTAATTGAAGTAATTTAATGATGAAAGTAATTTGAGTATAATTACTTTGTGAATAAATCAAGGGATTAACTTGAGATAATTAATTAAGGAGTAATTAATTTATTTTGGTGAAGTAATTAAGGATAGTTAATTACTGAATGGAGTTAATCAAGGGTGATTAACAATTATGGTCTAAATTAAGATTAATTTCTTAATGTAATTAATTTAAATAAGGCAATTAATAAAAATGTAATTAGAGATGATTAATTAATATAATTAATGATGTAATTGAGATTGATTAATTAAGATTAAATTATTAATAATAAGTGATTAAGGGTAATTAATTAATGTAATTGATTAAGGATTAATATAATTAATTATAGTAATTAATTTGTGAAGTAATTAAAGGTTAATTACTGTATTTGGTTAAGTATAATTGATTTGTAAAATTAATTAAAGGATAATTACATAAATGTAATTAAGGAATAATTAATCAAAGGTGATTAATTAGAGTGATTAATTGGAAGATGATTAATTAATTAATTTGTAATTAATTAAAGGTTATGTAAGCAAGATTTTTATTGATGAAGTAATTAATTTAATTCACTTTAAATTAATTAGAGAACGATGTAGTTAATTTAATTAATTTTAAATTAATTATAAATGGTGATTATAGATCATTGCTTATACGGATGGATGTTATTGGTTGCTTGGATGGTTTGAATCTCAGATATGAGATAAATAATGTTGAGTGATATGGATGCATTGTTGCATTGTGATAATGATTTGGATTATCTTTTGATAATGATAATATGGTTTATCTGATATGATGATAATGTTGATTACCTACTGTGAATCTATGATTTATCTATCTGTGTGTATATAGATAATTGTATTGTTTTGAAACTTTAAAACAACTTGGCCTTAAAAGACACGCTTTGGATTTCGATGAGACCGGGATCGGGATTCCATATTTGGATATCCGGAAACCACATCAATCCAAACTAACGTTAGGTCGTGAATCCAAGTGGAGCAAGTGAAGACTCGAGGTGTAAGGGCTATACGTCAGTATAACCCTGTAGGTGATTCCGTAATGAGTTTGACGGAATAGTACTTATAGGTTCGGGATGATGATTCAGAGTGCAAGGGTTATCGTCGTTAACTCTGAGGGTGATTCCAAAATGAGTGTAACGAGATAATGCCTTCGGTTTCGTTCGAACCTGGAACGAACTTGTATGGATTGAATTCTTTCATAACATCGTCAGGTGGACGATGAGCATTCTAAGAGATGTGTTCTCTAAAGGTAATCGTAGCCTCAAGCCTCATCAACCGTGTAACAACCCAGGGTTTCGTATCGATTGATTATCGTTGTTTGAAGAAAAATCGGGTTGTTAATTGCTATTGAGAGTTTCGAATTTGGTTTAAATTCTTTTGAAGTTTGTTAAAGGGATTTGTGATAATTAATTGTCGTCAATTGACGATTTGATTGGTTTGTTAACTGATGATGGAGTTTTTAAATCAGTTGCAATTCGTTCGAAATTTGGTTAAGGGTTATACGGGTTTAAAAATTTGATCAGGGCCCATGTTTTAATCATTTGGTTGTGCCTTGTCATAAACCCGTCCCCCATTTCTCTTCGACATTTAAAAAAAAACCCTAAAAATCAAAATACAGAAGCGAACAAAAATGGCGGCCGTGTTCTTCTCGTTCGTCCTCTTTGCGAATTAGGGCTTCAAGAACTTGAAGACGTAGAAGCCGATTTGCTCGATCGAACCCCTGGTGTGTCGATCATTGACCTCTCTGTGATCGCTGCTACTCAGTATGCGTCGAACGAAGGTGAGTAATTTATAATTACTCACATCTAATTCGATTTCATGTGTATTTGATTTTGTGTTATCGGCCTTGAATTTTGGTATTTCGACTTCGGTCGTAAATTCTTAGCTTGTTTTGAGTTTTGCTGTGTTGAATTGTTCTTGTTGTCTTTCGATGTTGAATTCTTTTGACCTTGCTGATTGTTGAGTTAACTCCGACCTTAGCTGTTATTGACTTCGGTCACTTAGAACTGCAGTTGTAAATTGTTAATTACTGCTTTGATTGTATTTTGTTAAAGTCACTCTGACTTGTATAGTTGAATTGTTCGATGTGTTAATTTTTTTACTGCTATCCTTCTCTGTTGGAACCGATCTCTTTATTTTGAGATCATTGATTTGGTAGAACCTTACATTGGTTACCACGATTTGATGAATTAGCTGATAGTGTTGGCTTCGGCACTGTCTTGTTCAAAACTGCTATTTTGATTTCCTGTTGCACTTTGTACCACATCTTTGCACATGTCCATATGTCTGATATGTGACAATTGGTCCCGTTTTAGTGGCAATTGCATGTAGTTGTTTTTCCTCGGTTGTTCTTGTATCATCACTATTGCATATTTTGATAGTGCCATTACATGTCATTCGTGTTTTTGATGCATTACAATTGATATTAAACTGCAGTTGTCTCTGTTCAAAACTGCTATTACTTCTGGTCATTTTTCTTGCACCATTTGAATGTTGGCTTCACTGTATGGTTTGGTCAGTGCACATGAACTGTTTTGGTCTCACTTCCATGTAGATAGCATTTGGGTATCACTGACCACTCACGTACATGTTTGCATCCTCGAATGTTTGTTATATGGTATTGTCCAGACTTGACTTGGGTGGTTTACTTTGGAATACTGTTTTGATTTGAGACTGTTGTTTTATGGTTTTTTTTGAACTCGTGTTGATTCATTGACTTCGGTACACTTTAGTTGCACTACAGCTATGTGTATTGATCTTTCTGTGCAATTTGTTGTGTTGAGCACTTCATTGTAGCTGCCTTAACCAGTGAGGCAGTCTGCACATTCATTTCACATAGTATTGGGCATATGTAAGGTTGCATTCCTGTATATGCATTTGATTCAGATTCTTTTTGAAGGGTTTTGTCCAGTTTCATTTAGTTGGCACTAGTATCCGGTTGTCTGCACTTTCTATTGGTGTTGGCGAGTCTTTCATTTTGGGTTGATGATTAATTTAGCTTGGTGCAATTGGACTTGAAGTTGTATTTTATACAATTGAGTCTGGTACCTTTTGTAGCTTTGAGTTGCACTGCATTTGTCCGGTCCAGATTGCATTTGCATTTGGTCACTATATTCACTAGTGACATTATTCTCATTTGAACTGCTTTGTGTTTTCCTCTATTGTGTGCTGTGGTGCCATACTTCTGGTGCCCTCACCCTCCTTCTATTTTGTAATTGTACCACTGCTTGTGCTTTGGGTGTTGCAGCTGTGTTGAGTCACTGACTTGACCTCTGCAGCTTCGATTTCTGTTAGTATTCACTGTTGTTACGATTTCACATGCCGTGGTGGCGAGGTCGTACATGCGTGCGTGTACTGCAGCCACACAGATTTAACATTTTAAATATGGCGAGGCCGTACACGCGTGCGTGTAGTGCAGCCAATCGGTTTCGATGTTTTTAAGTAACTTTTCAATTATTTGAATTGATTTGATTTAAATTGATGATTTTGTCGTTAATTGTCGTTTAAGCAATTCTGTTGTTTTCTAAATTATCTTCATTGATAATCTTTTTAATTTATCTTCGTTGATAATTTGGATTTGCTGATTTGTTGTTTAACAACTGTTATGTGTTATATTTACCGTTATCCGATTTCCTTGTTAAAGGATCGGATAGACGAGATTTATTGTGACTGTCGTCTATTCATTATTTAATTATTATTTCTTCCGTGCACCAATAACTGAGTTCGAATTAGACTGACCCGTGTATTATTTTCTTTTGAATGTAACACTCGGGTCAGACCGAGTATTTACAAGTTGTTGATATCTTACTTTGGGTTGCTGCTTGAGCTATGAAGTCACTTCATATCTTTTGGAGTAGTCGTTGTCATTTATAGTAGTCGGTTTATTTGTATAGGAAGATATGTATTCATGTATATTATATACGATAATGTACTTGTATATGTAACTTCCAGAGTTGACGGTTGTAGTTGTATCATATGTACTGTATCACATGTATTGTAACTGACATCGGTTATTATATATATGAGACTTTTGTTTTATCTGTGTTCTGCATTTACATTATCTGTGTTATTATTATATATATTGTCCTAAACTATTATGAACCATCGTAGTTCGTTTTATACTGGAATTGGGTATGTCGATGGGAGTAAATAAATAAGAGATGAAAAATAAAAATATATACCACTCCTATCGAGATAACCAATACTAGTGTAAGGCCTAACTACGGATGGCCGCTCCTATCCAGCCTTATTCTTCATAATAATAGACAGTATTTCTTTTAATACTCTTTGTTATTGTGAGCATAGAGGTGGGGCGTCACAAATCGGGAATGGCTAAAACAGGGGAGGTGCAGCAAGGCTTCGTGGGTAGCCCCTACTTGAGAGCAAGATTTTCCCCTGTCTAGAAGTCCCTTTTTATTCGGCTATGTAGGCGGTTGGAACGTATGCCAACTGCAGGGCTGTCTTGTTCGGGATTGTCCAGTAAGGGATGGTTCCGGTTTTGTGTTGCAGGGGAGCGGGCGTACTCCTCGGTACGTTGATCTAGGCCACGTACTGTGACGGGCGGTACCCCAGTAGCCCAGCCATTGTATGGAATCCAAAATCCAATAAGTGCCAACGGTTTTGATTGTATTACCCACTTTTGTGGCTAGTAGCTGGAATTTAATCATGTAACAATTTCGGCTATTTCTTATTTACTTGAAAACCCTAGACCTATTATAATATCACTGGATTTCCTATCAAATTTTTGGTTAGCGTAAGGTAAAAACTTTTCCATGTTTATATGTGGAAAGTCTTACGTGATACCTTTTCTTTTCAAAGGTTTTTCAAAGTTAAGCAACTTTAACTTGTTACTCACACCAGACCCACGTCTGACCCGGAGTTTATCTTCTGCTTTCTTAAACTCTTGGGTACTCAAATTTTTACGAGTAGTCAAGGGATTCAGGTTAGCTTTGACGAATTATGGAGGAGCAATGGAGTAGGAGGCTTCGGCGTTAGATATATAGTTTCCGCTGTGTATTCTCCGTGTTGGTATCTCTTGTAGTGAGTTGTATTGAGTTGATAACTGGACAGGTGTTTATAACTGTCTAGCATGTGTTGTATTATCAGTGTAACTCTGATTAGTGTTGTATGCTATGTAATATTTATGTTATTAATATAATTTATTCGTTCCGCTGTTAGATTCTTATGTGTTGTTTCTTTCTTCTTCTCTTTCTTTCTATTCTCTATCCCTTTCTTTCTTA